>JARHVA010001156.1:0-600000 GCA_037957365.1 Torreya grandis | reverse complement strand
AATCAGCTCATGATTTTATAAAATGATGGAAATATTTGGCTCATAAATTTGATCACAAAATGATTGATGACAACTTGTTCAAACTTTTCATAATGACCTTAACACCTTCACTCTAATACAAGGTTCAAAAATTTTCTCCCCAAACTTTAAATGATGCTCTTGACCAAGATAAGTGTCAAGACTTCCTAATGAAATATTTTAAACCTAACTCTAAAACCATCAAGGAATCTTTCCAACATTAAACCAATGCAATAACTAGAAATCCTCCTCGACCCAAACTAGGAGGAGCCAAAGCAAAAAAATCCCTAATCTTCTCATACATCATTAATTATGAAAAAAATGAAACAATGTTTAGTGCCTTCTAAACCATTTATGTATCCCAATAATCCCCCTAAATGGTATGATCCTAATCAATTTTTTTGGTTTCATGCTGATATAGGTCATTGCCATGAAACATGATGGGGGCTTACAAAGTTTGTCATTTATTTTATGTTAGGTGATTCATTCAATCATGATGCCATGATGAAAATCTATAATCATGATTATGTTAATGCTTCTCAAAAGAAACAAGCTTCCAAATCTTCTTCCTCTAACAATCCAAAAACTTACAAAAAAAAACCCTCAATAATAAAATAAAGATATTTATGTGATTGACACTGATTATGATCAATACTATACCAATTCCCAATACATGAACTTAGCTAAGGTCAACTATCAATGCAAACCAGCCCACAAAGATCCCATCACCAAACCAAAGAAACCATAGCTAAAAGAGTAACTTCTCAAAGATACTACTACAACTAACTTACCTTCAGACATCAATGAGGAACCACTTCCTCAATCTGAACCTCCAATCACTTATCTTCCTCCTAAACATATTTTACCTTCCAAGCCTCGTGTTGGTTCTTCCTGTGAACAAAGAATACATAGAATGGAGGTTAGTCTTGTGTTAGTCCAATAAAATAAAATCAAAATAACACACTAAAAACAAACACCTCTAGCATAGACACTAGGCAAAGCATAGGTAATAAGCATACAAGTGAAAACATAATTAGAACACAAAAGAAAACATTTTTTACCTTCCTTGGAGCTCCAAATGGCTTGTTGAAGTGGATTTCTTGGTTTGTGCATCAATAAGTCTTTACCAATGAAGATTTTTTTGCTTCTTCTCTCCTTGGCACCTTGTCTTGGTTGATTGACTTATTAATTTTACATGGTAACACTACTTGAAGGCTTGTCTCTCAACAAATGAGCATTATAACTTTGGCTTATGAGAGCTTAGATATCAATAGGTATGGCCTTGTATTTATAACCTCAAAAGTTAACTCTCACCCAAGATGAGTTAAGGTTGAGTTTAAACATGAAATTATTTAAAACTAAACCTACGTGAGTTGAGGCTAACTCTATTGGAGTTAAAATTTATCATGTAATTATGATTTTTAATTACTAGGCATGCCTCTCGAATTAGATATTTTGGAAGAGATTGACAACTCATAAAGGCAATGATGAAAAGGTTTAATATTTTGATTTTTAGAATTTTTATTTTTAGCTCTTCATTAATTTCAAATGGCTAATTCAATTAAGCATTTAATGTTGTTTAATTAGATGATTCATTTTGATTAGCATTTTTGCTTTTTTAAGATTTGATCAAGGGTTCCATTTAATGGGTCTATAGGCCAAACTACCAGTTGTTATGTCACAAGGTGACTAAGGATGAATCTGTGAGAGGTTATTATTGTATATAGTATAATACCCAAAATAGGGATGCTTCAACATGATTCTGAGTATTGATGAATGATACATGGCTGAAATTATAATGTTTAGTGATTTTTAGGCTTAATTTACAATGTTTGGTAGAAATAAGTCTAAAGTTTGGTCAGAATCTAGTTGTGGTCGGAATGGAGTGTCTATAGTTTACCCTTATTTGGGAATATGTTTCAAGCTGTAGGCATAGTAATGTATTCTCAAAGAATGAAAAGTTCATATATGCCTAATGCCCCAATAGGTGATGTATGAGCCCTAAATGCCCCCTTGAGGGAGCGATTAACAAAGAAGGTCAGCGATCGATCCCTTGAAAGAAGGAAAAGGATCAAACCAAAAGGTAAATGAGGTGGAAAAGACTAATTTTCCCATATGCATTTATAATCAGTGGCATAGTGAGATTCCCCAATTAGGCAAATAAAAAGGATTATTTGACCAACGGTGGTTATAATCATCGGCATAACAAGGTAAAAAGGTAATGATTTTCCCAAAGGCATTTATAATCATTAACAAGGCAAGGTAAAGAGATAATGATTTTCCCAAAGTTGGTTATAATCATTAGCAAAATGAAAATAATGATTTGTCTAAAGGTGGTTAGAATCATTGGCAGAATGAAAACATGCCCCAGTTGGGCAGATAGATATAAAGATTTGCCCAAAGGTAGTTATAATCATTAGCATAATGAAAACATGTCTTAATTGGGTATAAAAATGAGAATGATTTTCCCAAAGGTGGTTATAAACATTAACATATAGATAGATTAAAACATAATGATTTTCCAAAAGGCAGTTTTAATTATTGGTACTATAGTTTGGATCAAAACATAATGATTTGCCCAAAGGAAGTTATAATCATTGGCACTGTAGTTTGGATCGAAACACAATGATTTGTCCAAATTTGTTTATAATCATTGGTATTGCAAGTGGGACAATATGGAAAATTTGAAAAGGGGGTTTGCATTCAAAGTCCATACAATGATTTAAATACTTTGTATTTAGGAAATGATTGGGATAGATTGGGAATTTATCAGGTAACCAAGGAGAATTACCAAGGTATCATTTCTTGTAAGATTTCCTAAGATGATTTTTGTTGTATCACATGATGGTATGCATCATGATATAAAAAACCATAATAACTTAGCCAAAATATGCATAGGATTGCATGCAATCCAATAAATAATCAAAAATAATGCACCAATGATAAAAACTATGATGACAATGTTAATGTATGAATATGGATGTACTTAAGTATAATGTGTAAGGAATCACCCAATGAACACAGGTATATTAATTCAAGGCATAACAATGAAAGTAAATAAATAATCAAACAAACAAACAAACAAATAGAAAGACAAACACTAATAAACAAGAAGTAAAACAAAACACTAAGAAACAAAAAAAAAGACACAACAAAATGAAACAAACATAAACAATGGTTAATCATAATGTTATCATAAATAAAAGACAAAAATAAATGATAGAAGGTTGCCCCTAGGCTATAGGGAAGCAATGGCACAAACAAGATGACAGACATTGCCCCTAGGCTATAGGAGACAATGAAATAAACAAAATGGGGGAATAGAAAGAAGGAAGGGGTAGCCAAGATGACTCCAAATGCACTAGGCAAGTGGATGCTACATACATAGTTCCATGGATGTAAATTCCAAACATAAAATTTAGGCCAAACGTAGTTCTCTCAAAATATGGGATAGAATAAAAAGATGAATGAAACATAATTGATGATGTAAAGGAATATGGAATGGTTTTGCAAAACAACAATTGTGTGAGAAACATAGAATATTCATAAAATGGAGAGAGCATCAAATAAATCTTAGCAGTCATTAATGTATCAAAGTTGAATACATAATGTGTACAATAGAGACTCACAACATGGCAAAGGCATAAGGCTAAGACTAAATAAGGATGGGGAAACTAAATGACAAGTGGTCATGAAATAGCTAGGAATTAGGCAAAGAAGTTATCAAAAAAGAAAAGGAAGTGTGGCCAAGATAACATGAGATACCCCATGGAACTAAGTGTTGACTACATAGTCTGTGTGAACCTCGGGCCAATATAGTTCTCCTAAAAATGGGAGGAAAAAGACCAAAGTGGTCTAGAAATAAACTGAACAAAGAAGATGGCCCATCTTGAAAATATTGATGGATTTTTATCTCACATGGAGATTATAAGCCAATTTTCATGATTTTAGTATTTTTAGGATTTTATAGGTCTTTGACAAATGTTTTTCAAATTTTTGAAGCATCTTAACTTGATTGAGAATTATGAGATACTAAATAGTGCAACTCGTAAAACAACGAGAGTGTTCAAACTTAAAATTACTCATAAAATGGTGAAAGCATGGTAAAGGGTGACTGAGTTGACCTCAATGAGAATCAAGCACTGCCTACATATTCCTATTAGGACCTTAAGTCATTATAGTTCTACCTTACAATAGAGTAAATCCAACTAGGTAGTATCAAGTTTGTTAATTAAGAAAATGGCATAGTATGGCAATAGGAATGGTAGGGGTGATACGATAATGCATGATAAAGGTGTTGTTCCTAATTTGCCTATAGGTGCTTATAATTAAAAAATAATGGCATAGGTCAATGATACTAATTTTCCCAAAGACAGTTATAATTAGTATCATGGAGTGGGACACTAATTTGTCTGAAGGCAATTATAATCAGGGACACTTAGAATGAAATAAAATAAGAAAGGAAGGATGCAACTACGAAACCACTATCATACTGGTCAAAAGTACTACTTCTATCTAGAATACTAGATCAACTGCTAGAACTTAATCTGAATCCCTTTACTATAGGTGCTCGAAGAACCAATAGAATGAAACTAAGGTCAAATGGGTGGGTAGGGAGGTTAAAAACAACTTTGGTCTTTAGTGAAGGCATGGTAGAATGGTATACGATATTATACAAAGAAGATGATGTTATGGTAATTAGATATAATGGTAATAGGGTTACCCTCAAGTGACAAGGTAAGGTAAATGATAGGGTGTGATAAGACAAATAAAAAATGAAAATGGTAAGGTAAATGACAAGGCAAGGATATGGTTCTATTGTTCCTTCTGATGTGGAGATGCATGTCCTAATTAGCATATGATACAACTAGAATAGTCAATCATTTAAGTTGTTAGCCCACACCCCTTTTGAATAGTTATTCTATCAAGAACCTGCTACAGATTTGGACTCCAATAATGTTGTTGTGATCTTTTTTGGTCTTTGAATCCATTTCCTCCAAACTTTGAGACAAGATATCTTCATAGCTTCTACAAAGGAAAATACATCTAAGGATGGTAAATAGGGATAAATATTAGATAAAAGGTCTGATTTGGCAATGGAGAGATGAAACATAATATAATGTAAATTGTTGGGAAAAAAATAAAGAGTTGGATTGTCAAGCACATATAATGTTGTTGATTCTGGATTCAACATAATTTTATTTGTGGTAAGGCCAAAGACTTCTGAATATGCTCTCAATAAGACCACCAATTTTTTTATTGTTTAGGCTTACAAGTAGCTACCATCTAATTATGCTATAGATTGGAAGTTGTATTGATTTTATCTTTAATAATGTCTTCATCAAGCAATGAAGAACTATTGTGCTCAACTATCGACACCTTGAAGAGGTTTTCACCAATAAATTTGTCTTGATTATCCCATAGCACCTCTGAGAAGGTTTCACTAAAGAACATTGAATTTTGACTTTGATTATCTTTTAGCACCTCCAAAAAGGTTTCATTAGGAGACTTTTCTTCTTTTGCATGAATGTGGTCTTTGTCCCTCTGATATTCTAAAATTAATATGTCACCATGGATGCAGTTCAACAAGATGTGATTCTATCAGTCCTAATCGACACTTGTGGGAGGTGGAATGTCAATTTAATATTTAGGTTGGTTGGTGTTAATGGCATGTATAATGGTAGTGGAATGGAAAGAGGAAACATAATCCTCGTAGAAGATACTAGGAGAACTTATGTTGATGCTAAAGTAATCATCCTCAAAAATTGTGGAAGGATCACGAATATATTTAAATTGATCTATAAGGCATGCATAATAATTATTATAATAACCATGAATTTATTATGATTTTGAAGTTGATTATGACTCAAGGGACTCTGAATACAATGTTGAAACTAACTTTTATTCTATATCTGATGCTAAATCTGATATCAGTTAAAAAATAAAACTTAACTCTAATTCTGATTTTTCTTTAATTATGGATGTTGCTATAATGATGTATGGTTGAACATTTGGTATTGGAAAAGTAATGGCCTATGATGACATAATGGGCTCTTCAAAAATGGATTCATCGAATAAGGGTTCAACATAGACTAGCTCATCTAGGTGAAGGCCCTCTAAGATAGAGGGAACAACTTGAGGGGTGACTTCATAGAGACTAATTATCAAAGTGAGACTCCTCAATGAGGGGGAAAAGTTCAAAAGAAAACTCCACAAATACTATTTTTTCAAAGGGAGGCTCTTTAAAAACATGACAATAGTCGAGATAATGATTTTCCCAAAGGCTATTATAATCCTTAAGACATGACTCAACAAAGACTAGTTCATTAAAGTGAGACCCCTTGACAGTAGGTAAAGGATCAAAATGGGATTCATCATAGGTTGACTCATCACAAATAGGTGTTTCAATAAAAACATCATGGATTGGTTGGTTATCTTGGCCTTGGATTATAATTAGTTGAACAATATCAGTTTTGAACACATCTTAGTCTTTGAATGATGGCTCTTAGAGAGGTAATGATTGGCTCAATTATAGCTCAATGACTCGTATGGGTTTTCTAAAGTGGGAGAGGGTTAACAATGGATGAAGGAGGATCAGTGGTTGAATAATGATATCTTTATAAATAGGCTCAACTAATATGGGCTTAACAGAGACTAGTTATTGGTCTAGGATGGTAACTGTGACCTGTCTAGTCACACTTGTGCAACATTTTTGGGATAACAAGCTAACATACTTGGAAGGACCTAGAATGGTAATGGAAGGGCAATGTAGAGATTGATTTCTCACATAATCCAAAACATGAGGCTTGGTATGGTAATGGAAGGGCATTGCAAAGCTTGGTTATTATTGTGAGTCAGAGGAGAAGGGCCTAGAGTGGTAATCCTTGGGCATTACAAAGCTTGGTTATTGTCATGAGCCAAAGGATGAGTGCCTATAATAGTAATCCTTGGATGTTATTGAGCTTGGTTGCTTATGAAAACTAAAGGAGGGTTAATGGTACAAGTAGGGGATAAGGTACCTTTATCATTGAAAGGGTGAACTTGGTGCATTAATTAGCCCAAAGAAGGTGTCACCAAATACTATGGTAGAGGTTCATGCCTTTATTCAATGTATGGAATGTTATAAGGTAGATCGAGATCTATCTCATAAGCTACATCATCATATGACTTTTGAATAAAAGGATCATTGATCACAAAGTTCCCATAGCCAAGATTATACATGGTCTCGCTATATGCATAATGAGATAAGTTTAGATCCATGGATACGTTACGTGACAAACAAAAGGGTCAAAAGATAATGAACCACTGAGATATAAAAAGGGCCTTTGGCTCTGTAAAAGAAACACAAAGGGAAAATTAACTAAATTAGGTAAGGGAAAGACTAAATAAAATCAAAACTAGTCTAACAAAATGATATTGATTTGCCCAAAGCTAGTTATAAACAACACCAAAAGGAACACAAAGATTCAAACTCATTTATGGCTAGAGTACTGATTTTCCCACAGGTGGTTATAATCAGTCATAAGAGTGTATAAACAAAGTATAACAATTAAGAACTAGGGTCAATAGATAGCCATTATTTTCTCAAAGGTGGTTATAAGCATACTTAAACAAGGCTAGACTTGGAAACACAAAACATAAACAATAATGGAAAATCAAACTAAATTAAAGCAATTGGCTCAGATGACACTCGGTAATTGGCTCACTTTAAGACTCAAAGTTTGACTCACCAAAACTATTTGAACAAAGAGACTAGGACACTCAAAATATTGACACAACACCTCAAACAAATCATATGGCAACAATTTGGCTCAAAAGGATGCTCTAAACAAGGCACAAAGCAAACAAAAAGCGTTAGGTCTAGGCAAGGGGTCTTTAGATCAAATATGAAACCAATCGAAGTAACACAATCCAAACACAAAAGGTGGATAACCTAAGCCTAAATTATATAAGGCTTTGGCGTGAACTTGATTAGTTTAGGAATTTTAATCTAAAAGGTTGAGATTCATATTTTATGTGAAAAGACTTTAATGTTCTAAGGCAAAAGACTAGACCAAAATAGGCAACATAACCATGCATGTGAAATAAGAAAGGTATAACAGTGGTTTGGAACTTGGTTTTAAAAGTGGTAATAGATGGAAACAAATATAACAGCATAAATGATGCACTTTGAAATGTATGACATGGCAAAAAAATTGGACTAGAAGATCCAAGGCAAATATTTGAGATGAAATGGGCAGCGTGACAATGCCCCACTTAAACAAGTAACACATACACACAAAAGTTGGACAAAAGACTAAGGTAAAAGTGTGATGTCAAATGGATGGCATAATGCCTCTTCCAACAAAGGAGTGATGTGTAGATAAGACTCATTTTGGATGTGGTATGATAAACAAATACTTTTGACACAAGACCATGTAAGTAAAAAGGATAAAATGACAAAAACACAAAGGTGTAACGTCCTAAATCCTCAAAATGACAAGGTGGCATCATAATATAAAATTATTTCTATGTACTTGCTCTTGAGAGGATTTTAAGTTGTTAATACAAAAATTAAAAGTGTATGAAAGGTAGGGTTTTTAGGCCCCCTCTTCTCTCAAAAGTTCATACGATAACATGGAACTTTGGGATACTTTTCCTACAACAACAATATGTTAATGGAAATTGGGGTTGTCTAAACTATCGATTTTTGTTCATTTCTAAATGGTACCATAGTGTGGCAAACACTAGGGCACATCACATCATTTAGATCCACATTAACCTACATGTTATGAAATGGTCTTGTCCTTTTCACAACCACTACATTCATCAATTACTTAGTGTAGTGCAATGTCTGAGTTACCCCTATAGTTTAAGGTTGAGTACCACTAACGGATCTTATTAAACCATTCAAACAATCACACCAGTGGGTCAACTTCAATTTATATACCCTATCATGGAGTAGGGTTGAAATGATGTTGGAAGATGAATTCTCAGGTCAACACTTGCCTAGATAACTCATTGGGAGGTGATGAACTCCTACCCACAAGCCAAAATGCATGAAATAAATAAAGTGGAAGGACTTTAGGGTCATTTTGGGGTCATCCAAATCATTTGTATTTTGGGGAGGGCCTTAGCAACTTTCCTTCCATGCTTTTGGACCAAAGTGAAAAATGCAAAGAGTGAGCATTTTATATACCCAAGTTCCCTAAAGGGGATGGGGGGAGAGCATACACACGACACTCGTCTTACTAAACAAACATAAAAATAACAAACATAAAAATGAAAACTCTTATGAGTATTTGACTAAAGTGAGAGTTCATTTTTATAGCACCAAAATGAAATGTGCCATGAATTTTGAGCCCCTTGGCTTTGTTTTGAAAACTTAAACAAAATAAAAAACAACTCAAGTAATTTTTTTTTTAAACACCTTATGTAGACACCTAAAATTGGCCACCAATGGCTTCGACCGAACTTCAAACCAATTTTTACCAATCATTACAAATTAAACTTAGAAATCACTGAAATTTACTTGTGCATCATTTGTCAAAGCTCATAATCTCATTGAGACATCCCTAATTATGGTATCCTACTATAATAAAAAAAAAACTATTGCATATTCATCTCTAATCATCTTGCAGAATTATAACATGCAATTTAGCCTATAGACCTATTAAATAGGTCAAGCATGAAATTAAATCAAATCTTAAAAATGCTAAAAAATCTAATTAGAATTAAGTAAAATTCTAAACCTAATTAAATGCCTAGTTGAAGTATCCATGTGCAATTAATTAAATTCTAAAAAGGAAATTCAAAAATCAAGAATATCCTAGGTTTTCATGATTACCTTTTGTGAGTTGTCAAGCCTTTGCAAATATCTCACCCATGTATATTCATTGAAAATCATGAGGTTTTGACATCTTTTAATTATATTCTAAAAAAGGAAATTCAAAAATCAAGAATATCCTAGGTTTTCATGATTACCTTTTGTGAGTTGTCAAGCCTTTGCAAATATCTCACCCATGTATATTCATTGCAAATCATGAGGTTTTGACACCTTTTAACTATATCAAAGTTAATTAACTCACTTAGGTTAGGTTTGAACTCATTCCATGTTTAAATTACACTCTAACTCACCTTGAGTTGGGATTAGTTTCTAAACCTATAAATATAAGCCATTGCCTATTGAATTTATGAGAGCTTGGATAGAGTAAAGTTATAATGTAGGTTTTATAGCAAGATTGAAATCAATAGTGTTATAATTCCAAATTCATAAGCCAAGCCATAATAATCTAATAATGGTGCCAAGGAGAGAAGGAGGTAACCAAACTCCATTTCCAAAAGACTCTTTGAGCACAAGCCGACCAAGCTATGAACTAATCACTTGGAACTCTCAAGGAAGGTAAGGGTTTTTGTTATTATTTGCATTTTAGTTGTGCTTTCATATGTATTTTGTTCATTGTGATCCCCTTGTGATCTAGGCTTAGAGATGTTAGCATGTTAGTGTGTTGATTTCATTATTTTATGAAACTAACACTTGATCTAACCTCCTCTCTATTGTCAAATTCATGTGATCACAAATGGCATGCCTGATGGGACCTAAATGCATCCCACGTACTAAGGAGACCAAGATGTAACTCATAAATCATTAAATGAATGCTTGAATATATTTAAAATTGATGTTTTACCTTGGTTATTATAGTATTTTTAATTTTTGTGGTAACTCAAATCTACATAGAGTCCGACATCAGTAAGGCATAAATGACATCAGTTTTGCCTAACCATCATCAATTTTGCCTAACTAAGTTTAGTTCTGGGTGACCACCATTGGTCAGGGTTTAGGGGAAACACATCTTACAAAAATTGCATTTTGAATCTTTTTAGCATTCCTACTAGTTATTACTTGGTTTCATTGACCTTTATATTCCCATCCTATTGTAGGTTTTGAGAAATTTTTATCATATTTTGAGATAACATTTTTACCTCATGTTTTTTTTGCATTCAAGTTCATAGGCAACTGATCTCAATCCCTATCAGCCAGTATCAGTTATTACCAACTGGCATTTGTTCCCTAGTAATTGGCATCAGTTCCCTGATAACTGGCATCAGTCACAGGCGATCGATATTGGTCTCTGTGTTTTAAAAATAGGAAAACTGAAAGCTATATTCCTAAATATTGTTTTCTCATCCTTGATTGGGCTTCAAAGTAGGAGGAAACTCTCTAACCTTTATAGGCTCAAGGCATGAATAGAGCATGAATTCACAAGTTTAGACTCATGAACATTTCATTTTGGGTGTTTAAAATGAATTTAGTTAAATCTTGAACATTTGGTATTAAGTGCTTAAAATGAACATAGATGTCTTTGCTTAGCTTGCATTGTCAAAGTTCTTACAATTTTTTCAAATAATCCAAGGGGCCAAAGAACTTCATCAAAACATTTAATTTGGTGCATAAAAGTGGGAAAAGATCAAATTTGAATGTGTTTTAATCTTGCTCACTTTGTCTTTTGGTGTTTAAAAATAACATAGTTCATTTTTTATGCCTTAAATGTTTTTCAAAGTTTTTTCAAGTTTCACCCAATGCCAAGGGGGCCAAAAAATTCACAACACATTTCATTTTTAGTGCCTTAAAATGAACTTTAAATCACATAATTCATGCTTTGGAAAATGTTCATTTTATGCCATGTTTGTTTGAACTTGTTTATTTTCACAAAATGAAGAGTGTGTGTATGCTCCCCCCAATCCCTTATAAGGAACTTGGGTGACCAAAAGTGTCTTTTCAATTATAAATTTTGCCTAGTCTAAGGCTGGAAAGAATGTTGTCTAGGCTCTCCCCAAAACCCACATGGTTTGGGTCATCTAAAAATAACCTCTAATGTCTTTCCACTTAGTCATTTTCTTTCATGCAATTTGGCTTGTGAAGGGGACTTCATAACTTCTTCACGAGTTCTTTAGGGAAACTTTGACCTAGGGTTTCATCTCCCAGCATTATTTCAACCCCATTCCATGGCATGATATACAAATTAGTGTACACATACTGCAAGATTTAGGGGTATGAGTAGCTAACTTCTCATTCCATAATGAAAACCTGAGTCAGGTCTAGTTAACTAGGGGATTCCACTAAGTAGTCCACAGATGGAATTGCTATGCAAAGGAATAAATGCTTGCATAATAAGTTAACCAGTATGAACTCAATTAATGTGAAGCATCTCTAGTATTAGCCATGTTTGAGACCAATCTAGATGTTTAAAAAATATAGTTTTAGTCAACCCCATTGACCAACCTTATCAGTTATAGGATATAGGATGTTACATTTAGATGTTATGTCATTTCATCCTTTTATTGCTTGGTCTGTTGAGTCTAAAACCATTTATTTGTTATGCCACATCATAATGAGTTTTGTTTATATGCCACTCCTTTATCTGAGGAGGAATTATGTTAGCCATTTTGTTACACACCTTTTCCTTAGAAACTTTTGCCAAAACTTGTTTGTGTGTGTCACTTGATTGAAATGGGTAATGTTACGCTACCCAAATCATTTGAAATTTTTATACCTTTGAGTCTTGAAACAACTATTTATTACATATTTAAAGTGTGATAATGCATTTCGTTGCTCAATTTATTTCAAGACTTGTTTGCCTTATGCTAAATTCCAATTTTTAGAACCAATGCCATGTATGTCTTTTAGATCTTTATCTTGTGTCATTATGTCATTCCATTTTATCTAGCTTGTTGTTTGTTTGAAGATGCCCAATTTTCCTAAGTTGAGTTTTTAATTAACCTTGCCAAGTGAAAATTCAAACATTGATTGATTTTTGTTTGTGCCTTACTTAATTGGGGCTTAGACACTGATCTTTCTCATTTTGGTTTTGCAACATCGGTTAATTTGTTACCCAAATTTGAAAAATATTTCTTGGATATTTGCCTAGTGTCGTTATGTCATTCAATTTTGTCTAGCTTGTTTGTTTAAAGGAGCCTAGTTTTCATTATTGTTTATGCCTTTTATTTGGGATAAAACAGCCTATCTCTCCATATGTCTTTTACCTTATGCCTTATGCCAATTAACCAAGTTTATGTTTGAAGTCTATATGCTTAGTTTATACCAAAGTGTTCCAAGTTTGTTAGATTAAAATCTCACCTTTATTTAAAGTCTAGATTTTGACATCGTGTTTGGTCAAAAGTCCTAGCACATGCCTTGTTTAAGCCTAGATTTTGATGTTGCATTTGGCTAAAAGACCTAGAAACTTTTATTTTCCTAGATTAGACCTATTTGTAAGACTTTGTACCTAGATTTTGGCATGCAAATCTTTATTCAACCACTTGACCTTTTTGTGTGTGAGACATTTCATGTTAGATATATGACATTAGATTGTTCTATACCAAGTTTTATCACAGACCATTTTGGAGATACATCTCCCCTAGACCAAGTTAGACCAAATTTAAACCTTTTGTCCTTTGGACATTATTTTTAGGATTTTGTATAACTTTAGGCCATTTTAAAAAGTTTTTATTATTGATACAGATATGTCTAGCTACACTTATGGTGGAGTTGTGTATAATCCCAGTTATGATAAAAAAAATCCACATAAATTGTCTATGTTTAAGACCCTATAGTGAATAAATGGTTTGTGAGATGGACCCATATCCTCCTTACAATCCTCAATCTGGGTAACAAATCCAAGCATCAAATTCAATAATACCTTATTTTCATAGGTTGACGTATGATGTTTTTCATCTCACCATTCATGACACCCAATCCCCCATATATACTAATAACCCTCCTTTAGACTACACAAGCCACCGAGTTCAATAGTATCCAAGGAATACCATTTTTATACCAAGACTTCATCTTTTATCTTGTGTGAGCAACTAAGCTCCACAATGCCCTACCATTTCCATTTCAGGACCTCATCTTTTTGCTTATGTGAGTAACCAAGCTTCGTGATGCCCTACCATTACCATTTTAGGACCTTATCCTTTGGCTTATGTAAGAAACCAATATTCACAATTCCCTACCATTTTATACTAAGACCTCATCCTTTGGCTTGTATAAGCAACCAAGCTCAACAATTCCCTACCATTTCTATTCCAAGACCTCATCCTTTGGCTTGTGTGAGCAACCAAGCTCCATGATGCCCTACCATTACCATTCCAAGACCTCATCCTTTGGCTTATGCAAGTAATCAAGATCCACAATGCCCTATCATTATCCAACCATCGATTAATCTTCGTCCTTTACCAACCATTCCCCACTTTAGAAAACCCTTACCAATCATCCAGCTAAGACCGACACAATCAATACCTCTCCAACTGAGCCAATCATTCAAGAACCAAGATATATTCAAAATTGGTATTTTACAGCTGATTATAAACCAAGACCAAGACAACCAACTGATGAATCCCCTTTTAATCCTATACCTTTTGTCAAGGAGTCTCACTCTTATAAGCCAGTCTTTGTTGAGTCACTTCTTAATGATTATAACCACCTTTGGGCAAATCATTACCTCGACCATATGCCTATTTCTAAAGAGCCTCCCTTTGACAAGTTAGTCTTTGACGAGTTGTCTCTTGACCTATTTCCCATTGTTGAGGAGTCTCACTTTGATAAACTAGTCTCTATGAAGCCCATTATGCCATCACAAGTCGTTACTTATCCCATACCAAACATTCAACAAGACATCATTATAGCAGTATCCACACCAAATGAAGAATCAACAATGATGTTAGGTTTTATTCTTAAATTGACATTAGATTTAGCATCATAAGTAGACTCAACATCAGTCTCAACATTAGATTCAGAGTCCTTTGATTCAAACATAGCTTCAGAATCAGAATATGTTCTTGGTTGTTACAATATTGGTTAAGCATACCTTGCAGATCAATATGAATACATTTGTGATCCTTCCATAGTTTTTGAGGATGAGTACTTCAACTTCAACATAATTTATCCTAGTATCTTTTATGAGGATTGTGATACCTCCACCCATTCCATTACCGTTTCACATACCATTACCACCAACCAACCTAGCCATTATATTGGCATTTCATCTCCCACAAGTATTGATTGGGAATGATAGAATCACACCTTTTTGAATTGCATCTATGGAAACATACTAGTTGCAAAATATTAGGGAGGCTAAAGCCACATTCATATAGAAGAAGAACAATCTCCTACTGAAACCTTTTTTCAGGTGCTAGGGGATAATCAAAGTTCAAACTCAGCGTCTTCTAGTGAAACTTTTTTGGAGGTACTAGAAGATAACTAAAGTCAAAAGTCAATGTTCCTTAGTGAAACCTTTTAGGAGGCACTATGGGACAATCAATACAACTTCATTGGTGAAAACCTCTTCGAGGTACCAATAGCTGAGCACAAGACTCCTTCACTACTTGATGAAGACATTATCAAAGATCAAATCAGTATAACTTCCACTTTAAAGATAATCAGATGGTAGCTACTTTTAGGCCCAAACAACATAAAAATTTGGTGCTTCTATTGAGAGCATATTCATAAGTCTTAGGCTCCACCATAACTAAAGTTATGTTGAATCTAGAATCAAAAATATTGTGTACACCTAAAAACCCCGATCTTCATTTGTTTCTAAATCATTATACATTCCATTGTCATCTACCTTTACATCACCAAATTAGACCTATCATCCATTGTTTATTTTTATTTACCATCCCTAGTTGTACTTTCCTTTATAGAGGCTATAAAGATACCTTGTCTTGACATTTGAAGGAAATAAATCAATGAGCCATTTAGATCACAACACCATTATTAGAATCTAAATCTATAGCATGTTCTTGATAGAGAAACTATTCAACATAGGTGTGGGCTAGTAATTTACATGATTGATTGTTCTATTTATATTATTTTCTAATCAGGACATGCATCTCCACATCAACATGAATAATAGAACCTTTCACCTAGCTAGAAACATATGTCATAACTATACCTTTCCAAAAACCATACCTTTTCTATTTGTCATATACCTTGGCCAACATCATTTACCATGCCTTTTACTTTTCTAGTTACCTTCCCTCTTTCATTTTCCATTCATTTTGTTGTTATTCCATACCCTACCATTTACCCTCGCCTTATCACTTGGGGTCAACCCTCTTACAATTTCAGCCAATATTCATACCATCATTATCCTATCATCTTCCTTATGCCATACCACATGCCATCTTTATTAGACCAAAGTCTGTTTTAACCATCCTACCTAGCCTATTTTGATCCTGGTTCCTTTGGTTTTTCCTACACCTTTTACGAGGGGATTCTGATCTAGGTTTAGCATTTTTATAATTATGTGTTTAAATGATAGTTTATGAAAGTAGTGTGACAGTGGATCTATCAACTTATATTTCATTTACATTCAACTGGTACCACTAATTATAACCGCCTATGGGTAAATCAGTATCCCACCTTATGTTACTAATTATGATCGGCTATGGGTAAATTACTATCATAGACCTATGCCATTATTTATTATTTATAACTAATTATGGGCAAATTATGAACAACACCTTTACCATGCATTACCGCATCACCTTGTTATTACTATTCTCATTTGCCTTGTCATTTGGCCTTAATTCGAGAACCTATTGTGACCTAGTCAGTTGTCACTGCCTTTCATGTTGGCAAAATTACTATGACTTGGGGTCTTATTGGAACTATGTAGGCCAAGATCGATTCATGTTGAGGTCAGTTCAATCCCCCTTTTCTATACACTCTCACTATTTTGTGAGTAACCTAAGCCAATGCTCTCACCATTTTGCGAGTGGTATCTTGTCAATATCTAATGAGTTAAGATACCCCAAAATTCCAAAAACATTCAAAATTTTAAAAATCCAAAAACATTTTTCCTATCTAAGCCTAGTTAGTCATCCTCAATCTACCCAATTAGGGCAGATCCATTGTTAAGATGTTTTTTATTACTTTTGCTTTTAGGCTTTTTGTACTATTATTTGCTTTGTTATTTGTTTGTTTGCTTACTTGTTTTTTTGCTTTCAGTATTGTGCCTCAACTCAGTCTATATGTGTTCATTGGGTGATTCCTTACGCATTATTCTTGAGTCCATCCATATTCATACATCAACATTGTCATCATGGTTTTTAACATTCGTGCATTATTTTTAATCATTTATTAGATCAGGAGTAAGTTCTTATGCATATTTTGGCTAAGTTATCATGGTGTTTTATATCATGATGCACATTGTCACATGATAAAGTAAAAATTAGCTCAAGAAGTCTTATAAGTAATAGATCCACATAATTTTCTCCTTGGTAACCTTGGCAAATCCTCCCATCTTGATCAAATCAACTCTTTGACCATTCTGGTTATATCAATGTTAATAAGGATGAACATCTCTGCATTGGCAGGTAAAATTGAATCATTTCTATTAATTAATATTTTATTCTTCTATTCATCTCTTTCATCACTTTTTGCATCCTTCTATGCCTGGTTGTTTGTGGATTCTTCAACTATAACACCATCACATCTACATTTATGCATGTTCATCTTTAATTTGCATGACAGGTTGTATCCTTGAGTTATGCTTGCCAATCTGCCCTACTAGAGCATAATCATTTATCATTTTTTAGTCACGATTATCTTAATGATTATAACTATCTATGGGCAAATCATTATTTCAACTCATCATCCCTCACTAGGGCATATGTCATTGTCATTGATTATAACAGCCTTTAGGTAAATTAGTGTCTCAACATTTGTTACTAATTATAACTACCTTTGAGCAAATCAATAATTTTTAAATCAATGCATGCAAGAATTTTTTCATTTTGGATTAATCTCACCCATGGGTTAATTTCATTCTTCTTCTTGCTTTTTTGGAGGGATCATCCATCAAATGTATGTGACGGCCACTCCCTCGAGGGGGCATCATTATAGGCTTCCCAAATATTTTTTGGAGATTTTTCTTCAGTCATTTCAGGTATACAAGCCTTTTTCATTATTTGAGAAGATGTTACCATGATTATAGCTTGTAATGTCTTCTCAAATAGGGGCAAACTATAGACACCTAAAATTAGCCACCAATGGCTTCAACCGGACTTTAGACTGATTCTTACCAACCATTGCCAATTAAACTTAGTAATCATTGAATGTCTCAAATTTGCTTATTCATCATTTGTCAAAGCTCATAATCTTATTGAGACATTCCTAATTTGGGTATCCTATTATAATCAACAAAAACCTCTCACATATTCATCTCTAATCATCCCACGACATTATAACATGCAATTTGGCCTATAAAACTATTAAATGGGGCAAGTGCACACATGTAAATAAATCAAATATTGAAAATGCTAAAAATCCTAATCAGAATTAATTAAAATGATAAACCTAATTAAATGCCTATTTGAATTATCCATGTGTAATTAATGAAATTCTAAAAAAGGAAATTCAAAAATCAAGAATATCTGAGGTTTTCAGGATTACCTTTTGTGAGTTATCAAGCCTTTTCAAATATCTCAAAATATCACACCCATGCTTATTCATAGCAAATCATGAGGTTTTGACACTTTTTAACTCTATTGGGGTTAATTAACTCACTTATTTTAGGTTTAAACTCATTCTATGTTTAAACTACACTCTAACTCACCTTAAATTGGGGTTAGTTTCTAAACCTATAAATGCAAGCATTGCCTATTGAATTTATGAGAGTTTAGATAGAGTAAAGTTATAATGTAGATTTTATATTAAGATTTAAATCAATAGTGTTATAATTCCAAAATCATAAACCAAGCCATCAAACAAGCAATAAGCCATAACAAGCCAACAATGGTGCTAAGGAGAGGAGGTAGATAAAATCCATTGTTAAAGACTCTTTGAGTATAAGTCAAGCAAGCCATGAACAAATTACTTTGAAATCTCAAGGAAGGTAAGGGATTTTGTCATTATTTTCATTTTATTTGTGATTTCATGTGTATTTTGTTCATTATGTTCCCCCTATGATCCAAGCTTAGAGATGTTAGCATGTTAGTGTGTTGATTTCATTGTTTTGTGAAACTAACACTTGATCTAACCTCCTCTATGTTGTCAAATTCTTATGATCACACCAATTTCAAATGTGAGTTTTACAACTTATAGTGTTTAAAATCATCTTTTCTTGGCCTTTGGGTCCTATAAAAGATGTTAGGGGATCCTTGTGCTTAGAATCAAAACATAAGTGGACAAATGACTTTTGAGTTTTAGCTCGTGTTTCCAAAATTTTACATAGAGTGAAAAAACACAAAGCAATATCACCACTTTTCCTAAAAACTACAACTATTAGAACAATATCATTATTTTTTATAAAATAGAGGTTAACACAAAATCACAACTATTAAAGCAATATCGTAGAACTTAACACAATTTCACTAATCTTAATGTAAAATCTCAATTTACCTTGCAACATAAAATAGTTAGTCATAAAATCATCACGGCTAGGAAATATCACTAATTATCAGACAAAATCACCACTTATCAGGTGGCATCACTACTTATTAGGTGGTATCACTACTTATCATGTAATATCACGACTGCAAAGTTGCAATATTACAATATTATAACTTTTTCTTAAAAAATAGATAGTTATTTAGAAAACCATGGTTGTTTAACATAATACCAAAATAGTTACCACAATATCATGAGAGTTAAGGTGATATCATGACTGTAAAGTCATGATATTGCTATAAACTCATGATTATAGAGAGCAAAATAATGACTATACAAAGCAAATTCATAATTTCTAGTAGAACATTTGTGAGCCTTCAACACTTTTTTTATTAGTAAGTTTGTATTTTGACATGAAAATTATTAGTAGGATACCCTAAAATGCCTTGAGAACAACTTTGTGGGGTGTGTGTCCTACCTAGTGTGCCATCATGTGAATAAGGAATACGTAGAGGGGAGGTTAGTCTTGTGTTAGTCCAATAAAACAAAATCAAAATAACACACTAAACACTAACACCTCAAGCCTAAACACTATGGGAGCACAGGTAACAAGAATAGAAGTGAAAACACAACTAGAACATAAAATAAAACATTATTTTACCTTCTTTGTATCTCCAAATGGCTTGTTGAAGTCACTTACTTAGTTTGTGCATCAAGAAGTCTTTAGCAATTAAGATTTCTTTGATTATTCTCTCCTTGACACCTTGGCTTGGTTGATTGGCTTGTGAACTTGGCATGGTAATACTACTTGAAGGCTTTTCTCTCAAAAAATGAGCATTATAACTTTGGCTTATGAGAACTTAGATATCAATAGGTATGGCCTTGTATTTATAGCCTCAAAAGTTAATTGTCACCCAAGGTGAGTTAAGGTTGAGTTTAAACATGGAATGAGTTAAAACTAAACCTAGGTGAGTTGAGACTAACTCTGATTGAGTTAAAATTTGTCATCTAGTTAAGATTTTTAAATATTAGGCATGGCTCTCAAATTAGATATTTTGAGATATTTTGAAAGAGCTTGACAATTCATAAAGGTGATGATGTAAAGGCTTGATATTTTGAGTTTTGCAATTTGCATTTTTAGATATTCATTAATTACAAATGAATAATTCAACTAAGAATTTAATCTTGTTTAATTAGATGATTCATTTTGATTAGCATTTTTGCTCTTTTAAGATTTGATCAAGTGCCCCATTTAATGGGTCCACAGGCCAAACTACCAGTTGTTATGTTACAAGGTGGCCAAGGATGAATCCATGAGAGGTTATTATTGCGTATGGTATAATACCCCAAATAGAGATTCTTCAACATAATTCTAAGCATTTATGAATGATGCATGGTTAAAATTGAGATGTTTAGTGATTTTTAGACTTAATTTGTAATGTTTGGTAGAAATTAATCTAAAGCCTAGTCACAAGCCAGTTGTGGTTAGAATGGGGTATGTACACTTCTTTCAATACTCATTAGAACTTATTAGAGGAACTCAACTCTATGCCTTGCAAAATTCCTCTCATGGAGTTAGTTCTCACTTCCCTTTATCATCAAAAATTCTTAATGCAACAACTCCAAGACATCGAAGAACCATCTTCCTTAGAAGAGGAACAACCTTCTCACGAGCCTCAACCAACAAAAGTTCATACCACTAAAACTATTTGTCCTTCTTCAAAACCTTCCATAGATTTCCTTGAAGAGGACATGATCAATGATGAAATTCTCTATCGAACTAATGATTCACCTCTCTTTATCAAAATAGCCATTAATACCACCCTCATTCTTAATGTATTAATAGATGAAGGGTCGAGAATTAATGTGACATCTATTTGGCTCATTCAACAAATTAGATATAATAAATATCATATCAAGCAAACTCATTTAACATGTCATGGATTCAATAAGACCAATAAAAAGTTGTTTGCTTACATTTGGCTCCCTCTTACTATTGGACCCAAAACCATACTTACTAAGCTTATGGTCCTCAATATACCATTATTCTATAATATATTCCTAGGATGCCCATGGACTCATTGTATGAGGGTTATCGCCTCTTACGAAAGCCAATGTATCAAGTTTATTCATAATGACAAATGGTATAAAATGAGGTTGATCCTAACCTATGGGGTATTCAACTTCCCCATCCTAAATCTTAGTATCAGATTCCCACTATTCTAAAAATTAATAGTGCACCTTTACCTAAATTCATCAATATGAATCTAGACTTAAAGGTCACTCTTATCACTTATGATGATGATGATCTAAATAATTTGCAATACTACCAATCTATCTCCTTACATTTTAGAGTGGCTTCCTCCTTCCTTGTTACCTCATGATTGTACCCTCCCTCTTATCAATGAGATCATCAATTTAACTCCTCCATGTAATGCACATGAAACATCTTATACAAAAGATTATTTCACTTGAAATTATTATAGAGTGGCTAAGTTATTTCAATACACTTTAACCATGTCACTACGTAAATTTAGTGATCTAGGCATCTCACCTTTGGAAGTTACTTTAGAGACATAAGCATGTACTATCTCTCTTACCTATGATGATAACTACATTATGGCCCAAGCTCAATCAAGAGACTTGAATGTTCAACATTATCAGAAAACCTTAGTTAAAAGACATGTTTTTAACCATGATGTTCATACTAATTTCACATATATTAAGTTAGAACCTAAAGTTCATGTACTTCCAGTTAATTCTCCACTTCTCAATACTCCTTGGGTGGTTGAACAAATCTTACCTCTCATAACTTTAGTACTTTTGGAACCTCTTATACTTCCTATCACACTAATTACTCTACTAGATCCTCAACTCGTCAATGATTCCAAATGTACAACTATTTTCAAACCAATTGAATCTAATCAACCTTCCTCTAAAATTCCACCTACTCTCGATATCACTCTCAACACTAAGGCCACATATGTATGCCAAATAAATTTTGAATACAATTACCATGGTAATAAAATTATTGATCTTGAAGTAGATGTGGAATATTATGGACCTCTACCTACGTTACCTAGTGATAATCTATTTTTAAATTATTCCATGTTTGAGAACCTCAACTTCCTTAATAACATAACAAACTTGGGAATTTCAAGTGAAAGGCCCCTTGTTTTAACAAATTAATTACTAGCATCGATCCTAAAATCAATCTAATTTCCTCTCTTCCCAATGCACCATATCATTTTTAAGATGGAAATGTTATGCTTATCAAGGAAACCACAAGAATATAATATGGCACACCCTCATGTCCTTGACCTATAATAGTTTCTAGAGAATTCATGTTAACCAAGCATGATAACTTTAGTCTATTCTTCGATAAATATCATGAGAATTTTTCTTGGTCATACAAAGGTATGCCTAGCATCGATCCTAGTATTGTGGTGTAAAACATAATCACATACCCCGATGCTAAACCTAACCAACAAAAATAATGAAAATTTCCCCCTGAAGTTTCCACCTTATGCCATAAATAAATTATCAAACTATTAGATGCCAAGCTTATTAAACCTAGGGATTATTCTGAATAGGTGTCAAACATTGTTTCCATTCATTAAAAAGTTACCATGATTATTTGCATCTGCATCAACTTCTAAAATCTCAACCTCGCTTATCCTAAATATAATTTTCCATTACCTTTAATAGATGCCATCATAGATTCCACTACTTGATATGAAATGTTGTTGCTCATAGATGGTTTTTTAGGCTATAATCAAATTCATATTACCCCCAAAGACCAACACAAGACAACATTCACCATGGAGTGGGGTACCTATTGCTATGTTAAGATGCCCTTCAGCTTTAAAAGCATCAGATCTACCTATCAGTGGGATATGACCCATATTTTCCATGACCTTATATATAAGATTGTGGAAACCTATATGGATGGTCTCATTTCCAAATCCAAAATTCATAAAACTCATCTTTCTGATCTAACCATCATCTTTGATTGACTCATCAAATACAAAGTTAGACTCAACCCCTACAAATGTGTTTTTGGTGTTACATTTGGTAAATTTCTAGGGTTCTTAGTCTCTCTCCATGTTATTGGTGATGATCTTGCTAAAATCAATGTTATAGTCAATATGCCTATTCCTCACCCCATTCCAGACATTTGTACTTACCTTAGCAAGCTTGGGTCAATCTAATGATTTATTCTCAAAATAACTTATTACATATATTTTTTTAATTCCCTTCTTAAGAAAGGTAATGATTTAGAATGGATTGATCCCTATTAGAAGGCATTTTATAACATGAAAGAATAATTTCTCCATCCACCTACCCTTCATCCACCTTTTAATGACCATATTTGGATTTTGTACTCTTCTTTTACACCTCTATCAGTTGGGGCAAGGCTTGCACAACATGATGATACTAGAAGAGATTATGTTACTTACTATATTAGTTGAGGCCCCATTGATTACAAAAAAAATTATACTAAAGTAGAACGTGATTGCCTTACTATCTATTTTGTAGTTAAAAGGCTTTGTCACTACATGCTCTATGAAACAACTTATGTCATAATTCATTATGACCCACTTCATCACTTTTTCTCCAAAGCCTTTCTACCTAGAGATAGAATTGCCAAGTAGATGGTTATCTTAATGGAATTTAACCTTTGCATCATCACAAAAAAAACTATCAAATGGTAAGTCATTGCCAACTAACTTGGAGTAGCACCCACACCCGCTACCAGTCATCTTTAAAATAGTCTCCCCAATGATAACATTTTCTATATTGAAAGTCTCAATCAAGCTCTCTTTCTTAAAGATTACTTTTATAACTTCACTACTGATTTAGAAGAAAGTAATCAAGAATATACGTATGTCATCTTTGATACTACTAAATCCAAAGTAATCATCGAAGAACTTCCTAAAATCAACATTGATTTATATGAAAACACTTGGACCCTACATTTTAATGGCACCAAATATCTCCAAAGAGCTGGGGCAGGTTGTATTCTAACTAGTCCTTAAGGTAAAATAGTCCCTTTGGAATTTTGGCTTACCTTTTATGTCACTAATAACATGAAAAATATGAAGCATTAATCTTAGGCATGAAAGTGCCACTTGACTTAGATATTCCATATTTGCACACTTTGGGTGACTCCTAACTCATCTATCATCAGGTTAATGGTGATTATCAATGTAAAAATGAAAATATTATCACATATCATCAAATATATACTACCTTCACCAATTAATTTACCTCTTTTACCATCGAGTCCATTCCAAGAGATCAGAACTCTATCATTGAATATCTTTCTTTTTCAACATCCTTATTTCATCTGCATCAAGTTTTTAGTGATTCCTAATTTTTTATTCAAATAAGGAAGTCCCCATCTCCTATCCAACCACAAGATTCACTTATGTATCATATTGAGGTTGTCACCAATAGATAGAGCCCATGGTAGAAAGACATTATCCAATTTCTTGAACATTAAACTTATCCTCTGAACATGAATTCTTGCAAAAATACTAGAATTCACAAGCAAGCTTTTAAATATGTCTTTTAATACAACACCTTTTTATTATCATAACATAGAAGGTACCTTATTTTAATATGCAATGAAATCAAAGGTCCCTCCTCTCCTTGAACAAGCACATGGGGGAATTTCCAATGGTCAGTGTAGCAGACATGCTACAAAATGCAAATACCTACATATGGGATACTTTTGGCTTACTCTCGAAAAGGATGCTATCAATTTCACTAAAAAGTGTAGTCCTTGTAAACTCCATGAAAATATAATCCACTCACCACCAGCTGAGCTCCAAGCTATGGAATCTCCTTGGCCATTTTCCTTGTGGGGATTAGATCTCATTGAGAAACTATTGCAATCATAAGATGAGCATGTTTTTATCATCATGATTGCTGAATATTTTACCAAATGGGTAGAATCCATGCCTCTAATGAACATCACAAGAACTACTATTTCCAAGTTTATCCTCAACCAAATAATTCGTCATTTTTTAGTTCCCCATACTATAATTTCTAATGATGATGATAATTCCAATAACAAGGATGTGAAACATTTATGTGCTACATTCAAAATATCCCACAAATTCTCCACACCTTATCATCTACATTGCAATGGCCAAGTCAAGTCCATTAACAAAATTTTAAATAAAATCCTTCAAAAAAACATCCTTAAAACTCATATAGATTGACATCTTCATTTATAT
The DNA here is from genome assembly GCA_037957365.1 of Torreya grandis. Lineage (NCBI taxonomy): Eukaryota > Viridiplantae > Streptophyta > Pinopsida > Cupressales > Taxaceae > Torreya > Torreya grandis. The sequence continues at coordinate 574,362 of JARHVA010001156.1, read as the reverse complement.
CTCACACTTTAGGCCTATCGCACTATCATTCGTACTACCACTAGGGTAACATTACTCTCACTAGTTTAAGTTTCCAAGTTTGTCCTACCACTAAAAGTTGAGCTTCCTTCCTTACATATTTCTCTTCACAATATCATTCTCGATGATGACTTATACAAAGCTCACCTTCATGCTATTGATCTTCTTGATGAACACCGTTTAGTTGCTCTACAACATAATCACTAATACAAGGCTTGTATCACCAAGCAATATAATAAAAAGGTTAAATTTTGCACTTTGAATGTTGGTGATTTAGTCCTTAAATTAGACTATACCCATGTTAAAGAAGGAAAATATGCCCAAAAATGGTAGGGCACCTATTTAGTGAAAGATATATAGTGTCTTAGCACCTATCACCTCCAAACTAATGAAGGCCTTGTATTTAAGGAGCCTACTAATGCACAATTCTTGAAGAAATATTTTGCCTATATCTTTTTCTTCTTATCATATTTCTACATGATATCCTAATAATAATATTTATAGGATTTCTACACATGTCTCACCCTTTACAAAAGTATTCTCTTTCCACAAACCTTAGTTCCTTCTCTTGGTCCTTTGGTTTCTTTATCTCATGAGTTACATTGTAATATCATGGATAGGACCAAGTCTTCCTCATGAATTCCTTTCTCTTTTATTTGACTTGTTATTTTATAAAGCTTTTTACATCATCTTGTGTCTCTCTTTTCTGATTTTCACTGTAAGACCATGGATAGGACTAGACCTTCCTCACAAATACCATTTATACCATTTTTATTTTTACATGCTTTATTCACCTTCTTGGGTTTCTCTTTGTGAGTTACAGTGTAAGACCATGGCTAGGATAAGGCACTCCTCACAAATACCATTTTTCACCTTTGTTACACCCACTTGCATTTTTATTTTATGAGTTACAATGTAATACCTTGAATAGGAACAAGCTCTCATAAATTCACCATTTTATTCCAAATCACACCTTTGTCAAACTGAGTGTTATTTTTTTAGAATGTTAAGAAATGGTTAAATGTTTGTGATCCCATATTCACAGCTTTAGTTTTTGTTTCTTTTGTAGCTAAAACTTGCCCAAAAAATTATGTATGCATGTTTCCCCACTCTTCCATACATTATTATGATAAGGAATTATAATTACTTATCATTATATCCCTTTTCACCATTGTCACATTTTTTTCGATGTGAAGTATTTTAAATTATTTCATGTTCAATCTCATTGATTTATTTTCCTTTCATTTCAGTTTGGATAAAACAAAGTTGAAGTCAAGATAGCACTTTTATTTCACATAAATCAACAAGACTTTTAGACAACATGTTCTATAAGTTCTATTTCTTAGCAACCAAGTCCCAAGCTTTTAAATGATAGTAATTTTTAGCACCCATGTTTGGTTATATGAATCTATATAGAGGAGGAATAGAAAAATCCATTAAAAGTTAAAATACAAATCATTTAAAACAAAAGGAAATGATAAAAAGGAAACATACAAAGTCAATAGTCAAAATCACATCAAAAAATATAATTAATCGAATCTCAAACTCCACAGTTGGTCTCATGATAGAGCTGAGGTCCATTGGGGTGTGGTAGGTCAATAGATTGGGATAGGAGAATTCAAAATAATCAATGATGCTACCTACTTTCTCACACTAGTACCCAATCTTCTCAATAGACTGATGGCTTTGTAAGGGGTCTTAAGGAATAGGGAACATGTTATGGGAAGGTAGGTTATTTTACTTTTCATGCATATAGACTTCATGGGATGATATTCATACTTCATTTGGTAACCCAATATTTGTTTGCTTAGAAAAAGTTCTTTAGAGTCCTTAATGTTGAAAGTCCTCTCATTTTGACAAAATTGATTTAAGTGTCTTAACTTCGATAAAGAGCTTCTCTACCTTGATTTTTCTTTCATTCATCCCACCAACCTTTTAATTTCCCACATTGACAAGCAATTTTAATTATAAATATATTTTCATAATTCTATATTCCCTTTTCTTCACAGCTTAAAAACATGCTAGCACTACTTTGTTTTAGGTTTTCTCTATCTTTAGAATAAAACAAGTATGCTTGAGTGACTATAGATTAATTTTTTTACACCATTGTTTTCCATTTCTGGAATTACTTTGGTTTGTTTTAAAAAATTCCATTCATTTATACCTCCTTTTTTTGGACAACTATGTCCATTTTTACCTTTCATGTACTTTTTCCATTTTTGAGTGAGGTTAGATTGTTACTAATCACTCAACAATGTTGTTTTCCTTTTTATGCACTTTTTCATTAATGATTGAGTAAGGATTGTTACTGCTCACTCATCAATGTTGTTTTACCATTTCTTGTCCATCATTACTTAAGTAAGGATTGTTACTACTTTGAAATTGATGTTTGATTACCATTTTTACTTGTATCCTTTGTTTGACTTGGTTTGTTTTCCTTTCTTACTTAAGGTTTACTTGTTTGAGTTTTTCAGTCATTTAATAGCCTTGGATATTTAGTTATCTGATTTATTCTAAATTTTGACTTGGTCATTTGGTCCTAACTTAGCATTTATCACCCTAGCTAACCAAATTTCCAAGTACATCATGCCTACACCATTTTAGTTATATTAGTTTTCCTATGTTTGTTTGTTTTTGTTCTTTAGTTTTATATTATTGGGTTTGTCCAAAGCAGTCTCTACACCCTCCACTATCAAAACTAAAAGCATAGTAGATAAACATCCAATGATAAAAGTAAGTCAATGTACACATACATTACTTTTATTTTAGTTATTTCATTTCGGTCATTTACTTTCAGTTATTTTATGCTTTAAAATACTATAATTTATTTATCTTTAGCATTATGTGTTGATATGTTCTTTTCTCGAAGCACCATCCCATGTTACACCTGAGTGACACGTGATGAACTTAGATTGGGGTATTTGTATACACATAATATTTTCAAACTTTATCAATTATTGATGCTTTCTCTCTTGTAGGAACCTGTCGAGTCTCAATCTCTTTGAGTGCATGCCTTAAAAGGTGCATTGGGAAAGGGGTGGGTAGACCTTTGGTGTTTCACATGATTATTATCCCCTATACCACCATTTTTAATCAGCACAAACCTTCTCCTGTACACTTTCTTAAGCTTTAACACCTCTCTTAACACTACCTTACTTAGCCCCTTCCTAAGCCTAAAACCTTTTTTGACATTTACTGAATAATATTGGCCTAGGTTGACTCTATATTCAAATTAATATTTGCATGTTATGGGTCTAGGTTAGCCTTGGTCGACCTAGATGAAGACCTACCTTATTTTTATCAAATAACAATATAAATTTGAATTGGACCAACCCTATTGGATAAACTTTTGAAAAGGTATAGGGTTAGATTCAACTATATATACATATTCATTTCGCCATTTCTAAGAGAGAACAAAGTTAATTATTCATTTGTGCTTCTTTATTATCTACTCTTCAACCATTTTACTAGAGGAGTTATTGCTTAGGGTTTATACTTGTAGAAGAATTTTGTCTTGTGGAAAATCATTAGATACTTAGACCTATCTTAGTGATCCTTACAAACCATAATAACCTCTTGTGAAGCACCTTTGTCCAAGGGAGAGAATTGAGTCTCAACGTGTTCATCTTTGAGGTAAGTATCTCTAACTTTACTCCTTTATTTTAGTAGATAGAAGTAGCATATATAATGTCTTCTAGATATATTTCTCTCTCCATACATTATGGTTATATCTATACATAGCTTAATTATAATTATTCTGTGTGTTTACTTTTTAGGTTTATTACCCCCACTTTATGCCATAACCTTTGGCAAGCACTAGATTAGATTTTAATTTACTTGTCATTTACTAAGTGAATATGAAACCATATGACCTATCTAGAGTTATTACATAGTATTTCTTGACTAGACGTTTTGGAACTCTCTCTAATGATGTTATTGTGGTAAGAGATCCCTTGGTTAGGTCTAATGGATCCATCTTGGTCAGGACCCCAAATATCTCATATATCAACAAATGAAAGTGTAAGTAGGATTTATCTTCTTCGAGCTATGATTTATTAATAGGTCAACTGCCTTTTCCTTTATATACACCTACCACTTGGACACTACCATCACCTCATAGACACTATCATCACACGTAGGTGTCTAAATACTGATGCAAGTGTCTAACCCTAAATTTGTCTTGAAACTTATCCAAACTTCTCTTGGAATTGCAATGCCATCTACAACTTTATTTTGTCCTTAACAATAGATTAAATTCTACATGCAATTAATCAATAAGTAAAACCTAGCTCTTTTGACTTTAACCTTTTGTGACTCAATAAAAAGGGGTTAGCTCTTGAGTCAAGCTAACCCTAACAACCCTGATGTTACTAAGTGTTGCCTAAATAACCATATACTATGAAGAGGACCTCAGACTTTCATGTAGTTCTCCCTCCTAGGTATGTGTGTGTAATGGTGATTGTGCAAATATATGCTCTTTATCTTATTTTAACCCTTGGTATAATCAATACAAGTGAAAATTGACTTTTGAATACATCATACTTTTAGTTCTCTAAATTTGATATATGATGAAATTCAATATCTTTTGAATAAGACAAATTACATTGTAATTGAGAGGCTTGTTGGGTGATATAAACTATACCATAACTTTATATATAAGGAACCTTTTAATTTTTAATTAGGACCCAATGATGCATGAAAGTTGATAATAAAATAAACATACGAGGCTTCAAAAATGGTCAGAAAGAGAAAAGTACAAAAAATGATCAAACTATAAGGTTGGATATTACCATTGACTTTGGACACTATTATTGGCACTAGTGTCTTGAGCTAGTCGGTAGTGTCTAGGCATTAAAGACATAGAAATGATCAATAGATAGGCAAGGATCCCTAAACCATTATAGATAAAAGGCATACTATATAAAATAAAGATATACAAGATCATGTAAAAGCAATTAAAAAACATAGAACCGAAGAGGTCCCTGTGAGACCGTGATAGTAGATTCCTAACTCTCTGTCAAAAGGCCTATATATACAAACCTATGAAAAACATACTATGAAATTATGCTTGTATGAAATATTAGTATCTAAAATAAGGTGCTCATTAATGTGATATCATATGAATAATGCATTGAAATCTAATTCACCATTCATAATATCACTATAATCAAATGTAATCATAGGTCGTTATGGTATTCTGCTCATAATTATGCCAATGATCTCATTTATTATATGACCATATGTCTTAGGAGGAGGATACATATGGTATGTATGATGTACTTTAGAAGTATCCTTGGTTTCTATCTCCTCGTGATTTGGAAATGGGTCATTAAATATTTTCAACATATAGATCCCATTTGATTGTGCTAAAATCTTTTGTGGGCATGCTCAATTCAATAGTCTTACCATTGATAAGATCTTGTATCTCATGCCTTAAAGCATTTGTTTGTAGAATTTACATCACATCAATGATATTCACAATAAGCATTTTGATCACATCTATTAGGTAAATGTTTTCTTATATCAACCACTAGTTGTTGAAGGAGAGATAAAACATTGCACTCAAGTAACTTTTGTATCAATTTCTGAGGAGATTGAGGTAAGTGTGAAAAATGCCTCTTTTATGTAATGGGTAAGAGAAGCCTATTTGTAGGTTGTGATTTTATGTTAACTATCATCTTAGCTTCATTCTTGCTCTCATTTGGTTTTTCATTCTAATTTGGATTGTTTTAAAACTTGGCATTTGAAGTAGTAATAGTAGAGGTGTACTTAAGCTTATTTAGTGTAAGGAGCTTGACTTCATGACCTCTCGTTGTATGGCATAACTCATCAAAATATTTAAATTTATCAAATAATATGGATCCATGTAGTGGTGTTATAAAGTTTTGCTTGAACATATATTGTATTTCATTATTTTCCATATGATTGGTCATCTTAATTAGCATGGTTTTTTTGTATCAAAGTACATATTCACTTATTGGCTCATTGGACCCTTGCTTGAGTTTTGTGATTTACACATAAAAGATTTTCTCATTAATGTTGATAGAGAAATGTGCTAGAATTGATCCGTTAGAGGAAGGAAGACACCAACTAGCTAAGGTGGAAGCTCATAGAACCATCTTAAAGCATAGTATTTGAGACTTCTTGGAAATTACCTGGTCAATAAATGGTGGTTGCATAATATAAGCATGTTGCATGGAAGGATTGGAGATGTTGTTCAAGTTCACCTTTTCCATCATATAATGGGAGCTTGGAAGCTACAAACCGTAAAGGTAGGGGATAAGTTGTTATCATGGGAGCTAATGGATCATGGAGTAAATCATGTGAATCCAATGAATGATTATATCAAGATGTACCTTGCTCTAACCATGACACATTTTCTTATAGAGCTACAATAATATTCTCAAGAAACATGTAGTAAGCGAGGTAGATGATGTAATATGCAAAGTCATCAAAAGATGGAAATAAGTCTCCTACATAAGAATATGTGAGAGGCTTTGTGTTTCCCCCACACCTTGGGTGGATATCATAAGTGTAATTGGAGGTGTAGACATATAAATATTATTAACAAGAGTGGTATATTTAATATCATAGAAAGGGTCATATTATTCCCTGGATGTGGTAGATAGAGCTAGCTTTTTTTTATGTTTATTTTGGGCCACATACAACATTACAACATGCATTTGTAGATTTTAGTCAAGAAATCGAGTCAATTGTCATTCATCCTTATCATCAAATTTATCCATGTGAGGATGGATTTAGCTAACATCCACTTGAGTATTTATAGACTCAACTGTCATGATAATTTTGTTAAGGGGGTGTGTATTAGAGGAGGCTAAGGATAATTGAGTATTCATTTTAGCCTTATTATTAAATTTATATTGAATCTAACTTATATAAAACAAAGCAAAACAATAAGTGTAATCATGAGTTGAGTGAACTGATAAAGATAATGTTCATTTATTAAGGCCATATGTAATTTGTAATATGAGGGGAAATTAGAAATTTGGTCTAAAAATAAAACCTTAAGGTAGAGATCTGAGAACCCTATAAAGAAGGATGAAACCCTAAGGGCAACCTAGGGTTTAATAATGTCTATTAGAAATACAGGTTCACCATATATTTACCCTATTTTTGACTAGTGGGAAACATAATAAGTTAAAATCATAGAATTAATTAAGATTACATAAATTTGAATGTTATTGGTTCAGATTGATCAAATAATGTAATTTTTTATATTTTGAAAGTACTAAGGAGATCAAGATACTTATTTTTACTATTTAACTTATTGATTGTCACTATATCTTGATAATAAAAATAGATTGGAAGAAGGCTTGTGACTTGTACATATTTAGAATTGATTGTATGAATGTTTTGGGTCACTATCATTAGGCTTGGATAATAAAATTTAGATGCAGGTGACTTGAGGTTGACGTTACTATCTTAGAATAATATGATTCTCTTTGACCATACAGTGCGGTGTGCCTGCTTGATATCTATTTGTATGTGCAATTTTTGACCCTTGACTATGTGCATAGGTAAAAAAATTACCTTCCTTATCCTTAAAACCCTGGTCCACTTATGAAAGGTTAAAACATGTAAAAAGTGATGAAGTGTAATTGGATTGAGCTGACACCAATCATCTCCATTGATGATTGATCAGCTTACATATCCAATACTCTGAAGAGGGAATTCAAGCCATATATAATTATTCCCCTTAGTGTGGATGTGAAATTATGATATTTTACTATATGAATGTGCCTATAAATATTGTTTTGATTTTGACAATGTTAGCACTCGACCTGACTTGGTGTGCTTCAGACTTGGTCGATGATTGCTCTTAATGATTGCTTTGTAATTTGGGAAGAATAGGACATATTTACTCAATGTGTAGTAATGTATATGAGAAGTACTTGAGAATGTGAGATGATGAATATGCTTGACCTTGATCTATATTTATATGCATATAATTGGTTAATTTATCACTCCACTAACATGGTAGGTGAATGGGCTGAACTATGAGAATTATTTAATTTTGAAAAATATATGTTGTTAGGCAAGGGACTTGTATGGTCAATCTTAAGATCCCCTAGTTAATAACATTGTTACACCTACAGTGGGGCCAACTTAGCCAACACAACCTAAAATTGTAATTCAATTACCTTTAGTGAAAGCTCCACCTCTTTTAGCTAATTCCTCCACTCCATATGTACAATCCCTTATGCACGAGATTCATACTTTGTAGTCTATGTTACATCTTGAGAAGGGAGCCACTAGGACATCACATGATTTGGATTTTAATATTCTCTTACACACACTTTTAACACATCATATAGTGACAACTCCCTTGTCATCTAGTTTCATGGCACCTAAGTGTACATTATCTAATGGCAAGGGTGACCCAGAGCATCATCTTAGAGCTTTTCACACATCATGTTTGGACTACGTGTCCAATGATTAGCTTCTCACAAAGTTGTTTCCATCCAATTTAAAGGATTATACCCTACAATGGTTTTATGATTTACCAAATCAATCTATCACAACATTCAATCCTTTGTTCAACATGTTTTTATCACACTTCTCTATCAATATCAGTGACAATATATCATATGCCCAAGTGGAACAGTTGAAACAAAAGTCAAATGAGCCTATTGTAGATTATGTCTTATGATACAAGACTATATTAGCCAAATTGACTAGCCCCATGGAAAATAAATAACTTTAAGACATTTAAACAAAGTCTCTTTCCAGCATTACACAAATTTATCTTGTTCAAGAAGTTTCCTACATTCACTGATTTGTGCCACACAATATAAGAAAGAGAGGTTAAGCTTGTATCAATGGGTAAATTCAAGTATACAAATGGATCAAACTCAATTATTAAGAGTTTAAATAATCCTCCATACAAGGTAAGGGCCATTGAGAACAAGAGTGATCAAAAGTCCATAGTCAATGCAGCTTCTAAGCCATCTCCTAGATTAGTTTTATCTACTCCTTAACATCAAATCTTCACCAACCTTCCAGAGTCACCAGCATGAGTTTTACAGTAGTTCTTGGAATGCAATGTCATATCTCTTCCTCCCATTAAAGAGGTTAATATTACATGACCTCTTGCAAATAACTATGATTCTAATGTATTATGTGAGTATTATAGGGCACGATGTTATACAACAAATAGATGCATAATCCTAGAGCATAATATATAATATTTGACTGAGGCTAATACTATTGATGTAGGTAGACCCACAGAGGCACCAAAAGAACAAAAAATAGAAGCTAAGTCACTAAAGATATTCTCAAATCCATTTATAAAGCACACAACAAATGAGGTAGGGAGCACATCAGGTGTTCACTACACATATGAAGCACATCCACCACCAGCTTCATATCATACTATTACAGAGGAGGCACACCCATTGCATAGCATTATTAGCATGTACCTTATTAAAATTCCACATAGACCACTCATCACATTCTTAGATCAACATATTGTTGGTGATGATATAGATTTACATGCACTCTTTACACGAGCATTCATAGATCATTATCCTATCTAGAGTGTTATGGTTGACAACAGGTCAAGCATTCACATGTCCACTATGACACTCTTACAGTATTTGGGGTACTCAGAGCAAGTTATATTCCCTATAGACATAATCATTAGTGGTTTTAGTGGTCACATTCAGAGCTCCATTGGGGAGATTATGATTCCATTATAATTTAGACCAGCACATATAGCCACTCAGTTCCTATTAGTACCTAGTGTAAGTGTATTTGATATGTTATTGGGTAGGCCATAGTTACAATAACTCCAAGCCTTCCCATATATAGTGCATAGATGTATGAATTACATACATGTAAATAAAGTGGTTAAAGTTGAGGGTCTCCAATATGAGTATCGTCTACCCATCCCACAAGTAGTTCTAGCATAGTCAGTAGTTACAGTTCCAACATCATTACCAAATACTGCATAGTTATCAGTTATAGCTTAGAATATAGTTCTTAGGCATACATCATGGATTTTAATAGATCCACTAATGTAGATGAGGTCTACTCCTACAATATTGACACATACACATACTCTCCCATGAAGACCATTATTAGAGAGATCCCTACATCATAGATATGTCACAAATTCTAAAGGACCTTCCTCCACTTAGTTTATGCCGATATCAATATCATTGGGTTCTAAGGCTTCTCAACATAGGGCATGTATATAACCTATAGTTTCTTATACCATAGGGGTTCCTAATACCCCCATAGTTCATAGGGCATCACAATCAGTGTCATAGATTCATAGCACCACTACACAGATAGCTACAAACACAAATTAATCCACACAATAGATTATGGGATCACAATTGCCCTTTCACACAACATGCACAATCACAGTTCCTTTATTTGACAACGATCATAGTGATAATGAGTCTCTTATGAGACTCAATAGTTAGTATAGTTCCTACCACCCTGTACATACTTTCTTTTCTCTTACTCCTTGTACATAGTTTATCTTCATTTGCTTGTACCTTGATTATATCCAAAAAATACAAAAATAATATAACATGCCAAAACATAAAAAACATTCAAATATTACTTATAAATCACAAAATTTACAAATTGTATGTATTACTATGTTTACATTTCTTATATTTGTCAGACATTACATATGCTAGTTATCTTAGTATAGTCATTTTTATCATACATACATGTTTCACTTGCTCTTGATGAGTGTTTGTAGATTACATACAGGACTTGGGTCCATTGTATTGATCTAAACTTGCTATCATCTTCCCATTGGGAGTATATACACCGATTTAGGTTTATTTATTTGACATGTTTTCCCACTTGGGGGGGCATCTTATACACAATTTATATTACCAGATTCTATCCTTATATTTTTTACATTCTAATATTCACATTGTTATATCTTGATATTGATCATTGCTACTCATAATCAAATTTTTTGTTGACTATCACTATTTTAGACTCAACATGTACTCCTTGCATTTACACAAATGTGTACTACATTCATACATACTTTCATTTCTAGCGTTCATAGTGTAGACTTGATTGTTTTTTTCATGCTTCTTATATTTGAGAGCATTTGAATATGACATTTTTCATAGGCTCTATGCCACTTCTATTCATGTATGCTTTAAAAATGTGCCCATGTCCCTTTTGGTGCCTTCCTGATAGTGTATGTGGACATTTGAACATGTCATATTTTGCTCTAAGCCAACTTGTTTGTTGCTTGCATATGTGGACATTTAAACATGTCTTTGTATGTCCTTTTTTCTCATATTTAGTGACATGTGCCCATGTCCCTTGTATTTTTTCCCCTTAACCTATCTATTTTATGTGTCTCATGTGTTTTATATGTATACTTTCTTGTATGTGTCATGGCCATGACACTTGTCTTTGCTTGTTACACACACTAGTTTTCAATGCCATGAGGGACCTCATGCATATACCCTTTCTACTTGGGTTCCATGATAGACATCATGCACCATCCCCCATGTAGCTACTCAAATTTATTGTTATACACATTAATTGCATCTATATAGGCACCCTTGTACAATGCTAAATATAACATACTATAGAGATGGAATCCAAAGATAGTTAGATCAAGTATTACTCAAAAAAACTCAATAAAATGCATAAGAACATAACTATCTAAGACAACTCCTTCGACAGGGTTTTACAAATGATAATTAAGAGATATTAAAATAAAGTAAATACACAATACCTTCCCAAGAGCATCCCACCATCAAAATGCGGCTCAAAACATGATTTTTCCCTTGATTTGGTGCTCAAGTCTTCATCAATGATGCAAGTCAAAGCTCCTCCATCATCTCAAGTGCACCAATGAAAATAGGCTCATGATATTTGAATCAATGTTATGCCTATCAATGAAGCTATCCTATTGCAAATTAAGCATTATAACACTACACAAAGAAAAGTTGTGGAGAGAATTCTACATAATAAGTTTACATAAATGAAGCTTTAAAATGGTGGTGTTGGCCCTCTTATTTATATATTTTTGAATTTGATTAGAATCAACCATGACCATCCATCTTGAGATTAAGATGTGTGTCCATGGATTAATTCAACTTTGGAGGTAATATCTATAAATATCCCCATAAATATCTAGAATAAAGGAGCATTAAAAAGGGATGGGGAGCCTTTAAACTTGATATTTATTGCATTATGGCTTATGGATGCCACCCCATAGATGATGTCCCCTAATGATGTAGATATTAGAAATCAATTTCCATTTAAGAAATATTTAATAACTTCCATGGATTTTCCACTTAAGATCTTAATTTGTATTAATTTTCCTTAGTAGATTAATCAAATTTTATGCAATTCTTTGAAAATTGGTTGCACACTATTAATCAAACTAGTCAGAATGTCATATTATTAGGTCATAATTTGACTGGGGTGGAATTAGAAGACAATGTCAATTATGTACAAACTAATATCCCATTTAGGACATTTTTGACATGAAATAACACATGCACATATCATGTGCTTTTGCATTATATGAATTAAGTGATTTAGAGGGTCAAATTATGTTTTTATCATTTTGACTTGAAATGATTTGAGAAAAGTTAATAATCACATTAAATACATTACCCCATTTAGGGATACATTAGCCTAAATTGGCACTTGTATATGACAAGCTTGAACCATTTAATGCATTTAAGTGATTTTGGCTCAATTTGTGTATTTTCACAAATTTCAAGTAAGATCAACAATTTCAACACAATGGTGTTAGAAATTGGATGTCTAAATTTTTCCCCTATTTGAGAAGGCGTAGTGAGACATTCAGGTAAAGCAACATATTCTCAAAGAAAAGAGTTGTCAAGAAGAAGTTGGAAAGAAATGACCCTTGATGCCCCCTAAAGAGGACATATGAGGATGAAAGAGAAGGGTGGACTCTTGAAAAGAGAGATAAAGTGACATTAACCCATGGGATAGATTAAATCTTTATTAAGCTAATGATTGCACACATTGATTCCTCAATGATCAAAATATAATTAGAATATAATGGGCCCCAAGGATGGGGGGAAAGGGAAGGATACAATCCAAATAAATAAGTGACACACTTTGAACACACTCAAAAATAGGGTACACGCTATGCACTTAAGGAATGATCAAGCCTGAGATAAGTTGCACACTTTGAATATTGCCAAAACGAAGGCAAAAGTCTATAGAGCTTGGAATTACAAGAAATAGGGAAATGTTGCTCCAGAGAAAAGAAATAATAATGGTTCCCCAATAGAGAATATTTGATTGGTTGATAAAGCAACTTTCCCCTAGCAGTGTTGATTTTGATCACAAATAATTAATTGTGCCCCAATAGGGTTGATTTGATTCAGTGATCAATCTAAAAATTGTGCCCCCATAGGGCAAATTGGCAAGCATAGGTCAAGGATATAACCTATTGAATAGATTAAAGATGAGTGGGTGCAAATGTAGATGTGATAGCCCAATGACTGTAGAAGCCATAAGAAACCAAGCATACAAGGATACACAAAATTATGAAAGAGATGAATAAAAGAATAATGGTCGCTGAGCTAACCAAAGATACATCATGTCTCCAAGTTTTGGCTACATATTCAAGATGGACCTCAAGCCAATGTAGTTCACCCAAAAATGAGAGAAAATGGAATGAGGAATGAATAAAATGAAATAAAACTAGACCATTATGAGATTAGACTCATAATATATGTCAAGAGATGCACGTCTTGCATAGAGTTAGGTGTGAGATAAGTTATTGGTGTCTAGTTTCATTCGTGTACTTAAGAGCTGATCTTCAAACCTACATTGAATTTCTAACTTGGATCCAAAGCACTTAGTTATTATTATAGTAAAATGAAATTATGCATTATAAGTATGAATAACCTATAATGATATTATATTATAATTGTGATGAGCCAGTTTAAATGTGAATTTTTATAACTAAAGATAATGATAAAAACTATTAATACAAGAGTTACAATGATTTACATTTAAATAAAAAACAAAAACAAAGATAAAAATAATACAAATGTAATTAACTTAAAATCTATATATGAATAATCAAAAATTTAGTAGGAAAAGGAATTTATAAAAACAAAGTAAAGCCAACTTAATAAATAACATGAAAGCAATATATGAATAATCAAGATCCATGTGTACTAAAAATATGTCTTTGGAAAACAAAATAAAAGAATAAGACAAAGCAGTAAAATAAAAGACCAAAAAGAGACAAGGAAGCAATCAAAATAAACAACATAATCAAATAAATACACACAAATAAAAGTTAATCACAATGTTAGTGCAAGAAAAAAATAATTGTTCATATACATGTAGTAGAGGCGTTATTTTCTATAACAATGTAACAAGAACAAAAAGGACACAAAATTGCCTCCAAGTGATAGGGAAACAACAAGACGAGAATTAGGGGAAAAAATAAGAAAAGGAAGGGGGTGGTCAAGCTAAATCCAGTTGTACAAGTGTATGTTACCTACATGGTTCCATGGATGCGAGATACAACATGAACTTTAGGCCAAATGCAATTCTCCCAGGAAATGGGATAGAATAAAAGTGATGATAAGAAAACATGGTTAATGTTGTAGAGGAAAATAGAAAAGGTATTGTAAAATGGTAAGCACGTGGGACGTCGACAATAAACAAAAGTGTAAGATAATGTTTTTGTTTGTTTTATTGATCATTTTCTAATATTTTTGTTTTTTTAGATAAGTAATAGAAATGAAATATTAACAAAAGGTCTAGGGAACTACCTAGCTGAGGATATGCACATCCACAGGTAAGAGTTCAAACAATAGCTAAAGTGGTTGAAATTATCCATGCTCACAAATTGATGAGAGCAAGATCCTGCTAAGGCAATAATGCCTATCAAATAGCAGTAAAATAAGAGTAGAACAATATAAAACATGAGATAAATCTAAAGAGTCATTCAACAAGTAAAAAACATGAGATGATGTATCCATGTTCACTTGTTTGTAAGAAGAAGCTGCAAAATATTATCCATGTTAAACTTCTTTATAGAACTAGTGTTGAATGTGTTCATAAAGCTTATAAATCATGATCATGATCATAAGTGGGCAAGGGATATAACTGCTAAGGTTACAATGATCCATGGTATAAAAAAATGTGGTTCTAAATAGAATGGTCCATAAAGAATATGGTCCAAAATAGGATGGTCTAGGGTGGGATAAAATAAGTCAAGTTGGAATATAGATGATCCAGAGTGCCAATGATCTAAAGCTTCAACTATCCAAAGTCATAAAAGAATATGGTTCTCGTAGGAACCATCCAGGGTAGGTTAGAGTGAATATGGTCCAAGATAGGATGGTCTAGGATATAATGGTAAGATAAAATAACTTTAGCACAAGTTGCCCCCAAGTAATGGGTTTTATGGATAATGATTCAAAAACTATCAAGTGTAAAACCACTTGAGACGCACAATGTTTATGGGCTCTGGAAGTTCTTCAGCACTTGGAGTAGTCAGTCGGTATGCCCTCAATCCATAGTTTGTTGTGACAACATAGGGTCCAAGCCAATTAGGTTGGAACTTACCCTTTTTCTTATGTTTAGCATTTGTGTTCTTCTAGATCTCTTTCAAGACCAAATCACCAATCTCAAACTCTCAAGGGAGAATGCACTTATTGTAGATTCTTCACAAATTGTTATGATAGGATTACAAGTTTTCTAGGGTATCCAAATGCTTACCATCAAGAAGTTCTAGCTCATGCAACCTTGAGACTCTATAATCCTCATCATCTTCAATATTCTCTAAAGATACTCACAATGAAGGCAGCTCGATCTTAATAGGGATAATAGCTTCTATGCCATAAACAAGGGAGTATGGAGTGGCTCTTATGGGGGTTTGATGAATAGTGTGATAAACCCAAAGGGTAGGAAAAATTTACAAGTGCTAATTATGCCCAACATCATTGACAACCTTCTTCAATATAGCCATAATGGTTATATTTGACACCTCGGCTTGTCTGTTGCCTTGCAGGTTATATGGTGTGGATTTATTGTGCTTGATTTTGAATTTTACACAAAGGTCTTTAACATCTCTATTTACAAATGATCCACTATTATCAGATATAATTCAAGTTGGGATGCCATATCGATAGATGATATGGTAATGTATAAACCTGGAAATCTACTTCCCAATGATGTAAGTGACAAGAATGACCTAAATCCACAAAGTAAAATACCCGATAGCAGTGAGAATATGTTTATGACCATTTGAAGATGTTGGGTTTATTTTCTTGATAAGATCAAAGCCCTGTGTAGAAAATGACCATGGTGTAGTGATCGATTGTAGTGGTAAGGAAGGTGCGTGTATCAAATTTCCATGTTATTGACAAACAACACACTTACTCACATAACTGCAAGTATTTGTCTCCATTTTGGGCCAATAGTAACTTATTTTTAGGATATTTTTAGCTAAGACCACACTGTTAGTGTAGGCCCCACACATTCCTTCATGAACCTCCTTAAGTACTAGCTTGAATTATCCTAAAGATAAATAATGAACTAGCATTCCATCATAGCCTTTATGATAAAGCATTTTTCTAAGGAGGGTATAATGGGATATGCAATGAAGGCAGAGTTTCTAATGATTGTTGGAAAGGTTAGGTGGAAAAACATGATCACGAAAATAATTATAAAATTCTTAGAAACAAAGCAATTCAGGTGGGAGATTGGGACCAGTAATGGTGCATATCTTTTCTAAATTTGGAAAGACATGAGCAGGTTGTAGAAGATTTTCAATGAAAAATTGATACTCTTTAGCACTACTATAAATCCATATCATGGACCCAATTGTTGCCATTGCATCAGTAGATCTGTTATTGGCCTATGGTACTTGTTCAAACTATATAGATTTAAAATGAGTTTTAAAATTATCCACAATATGCTTGTAAAGTATAAGCTTATTATCTCTAGTTTGATATTGATATGTGGTTTGATTGATAATCAATTGAGAATCACCATAGACCATTAAGTGTTGGATATCCCATTATACAGCAAGATGAATTCCTACAATAAGTGCCTCATACTCAGCCATATTATTGGTACAATAAAAATTGATGTGAAACTCTTTAGGAATCAAATCCCCTTGTGGTGTAATCAACAAAATGCTGACTTCAGATCCCTAATAAGTGAAAGAATCATCAAAATATAATTTCCATTATTCAAGTTCATGTTGTACTTATACTATCATGATACAATCATCTAGAAAGTCAAATATGAGTGGTTGAGTGTCTATAATAGGGGCTTCTGCAAGTTGATTGGCAATAACCTACCCGTTGATAGCTTTTTAATTTTGATACTCAACATCAAACACGCTTAAAAACATGACCCATTTGGCCATGTGGATTGTGAGAGCTGATTTGGATAATAAAAATTTGAGAGCATCCACTTTAGCAATAACAATGGTTTTGTTGTTCAACATATAGTGTTGTAACTTTTAGGACATGAACACCATAGCTAAACATGCCTTCTCAATAAGTGTATAATTATGTTCATAAGCCACCAGTGTGTGGCTTAAATAATAAACTACATGTTCTTTACCATGATCATCATGTTGGGTTAAAAGTGCCCCAATGCATGTTCAGTTACTGAAACGTAAATAAGTAATGGATCTCCAGGTGTTGGCGGTCTCAAAACTAGTTGGTTGGCCAAATATGTTATGAGCTTCACAAATGCTAATTGACACTCAGTATCCCATTGAAACATGACCCCTTTCTTAAAGATATGTGTAAATGGGTGGCACTTATCTACTAATTGAGAAATAAACCTATGAATAGACTAGATCTTTCCTTCCAGGCTTCAAAACTATTTGAGATTAGAAGGTGGAGGCATTTCAACAATAGCCTTAACCTTAGCAGGATTGACTTTGATCCCTCTTTATGATACAATAAACCCTATCAATTTTTTTAAAGTGATGCCAAAGATGAACTTTTTGGGATCTAGGTGAACTTTATATTCATGAAGTCTCTCAAAGATTCTTTGAAGAACATCAGGATATCTAGCACATGTTCTTGATTTAGCTAGGATGTCGTCAACATAGTCTTCAATAATATTATGTATCATGTCATGGAAGATGACAGTCATAACACGTTGATAAGTGGATCCAACATTCTTTAAGCTAAATATCATGACTTGATAACAAAATGCTCCCCATAGAGTGATAAACCTAATGTTGTGTTGGTCTTCTTGAACTATCTTGATTTGATTGTATCTAGAAAATCCATCCATGAGGGATAACATCTCATACCCAGTAGTAGATGACAATCAAGTCAATGTTGAGAAGAGGAAAATCATCTTTAGGGCATGCTTTGTTGATATCTATGAAATCAATAAAAAAAAGTATACCTTGTGGCTTTTTGCTTACTGGAACTATGTTTGATATCCATTCGAAATAGTCTAGTGGTCTAATGAAGCTTTTTCCTAATAACTTCTCCAATTTGGCTTTTACCAAAAGAGTGACGCGTGGATGCATCTTCCTCAAGTTTTGTTTGACCAATTTGGCATTTGGATGAACAACAAGTCAATACCCAACCAAGTGAGGGTCTAAGCATAGCATGTTTGAATATGCCCATGCAAAAATATCAATAAAATCCTTCAAAATGGATAGAATGTATTCTCGCTCCTCATCAGTGAGAGAAATTCCAAGGTAAACAATTTTTGGATCATCATACGATCTTGGGTTCATTTCTATGGTTTTTTCTATAAGGAGTGTAGAACGATCCAAGAATAGTAGGCAATGTGTGATCATGATCATCTTGTTCTACTATAGTTTCTTCTTGTTCCTCCCAAAGCTCTGGATAATGTGATGAATATGAATCCATCAATTTAGGTAATAGCCAACTAGAAAAAATATCAAGAAAGTCAAGAGCAAGATGCTCAAAGACTTATTATTGTTTTCATATGATGTTGATATTGGCTATAGAGCTAGGACATGATGGACCTTGTGCTTCCTTTAAGGATGAGCAAACTTTCCCATCCAATAGTGCCTAAAATAGGTTTTCACTCAAGGGCTTGTCTTTTTATTTACTTTTATCTTTTTCATGACCAAAAAAGTTTACCTACTCTCCAAAGTAAGTAGAAGGATCCAAATAAAAACCGAAGCCTTGATTATGATCGCCAATTGACAATTCATCTTTGAGACCCATATATTCTGCAATAGATTCTTCATTTTAGAATTCATTAAGGCGTATGACTAAATTTAGTTGGTCCCAATAAATGAGTTAAGGATAGCAAAAGCAAAAGGAACAATGGGGTGCTATGGTCATAATGGCATTTAAATCAAATAAGTTTATGTTAGTAAGATCATTAAAAAGACTATAATGGGATGTTATGTCACTGCCAAGAGTCTCATCACTAGTCGATTTAAAAGAATCACTATCTAAAGTCATGAGGTCACCCCTAGGTGTTATAAATCTAAGACCTTATTTTAAATTAAGTTTACTAGCTGATAAAGGTTCCAAGATTTTTTACCCTCATGGGATAAGACCCTTTCCTATATAATAAAAACTATCCATGATCTAACTAGGGATAGGATATTTTGGATTCTGAAAACAATCAATAATGTTGTAAGAATATAACTAGTCTCCTTCAGTAAAAGCCTCTTGATCCTACTTTGGCAAAGTAGTAGGTAAAAATACAATTGGTGGTTTCTTTGTTTCTTTCTTTCTTCTATTGCCAAATCATGTTGGGTTTGTTGTGGTTTTTGGAAGGTTTAGGTTTACCAAATGTTTTGGGAGACTTCGATAACTTAACAATGAGGAAGGCATCCTTAAGATGGTACGTGAAAATGCCCACATCTTACATAACAACCTATTTTACAAGAGTTGTAGGAAAGAATCAACTGAAGTTGTAGGGTTGATATAATTGGATTTTGGTGGAGGTTAAATTATTTCCTTGTTCTTATTTGTAATAAATTCAGAACCTGGACAATAGTTATAATTGTGGAACTTGGCCTCTAAATGTTTAAAATATTGATAAGACTATCGATCGGTAAGAATACTGACCTCGATCCCATCATGGGGAAACTTAAGGCACTAATGCAAGGTGGATGAAATGGCCTATAATTTATGGATCCAAGGACAACCAAGAAGTATGTTATAAGGCAACTTACTATCTACAATGTATAACAAAGTGTGATAGGACATAGACCCAATAATGATTAGTAAATAAATAGTACCAAAATATTCCCTCTCGATGTTATCATAAGCCTTTATGGTGATCATCTCTAGCTGAATGTCCTTCGTCATGTAACCCAATCACTATACCAATTTAAGAGACACTATGTTCAGCCTCGAACCATTGTCTATAAGAACCCACTTGATTTTATGGTTTTCAATGATGACCTTAATATAGAAGGGGTTATTATGGCTCAGACCAAGAGAGGACATGTCTTTTTGGTCAAATGTTACCTGTCAAAATGAAGATAAATACACTACAAGTGTTTGGAACTATTTGGGATTAATATCTTGGGGAATAATAGATTGTTGAAGAAGGTCATTCAAAATAGTTTTATGGACTTTAGACGTATGTAAAAGATCTAAAATAAAAATATGTAGAAGGGTTTTACTCAATTGGTCTGATAAACTATAAGGATTTTCAATGGTAAGAAGAGATGATTTAACCTTGGTCGAAACAATGTGTAACTTTGGATCCAAAGGCATAATGTTCACGTTGGGATCAATGGTAGAAGAGGGCAAAGGGCCGTGAAGAGTAACTTGTGAGTGTCTAGTTGCGATTATGCAATCTAGAGGTGGCAAGGAGCCATTATAATTAGAAGACAAAGGTAAAGGGCCTCAGAGGGTGACTCATGGTTGTCTAGTTGCATTGGAGTAATTTTGAGTTGATGAGGAGCTATTATAATTAAAAGAAGGATGGGGTCCAAAAATAGTAACCCAAGCAAATGGAGGTGCAATAGAATCACGTGAACTTAATGTGGTGTTACTAGAGGGAGAGGGTGTTGACCCTATAATAATGGGTTTAGTACTTTGAGAGGTATGGGATAGCTCACGGGTTTTAATAGTAACAGTGGTAATGTGATTTGTAGAAATGTACCCCCAGATATTATTGTAGTCGTAAGGCATGTTGTTGTAACCCAGGTTATTAGCATGGGTATTACAATCTTGATTATGATCATGTTGGTTATAATTTTGACCTTGATTCTGATTATGTCACTAATTTTATCCTTTGGTCTAATTATTCCTTAGTGGTTATTGATTATGTATAGGAAATGGATCTTTGTAGATACCCATATCTTGATTAGTATTTCATGGAGCAAGTTTAATCTCAACTTTGCCACTCTCAATCAAATCTTGAACTAGATAATGTAAATATACACAACGAAAAGCACCATGACAAATAACATGATGGAAGTTGTAAAATTCATTTTTCTGATACCAATTAGGTTTGGGTTGATCTTCAAGAAATGGCCTTGGTATAGGCCATACAATCAAACTAGTTGCTACGAACTTCTGAAACAAATCCTCAACAGGCTCTCCTAGTTTGTTGAAGACTCTGAAGTTGTTATTGAATACCCTTTGTGGAGGGACTATTTGCAAAGTATTTGGTGGACTAAGTGGAGATAATTGCACATTTGGAGCTGGTGGAGCCTACACCATTTGTACATGTCTTGATTCAGTTACTCCATTATCAACCATGTTCTTATTCTTATTAAACCCCTTAGGTTTCTTTGTTATAATATTTTGACTAGGTGATTGGGTTTGATTTGATGTTTTATCCTATGAATAAATCTTGACAAGGCCTTTGGTAATAAGTGCCTTCTCAATCTACACACCTTTGTCTATAATTTATTTAAATGTGTTTGTGCAAGTAAGTTGTAGATTGTGCGCGACCTTAGGGTGCAAATTTTGTGTAAATATGTTTGTTAGCTATTTGTCTGGCAAATTATGTTCAAAGCATCCAGCTAGTGCTCTACACCACTGTAGATATGTTGTGAAGCTTTCTCCATCTCGTTATTTATCTTTAAGATAGGTCATTCCAATCTACAACTGATCCCTTGGGTAACTTAAGAACCTAGTCTAAATATTGTCCCACTAAACTTCATGGAAATAATTGAAGCAAATAAATGCTATTGTAAGCTACCTATTGGCATAACACAAAAAAAATCCTGAATGTGTTCACGAGGGTCACCCTTTATTTTATATTTGTCAAATTTGGGTGCCTCAAAATAAAGCAAAAAAGGGAGTTGAAAAATACTCAAATCAAATAGATATGGAGATATCTCATCAAATTTGTACTTCTTTATTATGTTTCTTGTGTTCAATCATGACACAATCTCCTTCATGGAGTTTCACTCTTGCATGCTTGGTGCATTTATGGGTGGAATATAATTCTATTGGGGTGGTATGTGTCCCTATTATGTGGTTTTATTAGTGATATACACCCTACGATCTGTAACTTTGTTTTGATTTGCTCCAAGAATTGAGTAAGTAAGCTTTTGGTTCCTGAATTGATAAACATTCCCTAAAGTTGGCCACCTTAAATTATAAGTGTTTTGTTTATTTTGGGGATTCTGTGGTCTATTCACCAAAGTACATGTTGGTTGAGATGAACTAGCCAAATTATTTTGAATAATCTCCTTAATACGCATTGAATGTTTTGGTCCTTGATTCTGTAAAGAGACAAGTGGCTCTTGATGATTGAAAAATGTATGCTTTATGTCTAGAGAAGCATGTTGTGGAACCTCTTAAGACTTAGGTTGTTCAATTGAGACACCTTGATCCATCATAGGTGTGTTCTCAACCAAAGTGCATTGTGTTTGTTTAACTACATTGTATTGTTCTTTGGAAGCATCATTATGTAACGAAGTGGAAACTAAAGAGTCAGTTAAGTCCATAATAATTTGGTCTACATATCATTGACTTATCTTTTTAATGTTGGTGACAAGATATTTACCATTATGTGTTGACTCTATGAGGTCTTCCTTTCCTTTACTAGAAGATGCAATGTTTGATTTTGTAATATGCACAAGGAATTGTTCTCGTTATTCCTCTCCTTCTATAACTAAGGTATGCAATTGTTATATAGGAAAGTTTGATGGCAATCTACCACCAAATTCAGTCAACCTTAGAATTTTTTCATCTTTATCCCCTAGGGGTGGTATATTTTATGTTAAATTGTATGTTTACTCAGATGATATATTTGTAATCATTGTTTTTAGTATGGGATAGAATATAATGGAAGATTCATGCATATATTTGATAGACTTAATGTATGATGTTATTACTCCTATGTATAGTGTGTCCTATGATGCATTTGTTAATAGGATGTAAGTTGATGAATCTTGTGGTTGAATTATATTTGATCAATTTGCATTGCTAATGTGGAGTAAGGAGTGAGACGGACTTCACTAGCTTATTGGCATTACAATGCTAGATGAAGGCAATCCGATCAAGTGGTGTATATGAAATCTATTGATCTAGATCATTATCATTTATTATTTTAAATATTTAGGCCAAAGTATGTTTAAGAAAGAGATTATCATTTCATGAGTGTGTTTCACATGTTAGTGTGATATCATGTAATAGAACGAATTTTTATGATACACTGCATGTTTAGTTTATAATCATACAACACACATGTACTTGCTAGTCTCTTTGGATTCCCACAGCATCACTATCTACTCATATATGAAGGGAGGGCCATTCTCTGATGGGATTAGTGTGGGAGATCATTGGTCTGTGGTTGGTGTGGTAAAGCACATGGATAATGCTCTCCCTCCCCACAATAGTACTACTATTGAGATGACACTTGAGATTACCACAAATACTGGAGAGTCTGGGGAACTCATGTTCCAAGGAACTAGGTATCTAAAGTATGTACATTGTATTAGATTGAATATTATTATTGAGTATTGTCATGAAGAATTATAATTACTTATTATTGT
Source organism: Torreya grandis (assembly GCA_037957365.1). Classification (NCBI taxonomy): domain Eukaryota; kingdom Viridiplantae; phylum Streptophyta; class Pinopsida; order Cupressales; family Taxaceae; genus Torreya; species Torreya grandis. The sequence goes on along the minus strand of JARHVA010001156.1, from coordinate 550,385 downwards.
AAATTGGTAGCGGAGATTGAAGAGTTGCATCAGTTGTGGCTGAGTTGTATTACTTTCTATATTCATTTTATGTAGCATCCTCATGACATTAGGAATCTGTGATATATGTTGTAATGTGTACTTAATGTTATCAGTTTAATATTTATGTCATCTGTGTTTATATTCTTAGGTGTAATAAATTTATGGTATATATGTTTTTTTTTTAAATTACGTGATTATATGTCTAACCCAGTAGGGTTGTTACATGTTTGTTCAACTATATTCTATTATTCTTTAGAAGCATCGATATGTATCGAAGTGGAAATAAAAGAGTCTATTAAGTCCATGATAATTTGGTATACATATCATTGGCTTATCTTTTTACTCTTGGTGATAATATATTGACCATTATGTGTTGACTCTACGAGCTCTTCCTTTCCTTTACTAGAAGATGCAATGTTTGATTTTGCAATATGCACGAGGGATTATTATCGCTATTGCTCTCCTTCTCTAACTAAGGTATTAAATTATTCCATATGAAATTTTGATGTAATATATCACTAGATTCAATAAACCTTAGGAATTTGTCATCTTTATCCTTTAGGGGTTGATGTTCAAAGTAGTCTTCCTCACATCCTACAATCGTGGGAATGTCTTCAAACACCACAAAATTGTCTTCTCCATCATAAAATTATTCTTCATCATAACTAGGGCCATAAGGGACCCCACTATGAGTGTATCTTTTCATCATGCCTAAAAATAATTCTCTGCATTTGCTAAGATTTGGAAAATGTTTTGCAAATGTTAACAAGGTGTATTTAGATTTTCTCTAAACAAGTGACAAGGTAAAAAGAGACTATAATAAAGATAAGGTGTCATATTACCACACAATTAGAAGAAATGGTTCACAAAATTACTCAACTTTGGTGGGTTGAAATCATTAAATTGGAAAATGGTATGATAACTCTAAAACATATAGTGTAAACTAGTACACCAAACCTAGGTTTAGAGGTACATCAATACTATAAAAGCTAGTTCAACTTCAACAAGTTGTTATTATAAAATTATAAGAGAGTATTTCTAATGACGAAAGCAACAATACAAACTAAGAAATTCAAGATGTGAAAACACATAAGAATTCTAAAGTATAAAACTAAGACCAAACAGGCAACACAACATCATCACATGGTAATAGGAAGTATAAAATGTGTTCTAGACTTAAAGCGTAAGCGACACGCAAGATAACCTAAGTTTACAATGATCAAATGATGATGAGTCTATAAAATGGCCCTTCAACCCAAATGTGATATCGTACCCAAATTAACTCAAACCAAGTGCAAATGGTAAACCAATTAACACCTTGGCCTAGAACTTAGAAAGGTGAGATTCTAAATTTCAATTAAAAAGTGAAGGACTTGGAGATTTTTGTAAAATATTCTAGACTCAAATGGATAGCATAATAATGTTGTTTAGATGAGACAAAACACAATGTTTCAAATGAAGATTTGAATAAGGCAAAAGATGATTTTGATTTGGTCAGCATAATGCCTCCTTGTTCAAATAAAATGGTAGACAATTGATGTGTTTGGTTAAAAAAATTTAGACTCTAATAACACCAATCAAGTAAAGGAAAAGACCAAATACAAGTGAGTAAATCATCCTAAGAACTAAAACTGACAAGGTTGCATCGTATCGCTAAAATTTGTGTATATATGTTCTTAGGAGGATTTTAAGTGTTAATACAAAAATAAAAGCACATGAAGAAGTAGATTTTTTACACCCCCTTCTCCCAAGATATTATACGATGATATGGAACATTAGGTTACTCACCCTGCATCAATAAGATGTCTATGACAAGTGGGGTTGATCTAAAACTTAAATTTGTTACCGTCTAGATGGTCTCAAGTGTAGTTAACGCTAGAGATGCCTCACATTAATAGGATCCACATCAATTGGCTTGTTGTAAGAAGGTGTTTCCCTTTTTACAACCACTACATCCATCACTTGTTTAGTGTAGTGTGATGTTTCAATTACCCCTACGATCTGAGTATGAGTACCACTAATGAATTTTACTTCATTGCTCAAGCAAGCATCCCAATGGATCACCCTCAATTTATATACCCTATCATGGAGTGGGGTTGAAACAATGTTGGGAGATGAAACCCTCAATTAAAGCTTCCCTAAAGAACTCGTGAAGAGGCTATGTACTCCTGCTCACAAGCCAAGTTACATAAAATAAATGATCAAGTGAAAAGACTTTAAAGGTTGTGTTTAGATCACCCAAACCATATAGGTTTTGGGGAGAGCCTTAACAACATTCCTTTCATACTTTGGACAAGGCATAAATTGTAAGGAAAAGGTGTTTTTGGTCACTCAAATTTCCTAAAAGGGGACGGGGGGAGAGCATACACGCACTCTTCATTTTGCATAAAAAATAAACAAGTATAAAATGATCTAGCATAAAAAACACACTTCAAGGAATTTACAATTTAAGTGAATGTAAATTTTATGCACCAAAAGTGAAATGTTTCGTGAAATTCTTGACCCCTTGGTCTTAGTTGCAAACTTTTAAAAATTTGAAAAAATAACTTAAATTAAAAACATCAAGGTTCCTTTTAAACACAAAAGGGAAAATTTAAGACTTGATGAAGCTTAAATTTGACACTTTTTCAAGCGTGTGACCTACAAATGTTAAAGGGTTTCCTTATGCTTTGAAGCATACTTATCAATGAAACAAGCAAGATTTGAAAACTTGCTCTCAGGTTATCTATTTTTATTACATAGAGACTGACGTCGATCAATAGTGACCAATGTTGGCTATAACAAGACCGATGACGGTCATAAACCAACTGATGCCTATTAAAAAAAAACCAATGCTAGTTACCTATGAACCCTTAATCAAAAACATTTTGTATTAAAAACACTTATTAGCCCAAGTTAGAATAAAATCTCCATAAAACATTTGGATCATGTAATAAAATGTTCAAACAGAGACTTAAAAATCCAAAATGACAACTTGCAATTTTGAAAAAAGTTCAAAAACCCAATTTTTCTTCGTGTTCTACCCTGCATAGGAACCAATGTTGGTTAGGCAGGATCGATGTTGGTTACACATAACCAATATCAGTCACTATGTAAACTATGTGTCAACAAAATCTTTAAAACATGGGGAAAATAATGATAAAAGTTATTTTTTATGGATTTTTAAGGACTTTTTAGCAAATCTAAAGATGTCAATTTATTCTCCTTACTTGAATGGGATGTGTTGTCCCACTGGGTGTGCCAAGATGTAGAGATGGAATCCAAAGATAGTTAGATCAAGCATTAGTCAAGAAAACTCAAAAAAATGCATAAGAACATAACTAGCTAAGCCAACTCCTTTGATGTGGTTTTTCAAATGACAATTAAGAGCTATTGAAAGAAATTAAATACACAATACCTTACCAAGAGCATCCCATCTTCTAAATGCGACTCAAAACATGATTTTCCCCTTGATTTGGTACACAAGTCTTCATCAATGATGCAAGACAAAACTCCTTCATCATCTAAAGTATACCAATGAAACTAGGCTCATGATATTTGAATCAATGTTATGCCTATCAATGAAGCTATCCTATTGCAAATTAAGCATTATAACACTACACAAAGAAAGGTTGTGGAGAGAATTATACATAATAAGTTTACACAAATGAAGCTTGAAAATGGTGGTCTTGACCCTTCTATTTATAGATTTTTGAATTTGATCAGAAACAACCATGACCATCCATCTTGAGATCAAGATGTGTGGCCATAGATTAATTTAATTTTGAAGGTAATATCCATAAATATTTGGAAGGAAGGGGCATTAAAGAGGCATGGGAGGCCTTTAAACCTGATATTTGTTGCATTATGGCTTATGGATGCCACCCAATAAATGATGTCACCTAATGATGCAAATGTTAGAAATCAATTTCTATTTAAGAAATATTCAATAACTTCCATGGATTTTCCACATAAGCTCTTAATTTGGATTAATTTGCCTAAGTGAGATTAATCAAATTTTCTGTAATTCTTTGGAAATTAGTTGTACACTATTAATCAAACTGCTCAGAATGTTATATTGCTAGATCATAATTTGACTAGAGTGGAATTAGAGGACAATGTCAGTTGTGTATGGACCAATATCCCATTTAGGACATTATTGACACAAAATAACACATGCACATGCCATGTGCTTCCGTATTAGACGAATTCAATGATTTAAAGGGTCAAATTACATTTTCATCATTTTAACTCGAAATTATTTGAGAAAATTTAATAATCATATAAAATGCATTACCCCATTTAGGGATACATTAGCCTAACTTGACACTTGTATACGATAAGCTCGAACCATTTAGTACGTTTAAGTCATTTTGGCCAAATTTGTGCATTTTCACAAATTTTGAGTAAGATTGACAATTTCAACATAATGGTGTTAGGAACTAGATGTCTACACATACATCTTACATTACATACTTATGTTCATATTCTCTTATATTATGATGTTATGTTTGCACATTGTATTGGATTATCATGCATCTATCATATATGTTCTAGCTAACACATTTTGTAGAGTTATTTATTTTGAGGGTAGTTCTTGCATAGGTCAACAACTACCCTCAAAAGAGGGGGAATTCATAAGGGTTTGTCATAGAGATCAGGTTCCTACATTGCATTCATAGATCATTTTGTAGCACATAGGCTCAGTTTCAAAAAAACACACAGGTAAAACATAGGAAAAAATAGGGAATCAGGGATGAATATAGTGACTCAGATTTTAGACCAAACATACATTAACACCTAGATTGGGACACTAACACCACATGGCACTATTATCCAAGACATGGTGTTACTATCTAGTATCCCTAATTTTAGGGCAATTCAGATCATCCAGAATAGTATACCATGCACAATACAAGTTTGCATAGTTATAACTATATGTTTGACAATTATGCTCAACTTTTGCTTAGATTCACACTAGTTTAACTTAGATTCATATCAGTTACTCATATTAGGGGCATGTGCATGGCACAGAGTTTTCATATGCTTAATTACACACATGTTGATTAGATGGAATGGCCAACTCCATGTCATTCTCTATGTTATATACCCTTGATATCATATTTCAGGTTGTCACTAGTTTCATGCCTTACTCCATCTATAGTGGCTGGCATTCCTGAGTGGCCCAAAGCTACCTAATGTACCTGAGTGGTTAAAAAGCTAACATACATAATTAGATATACCCAATTAAATATTTGTAGCACTTTGCACGGTTTAATTTCACATGCCTATACTACACACATGTGGGTAATGATGAATTCATAGCCTACTTGAGTTCTTGAGCCACCCACATGAGAGGGTTAGACACACTTACGATCTAATCCAAGTTATTCACAGGTCATGATCCACCAATCAGGGGTGGGCAATGATGGATTCAAAATCAGATTGATTTTTTGAGCCACCCACTTATAAGGATTGAATAAGCTATTAGCTCAGTCCAAGTTATTCAATGATTTGATCACAACGTACATGTAGACACAAGTTGTCACCAAGTTCATGCATTGGTTTGTGTAACCAATGAGGTGTATTCATTCATTTCCTCTTTTCCATTTCTTTACTCAGCTTTACTTAGTTATTTTTTTATTCAATGGTCTTTTGCTTTTGATATCTCTTAAGTAAGGACTGATTTATGCATGTTTCATTATAGGTCATGATTTATATCTTGCTTCACATATGCAAACCTAGGTTCACATACTATAACTCAACTACATGATATTCACTTCCTAAGTAAGTATAGGTATGCTTCTTTTTCCTTTATACTAGTCATTTTTCTTTGTTACAGTTATACCATAAAGGGGGGTTGTAATCACCTAAAAGTGGTATTTGGATGCTAAGACTACTACATGAGACAACCTATTCCTAGCTTAGCTCTAGACCTATCCTAAAACCTTCATCACACTTGTCTAGCCTTTGTATGGACCACATGCATCCCTATTTAGTCAAAAACCTTCATTCCTAGATCTTGGCCCTTCATGCCAAATAACCTGCTAGCTAGACATTAGTGCCACATTAAGGACACTAGAGCCACATGACATTAGTGTATAAAGGATTACAAAGAGAGTTAGTCAAGCATTGGTCAATAAATCATGAAAAATGCATTAAATACATAACAAAACTTAGCTTATCTATTCATGCAGGAATTACAAAGGATAGTAAGAAATAATTGAAAAAAAGCAACACCAATTACCTTCCCAAATGGATTCACCATACAAGTGTGGCTCAAAAGCATTTTCTCCCTTGATCAAGAATTCTTGTCTTCATCAACAATCATGGTAGTTCCTCCCATGTCTCAAGAATTCTTTGCATAACCTAGGCTCAAAGTAGATGAAATCTCCAATCTAGCCTATCAAATGAAGCTTGCTAATGAAAAACAATGACCAAAACAAAGGATTGTGGAGATAATTTAGCATTATAAATTTGCACAAATCAAGCTTAAAAATGATGTTCATGGCCTCTCTATTTATAGATTTTTGAGATTGATCAGGATCAACCATGACCATCCATCTCAAAATTGAGATGTGTGGCCATGAATTAATCTAATCATATAATTAAATCCATAAACATCCCTCATAAATGTTTGGGATAGATGGGTATTTAAGAGGCATAAAGGGTCTTAATGAGGCATGGGAAACCCATAATCTTGATATTTTATGCATTTATGGCTGATGTATGCCACCCCATATGATAATTTCATTAAGTGATGCAATTAATAGAAATCAATTTCCAAAATGAAATATTCAACAACTCTCATGGAAAATCCACTTAAGCTCTTGATTTGGATCGATTAGCCTTAACAAGGTTAATCAACATTTATGAAATTGTTTGGAAATTGGCCCTCAATCAGTCAAAATGATCAAAAAGTCATATTATTGGGTCATTATTTGATTGGAGAAGCATTGGAAGGTGATATTAGATGTATACAGACCATGTTCCCATTAAGATTTTATCAACACAAAATAACAAAGGTACATGACATGTATTAACTAATTAAAAGAACAAAAGGGTGAAATCATCATTTTGAGGAATCACATAAAATGCATGCCCCATTTAGGGATACATTAGCCTAAATCAACACTTGTAAATGACAAGCTTGAACTATTTAGCGCATTTTATGGATTTTGACCTAAATTATGCATTTGAGTGCAATTCGAGTAAGATTAACAATTTCAACACAAATGATGTTAGGAATTGGATGTCTACATTTTCCCCCATTTTAGAAGGTGTAGCGAGACATTCAGGGGAAGAATCATATTTTCAAAGAAAAGAGTTATCAAGAATAAATTGGAACAGACCCATGATGCCCCCTTGAGAGGACATACTAGGATGGAAGAGAAGGATGGACTCTCGAAAAGAGAGAGAAAGTGAGAAATTAACCCATGGAATAGATCACATCTAGATGAGCTAATGCTTGCATGCATGATTACCATCAATGATCAAAATATAAATAGAGGTATAATAAGCCCCAATAGATGGGGGGAATGGGAAAAATACAATCCATAAATGTAAGGGATACACTTTAAACGTACCCAATTTAAGAGTACAAGATACGCGCTTACGGTATTGATCAATCTCGAGACAAGTTGCATACTAAATATTGCCATCATGGGCATTAGTGTGGAGAGCTTGGAATTAGAGGAAAAGAGAGAATGTTTTGCTTTAGGAAGGGAAGCACCACTAGAATGGGGTATCCAAAGAGAAGATAATAAGAAGTATGCCAGTAGAGTAAATATGATCATGATAAAATGGTTTTGCTCCAGTAGGGTGAATTCTAATCATTTGATAAAGAATAAATAATGGCTTGCCCCTATAGAGCTGATTTGATTGTAACATTGTTAAGATGTTGTGCCCTAGCATGGGTAATCAGAAAGCAAAATATCTCAAGGATATAATCCAAAAAATAGGTTAAAGTGAGTGGGTGAAAAAGTACATCTGATGACGTAATGGCTTAAAAAACCATATAAATCCCAGCATACAAAAATACACAAAGTGATGAGAGAGATGAAAAGAAGAAGGGAGATGGCTAAGCTAACTCCAGATGTATAAAACAAGTGGGTGCTACCTACATAGTTCCATGGACTCATGTTCCAACATGAACTTTAGACCACTATAGTTCACCTAAGTTTGGGAGAGGATGGAATGAGGAATGATGAAAATTGACCAAGAATTGATTAGACTCATAATGTATGCGAAGAGATGCATGACTAAGCATAGAGTTGAAATGCTAAAATGCATGATACCTAGATGCCTAATTTCATATCATGAGCCTAGATTGTGTAAAGTGTTTTTGAGAATTGTTCATCGAAGTGATGTCGATGTTAAGACTTTGAAACTTGAGCACAAAGTATTTGCTATAGCATAATAAATTAGGCATCATAAGTATGAATAACTTAAAATGACATAATATTCTAATTGCACTAAGTTGATTCATATGTGAATACCTATAACTAAAGATAATGGTAAAATAATGACCAAAAACAAAGTTACAACTATTTACATTTAAACAAAAAAACAAAGACAAAGAAAAAGAAAACAAGACATCTTAACAACATGACATCAAGATATGAATAATCGAGATCTATGTGGACCATCAAGATGTAATTGGAAAACAAAATAAATAAGCAAGACTAAACAAGAAAAAAAATACCAACATAACAATAATAATCAAATAAACATACAAAATGTTTTTGAATGTTTTTAGGATTTTCTAAGTATCTCAACTCAATTAAGGATTAAGAGATACAGAATGATCTGGCTCATGAAATGATAAGAGTGTGCCAAATTAAAATGTTCATAATACGATGAGAGCGTATGATAAGAGGGACTAATTTGACCTCGACATGAATTGAGCATAGCCTATATAACCCCAAAATAATCCCAAGTCATAGTAATTCTACCCACACAAACAGTGGTGAAAAACTGACCAGGTCATAATAATTTCACAAATAAAGGTGAACAAGACAAATGATAACAGTAATGACCAGATGATATGGAAATGCATGATAAAAATGTGTTATACTAATTTTCCCATAAGTAGTTACAATTAGGAAATAATGTCATAATACTAATTTGCCCAAAGGTGGTTATAATCAGGGGTACCAAAACAATATTGATTTGCCCATAGGCAGTTATAATCAATGATACCAAATAAGATAATAAAAGAAAGATAACTTGTGAGATCAAATGTCACACTATGCTCAAAGACTATCATTCAACACTAAAATAAGAAAAAATGTTGAAATTGGATCGAAATCACCCCACAAAAAGCGTAGGATAAACCAAAGGAACCAAGATCAAAATGGGAACGGTAAGACAACTAAAATCAAGCTTGGGTCAATAATAAAGAAATGGTATAAGGCAAATGATCAAAATAAAATAGGCTATAGTGGCAACACAGTTTCCCCAAGCAATGATTGGCTTAGATTGCTTACAAAATGGTGAGAGCATCGCTTAGGTTGCTCGCAAAATGATAAGAGTGTTCAAACTTAAGAATTGCTCACAAAATGGCAAGAGTGTGGAAAAGGGGGTGATTGAGCTGACCTCAATAGAAATTGAATGCTTCCTACATAGTCCCAAAGGACCTCAAGTCAATGTAGTTCAAACAACATAGTTCATGGATCACAATGTTATAATAATGCCTATAATAAAATGGTCAATGGGGTTACCCCTAAGAGACTGGGTAAGGGCAATGTTCAATGGGTAAATGGTAAATGAAAAATGGTTTTGTTACTCTTATTGACATGGAGATGCAAGTCCTAGTCAATATGTGATACAACAGAGATGATCAATTATAAAGTTGCTACCCAATTCCCTTTTAGAAAAGTTGCTCTATCAATAACTAGTTGTAGATCTAGACCTGAATAATGCTATTGTGATCCCCATTGGCAATCGATTCTTCCTGCCTCAAATGTCAAGATAAGATATCCTTATAGCCTTGATAAAAGAAAGTGTTGCTAGTGATAAATGATATAAGTGGGTAATAAATAGGTGGGTGATAATGGAATGTATAATGAATGGGACACAAATGAAGATCAAGACTTGCAGTCACACATAATGTTGTTGATATCAGATTTGACATAATTTTGGTTATGGCGGGGTTGAAGACCTTTGAAGATGCTTTTGATATGACCACTAGATTATTTTTTTGCTTGACTTTTAGAGTAGCTACCATCTGATTTTGTTGTATATTAGAAGTTATTTTGATTTGATCTTGAATAATATCTTCAATAAATAGTGAAGAACTTTTGTGCTTAGCTATTGGTGCCTTCATGAGGTTTTCACCAATGATTTTGTTTTGATCATCTCATAGCACCTCTAATAAAGTTTCAAAAAGAGATGCTAGCATTTTATTTTGATTATCTTCTAGTGCCTACAAAAAGGTTTCACTAAAAGATGTTCAGTTTAATCTTTGCTCGTTCCCTAGCGCCTTCAAAAAGGTTTCACTAAAAGATGTTGACTTTGATCTTTGCTCATACCCTAGCGCCTTTGAATAGGTTTCACTAGAAGATTGTACTTCTGAATGAATGTGGTCTTGGCCCATCTAAGATTTTATAAATGGTATGTCGCCATTGATGCAGTTCAATAAATTGTGATTCTGTCGATCCCAATTGATGTTTGTGGGAGGTAAAACATCAATATAATGGCTATATTAAGTAGTAAGAATGGTGGGATGATGAAAGGCAGCACAATCCTCATTGAAAATAATAGGATAACCTGTGTCAATGTTGAAGTAATCATCCTCAAAAATTGTAGAAAGATCACAAATATATTTAAATTGAATTGTAAGACAAGTGTAACCAATGTTGTAACAACCATGACCATAATCTATTTCTGAACTTCATTTCAATACAAAGGACTCTGAATCCAATGTCCCAACCGACGTTGATTCTATTTCTGATGCTAAATCTAATGTTAGTTCAAAAATGGAACCTAACTCTAATATTGATTTTTCATTTGATGTGGTTGTTTCTATAATGTTTGGTTGAATGATGAATGTTTGATAAGTAATGGCCTATGATGGCATAATGGGTTCAATAAAAATTGATTCATCTTCGAAGGGTTCAACATAGACTAGCTCATCTAAGTGAAGCCCCTCAAAGAGAGGGAACCACTCAAGGGATGTCTCGATAAAATCATGTCTATCAAAGTGAGACTCCTTAATGAGTGGGAAAATATCAAGAGATAACTCTGCAGAGACTAGCTTGTCAAGGAGATGAGGCTCTTAAAAAATAGGTAAAATATGAATAGGTAACTTATCATAAGTTGACTTGTCAAAAATGGGTGTTTTGATAATAACATCATGGTTTTGGTTCATAATTGGTTGCAAAAAATCAATTTTGAACACATTTTGGTCTTCATAAGATGGCTCTTGAAGAGGTAATGGTTCTTGTTTTGCCTCGAAGATCAGCACAAAATTTTAAAAGTGGGGAACATTTGGTTTATCGAGAACACTGGTTTGTGGTTCAATAATGGATTCTCAAAAAATTAGACTATTGAAGAAGGGATCAAACATAATTGGTTCATCAAATGGAGGTTCTTCAATAATAGGTTCATCAAAAATTGGTAATGGGCCAAGAATGGTAATAACTAGACGCTTCTTAGTTTGTTTTCTTGTGCAAACCAAAGGAGGAGGTCCTAAAATGGTATCGACTGGATGCTTCTTAGATTGGTTGCTTGTGCAAACCAAAGGAGGAGGTCTTAAAATGGTAAAAACTGGACACTTCTTAGTTTGGTTACTTGTGCAAACCAAAGGAGGAGGTCCTAAAATGGTAATGACTAGATGCTTCTTAGTTTGGTTGCTTGTGCAAACTAAAGGAGGATTTCCTAAAATGGCAACCTTCAGGTGTTGCAGAACTTTCTTGCTCATACAAGTCGAAGGAGAAGAAGGTTACACCAAAATAGTAACCTTCGAGCATGGAGCAAAAATTGAAGGGGAAAGATGAGGATGTCGTATGATAACTGGCATGGATGTGATTGGTTTTTAATAGATAGGCCCAAAGAGGGTAACATCCTTAAACAAGATGGAGTACTCATGTCCATCATAAAAATGCTCTACCTTGCAACTAGGGCCATAATAAACCCTATTTCAAGTGTACCTTGGTGTCATTATTTAAAATAAGTGTTCTCAATGTTTGACTAGATTTGGATAAATGTTTTGTAAATGTTCAAACAATTGACTAAGGTACCAAAGAGACTATAAAGGAGGGTGGCTTGGAACCACACATAATTGAAATATTTGGTTCATGAATTTACTCAACTTTTGGTAAAGTTAAAATCATATAAATTAGAAGAAGGTAAGGTAACTCAAAGATCTAAGGTGAAAACTAGTACACCAAAGCCTATATCTTTGTGATACACCTATACCATAAAAACTAGTTTCAACTACGAGCAGTTGATCCTAGAAAATTAGAGGGAAGCTCTCTAAATTATGAAGAAGACAATACGAACTAAGTAACTCAAGATGTAAAAACATATGAATCAATAAGTACAAAGCTAGGACCAAATGGGTAACACAACATCGTCACATAGTTCTAGTAGGATAAAATACGTTTTAGGACTCAAAGCGCGAGTGATACACAAGATGAATTGAGTCCACCAAGATGATAATGTGATTTTGAGTCTACTAAATGACCCTCAATCCAAATGGAAAATTGAACCCAAGTTAAAACAAGTTTAGTGTGCAAATGGTGAACCCAATTTAACACACTAACCCTTAAATCTTATAAAGGTTCAATTTCGAATGTGAATTATAAACAAGGGAATTTAAATAAATCATATAAAAGGTCTAGACTCAATTGGACAGCATGACTACGCCAAAGTGAATGACATGACACAAGGTTTTTTATAACAATTTTGAATAAGGAAAAGATAAATTTTCCAATTTGCTCAAGAAATTCGAAGACAATGTGTTTTGGTTAAGTTCATTTGGTTAACAAGCAGTTTTAGACACAAATCAAGGCCAAGTAAGCTAATGACAAAAAACAATCATCTTGAGTCTAAACTAACAAGGTATCATGATATTGTTGGAGTCCGTCTATATATGTCATTTGAAAGGATTTTTAAGTGTTCATCCAAAAGTAAATGCATATTATATAGTAGGGTGTTTACACCCCCCTTCTCTTAAATGACAATACAATGACATGGACCTTTAGGCGCACCTTGCACCAATAATACTTCCATGGTAAGTGGTGATTGATCTAAAAACTACAAGTTTTCATGCATTCTAAATGGATCCCATGTCTACCAACTTTCACATCAGCAAGCAAGAGAAACAATACTTTAATTAGGTTTTTATGGCACTTAGCTTGTTGCAAAAAGGTCTTGCCCTTTTTACAACCACTACATCTGTCACTTGCTCAGTGTAGTGCAATGTTCAAAGTGCAGATACGTCTCATGTACAACTCTAACACTAGAAGGTGGTTTAATCACTCAAACCTTCGATCCTAGTGGGAATGATGAAGACGAAGTCAGAAGATGAAACCCTGAGTCAAAGCTTCCCTATTAAACTCATGGGAGGTGATGGAATCACCTTCACAAGCCAATTTTGCATAAAACAAATGACATAAGATAGAAATACTTTATGGTCACCTCATGATCACCTAATACTATTGCGAGTTTTTAGGGGGCGCTTTAAATGACATTCTTTCTATGCCTTAGACTAGGCATGTTTGCAATAAAGATGGTGTTTTTTATTCCAAAAGTTTCGTAAAGGGGATAGATGGAAGAGCATACACACACGAACCTTCTTTTTCCAATTAATTAATCATCTATTGCATACAAACTTGACAAATGAGTCCATTTTTAAGCACTAAAACAAAGATTTGGTGATGTTTTTTTTGGCCTTCAATTGTAACTTTGGAAGCACAATTTGTCAAAACATTCACCTAAGCATCTAAATTTTTCATTGAGCATCAGAACAAGGTTCCTAATCCATTCTAAACTTTCGAAAAAGGTCTAAAAAGCATGTTTTAACAAATTCCAAGTTTGATCCTGCAAAAAAAAAGTTAGTATGTCTTTTAGCTTTGAAGCTAATTTGCAAATGAGTAAAGCAACTTCTCAAAACAAGCTCTCTATTTTGAAATCACTATTACATAGTCAATATTGTTGTTTCCCTATAAAATTGCATTTACCAAGCAACAATATCATTGTTATGGGTTAGATCATCAAAAAACACAATATCATTGTTTTCCTACAAAATCGCTATTACCAGATAGAAAACACAAAAAACCAAAAATTATCATTTTGTTAATAAAATCATTGTCGAATATGAAATCACTACACAGGGTAAACAACATCATTAATTGAGAAAAAATCATTGTTTTGGTGAAATCACTACTTAGGCAAATAAAATCATTGTTCTGGTGAACGATATCATTGCTCAGGGCTATGAAATTACTTTTTAGCAAACAATGATTTTGCTAAAAAATCACTACTTTCGTGAAATCGTTGCTCAATCAAACAAAATCATTGCTCCCACGAATTATATCACTGCCCAGGGCTACAAAATTTCTTTTTAGCAAACAATGATTTTGTTACAAGATCACTACTATGACAATAGTGATATTACAACAGATAGCAAAATCGATGTTACCAGGAACAAAAATACAATTATCATAAAAATGAAATTTTAACTTAAAATTTCACTCTTTTGACTCCTTCACTCCAAGATTTTACGTAAAACTGGTTAGTACGTTGCTTGATAGAGCCTTTGTGCACAAATTTTTGGGGTTAGGGTTCACTGGACGTGCCAAAATGTAGAGAAGATTATAAAAAAGTTAGTTAAGTACTAGTCAAGAAATCATGAAAATGCATTAAAGACATAACAAAACTTAGCCTATCTATTCATGCAGGAATTACAAAGGATAGCAAGAAACAATTAAAATAAAGCAACACGAATTACCTTCCCAAGTGGATTCAACCTACAAATGTGGCTCAAAAGCATGTTCTCTCTTGATCAAGAGTTCTTGTCTTCATCAACAATGGTGGCAGCTCCTCCCATGTCTCAAGAATTCTTTGCGTAACCTAGGCTCAAAGTAGATGAAATCTCCAATCTAGCCTATCAAAAGAATCTTGCTAATGAAAAACAATAATCAACACAAAGGATTGTGGAGACAATTTAACATTATAACTTTGCACAAATCAAGCTTAAAAATGGTGTTCGTGACCTCTCTATTTATAAATTTTTGAGATTGATCAGGATCAACCATGACCGTCCATCTCAAGATTGAGATGTGTGGCCATGAATTAATCTAATTATATAATTAAATCCATAAATATCTTTCATAAATATTTGAGATAGAGGGGTATTTAAGAGGCATGGAGGGTTTTAATGAGGCATGAGAAACCCATAATCCTGATATTTTATGCATTTATGGCGTATGGATGCCACCTCATATGATGATGTCATTAGGTGATGCAGTTAATAGAAATCAATTTCCAAAAATAAATATTCAACAACTCTCATGGAAAATACACTTAAGCTCTTGATTTGGATTGATTAGCCTTAAACAAGGTTAATCAACATTTGTGCAATTATTTGGAAATTGGCCCTCAATTAATCAAAATGGTTAGAAAGTCATATTACTTGGTTGTTATTTGATTGGAGAAGAATTGGAAGGTGATGTTAGATGTATACAAACTGTGTTCCCATTTAGCATGTTACTGACACAAAATAACAAAGGTACGTGATGTGTACTAATGAATTAGAAGAAAACAGTGATCCAGAGCACAATAAGGCAAAATCATCATTTTGACTCGAAATGAATTGATCAAAGTTAGGAATCACATAAAATACATTACCCCATTTAAGGATACAGTAGCCTAAATTGTCACTTGTAAATGATAAGATCGAACCATTATCATGTTTTATGGATTTTTACCTACAATGTGCATTTGAGTGCAATTCAAGTAAGATTGACAATTTCAACATAAATGGTGTTAGGAATTGGATCTATAGTTAGTATACCCAACATGGCGCTAGTGTCCCGTACCCTAACTCTCCCAGATGGATATATTTTCAAAATTTAAACCCTCCTAAGGTCATCTTAAGCACATTTTATTATCCACACAAACTACAAAACACTTTAAATACAAGACTCTTAGACCTATATCTACTATATGGAAAATATATGCTAAAGGCCCATTCAAATAGGAAACAAGTTGAGAAAAACCAAGATTATTAATCCCTATTCTGCCTTACTTTTGCATACTACCATCTACAGCTTCCCTAAACCCATATTTCAAGTATTTTTAATCTCAAGCACACTCAAGGCATTCAATACCACTATCATTTTAGCATCACTTGCACTTGCACCGTCACTTAGGTGGGGAGAAATACATTGAGCTTGATCCCTTCTCAGAGTATTGGTATGTAGAAAACTCTCTTCACAATGGGATATTAAGGCTATCCAGCCTATCCCATTAATGAATATAGATTTTCAACTCATACCATATGTTTTAACCTTTTAGGATTTTACTTATGTAAATCTTAAGGTAGATTGAAGGGCTAAGTTGTCTAAATCATGAAATAATATGTAATAAATAACCAATGATTTGTTAAAGGTTTTAACTTATTTTGACTTTTTAAAAATAGTAATAAATATGTGCAAATAGAAACTTATCTATAAAATAACTATCATGGAAGTTTTGGGTTCTAAAAACTGAGTTACAAACAAGTCTGAGTGTTGTCAATAGGGTCCCTGAGTTTGATTCTTCACTAGATAGTAGCGCCCCACCTAGACAATAGCACTATGTGGCTTTAGTGTCCTCAAAATGACATTAGTATCCTCTTTGCAAGACTATTCTTATTTTTTAGGAGTACCTATGCCTGTGTTTTTGAGTTCTATTCCTACGTGCACAAAATTTATAACTCTATATTGTACTTGGAATATTTTATTTAGTGTGTAAACCCTAATCTTCCTTGAAAGTATGGCATGATCTAAAAATGTGTGTTCATTAGTAGCATAGGATGGACATCCTCAACACCCTGTTGTGAAGAGAGTTGCCTACATACCAATACTCTGAGGAGGGATCAAGCCCAATGTAGTTCTCCCGCCTAGTGTTTGGTGCAAGTGCAAGTGAATGCTAGAATGATAGTGGTCTTCAATGCCTTGAGTGTGCTTGAGATTGGAAATATTTGAAATCCAGGCTTAGGGTAGTTATAGATGGTAGTATGCATAAGTAAGATAAAATAGGGATTAATCACCTCAATTTTGCTCAACTTGTTTCTTATTTGAATAGACTTTTTGCATATATTTTCCATATAATGGATAGAGGTCTAATAGTCTTGTATTTATAGTGATATATAGTTTGTGCTAGATAATAAAATGTGCTTAGGCCAACCTTAAAAGGGGCATATATTTGAAAATATATCCATTCAATAGAGTTAATGCAAGGGACACTAGTGCCAAGTTAGGGACACTAGTGTCATGTGGCTCTAGTGTCCTTTATGTGGCACTAGTGTCTAGCTAGTAGGCTATTGGGCACAATGGGTTAGGACCTGGGAATGCATTTTTGGGACTATGTTTGAGTTGACTAGAGATTTATGTGTTCGGCACAATGGTTAGAAAAGTGTGATAAAGGCTCTAGGATAGGTTTAGGGCTAAGCTAAGAATAGGCCATCTCAAGCAACACTCTTGGCATCCAAATCACTTATGGGTGATTACATTTACCCCCCCCCCCCTCCCCCTCCCTGCCCCCCCCCTCCCCGCCTTTATGATAGAAATGTAGCAAAGCGAAATGATTGGTATAAAGGAAAAATAAGCATACCTGGACTTAACTAGGAAGTGAAGCTTGTGTAGCTAAGTTTGAGTATATGAAGTTAGGTCTGCATATGTGAAACATGATCCAAAGCAATGACCTATAATGAAACATGCAAAAATTAGTCATTACTTAAGAGATTATCAAAAGTGAAAGACTATGCTGAATAAAATAACTAGGTAAAGTTAAGTAAAGATATAAAAAAGAGGAAAGTAACAAATACACCTCATTGAGTACATAAACCAATACAAGAACCTTCTGATAACCTGTGTGTGAGTGTGTATATACTAATCAAATCATTGAATAGCTTGGATTGAGCTGATAACTTGCTTAATCCTCATATATGGGTGGCTTAATAACTCAATCTGGTTTTGACACCATCATTGCCCACCCCTGCTCGATGGATCATGACCTGTGAATAACTTGGATAAGACTATAAGTGTGTCTAACCCTCTCATGTGGGTGGCTCAAGAACTCAAGTAGGCTATAACTCCATCATTACCCACCTATGTGAATTAGATGCATCCGAAACTAAAATACATAGAGTGTTGAAAGTATCTAAATGGGTATATCTAACTGTGTATGTTGGCTCTGTGGCCACTCAGGTATATTAGGTGGCTCTAGGCCATTTGAGAATACCAACCACTACAAATGGAATAATGCATGAAATTGGTGACAACATGGAATATGATAACAAGTGTATACAACATAGAGAATGACATGGAGTTTGCCATTCCATTTGATTAACCTATGTGTAACTAAGCATATGGAAACTATGAGTTGTGCACATGCCCCCAGTTTGATATTTGAGTATATTGATTCTGAACTAAGTATGTAATAATTGTATCTATGTATTTGAACTAAATGTGGGAGTGATCATGTTGTGAATGATGCCTCCAATCTAAATAATTGGTATGAATCTAAGATGAAATGAGTGTATTTGAGAAAAATCTGAACATAACTGTCAAACCTATGACCATGTCTATGCAAATTTATATTATACTTGGTATACTATTATAGCTAATTTGGACTGCCTTAAAGTTGGGGTTATTGGATAGTAGCATCGTGTAGTGGAAAATGGCACTAGTGTCCCAATCTAGGAGTTAATATCTATCTGGTCTAAAATCTAGGTGACTAAACTACTTTATGAATTCCTATTTTTTCTTTTGTGACATGTGTTTGATTTATAAAACTAAGCTTGTGTGCTGAAAATGATCTATGAATAGTAATATAAGAACCTGATCTCTATGTCAAACCCCTATGAATGTCCCCTCTTTTGAGGGTAGTTGTTGACATGTGCAAGAGTTGTCCTTAAAAGAAAACAACTATGCAAAATGTGTTAGTCGAAGCATATATGATAATTGTGTAATATTCCAATACTACGTGCAAATATAACATTATAATATAAAATAATCTGAGCATAAGTATGTAATGTAAGATGTATGTCATAATCTAGCATTGCAAAATGGTGTCAAGATAGATGTAATCAATGTGTATAATAGAAAATTTGAGTAGCTACCTAGGGGGATGGGGCATGATGTCCATCATGGCACCCAAGTAGGAAGGGTAGATGCATGAGCTCCCTCATGGCTTCTAAAACTAGTGTGTGTAACAAGCAAAGGCAAGTGTCATGATGAAGATGCATACAAGAAAGCATACATGTAAAACACATGAGGCACACAAGAGTAGGCCAAAAGGCCATAATACAATGGACATGGGCACATGTCACTAAATATGAGAATGAAGACATGCAAAGACATTTTCAAATTTCCACACACACAAACAACAAGTAATTTGGCTTAGAGCCACATATAAGGACATGTTCAAATGTTCACATATGCAATCAAGAAAATACACACAAAGGACGTGGGCACATGTCCAAGGCATGCAAACATAGAAGTGGCATAGAGCCAAAGAACAATGTCATATTCAAATGCCCTCAAATAGAATAAGCATAAGAATCACAATCAAGTCTAAACTAGGAAAGCTAGAAATGAAAGCATGTATAACTATGTAGTACATTTTTATGTAAATGTTAAGATGTATATATGTTGAGTCTAACTAGTGATAGTTGATAAAATACATGAGTGATGAGTAGCAATGATCAATATCAAAATATATCGATGTTTAAACTAGAATATATAAAATGTAAGGATAGAACCTAGTAGTAGATAATGTGTACGAGATGCCCCCTAGTGGGCAGATGTATCAAATGAATAAACCTGGATCAGTGTATAAACCCCCAGTGGGTAGATAATAGCAAGTCTGGATTAGTGTAGTAGAATGGAATCCTTATGTAATCTGCAAGCTCTCAACAAGAACAAGTGAATCATATATGTATGATAAAACTGACTATACTAAGATAGATAACATATGTAATATTTGACAAGTGTAAGAAATGTAAACATAGCAATGCATACAATCTGTAAATTTTATATTTTTTGAGTAATGTTATTTTTGTATTTTCTAGATATAAGCTATGTACAAGCAAATAAAAATAAACTATGTGAAAGGAGTGCAAGAGAGAGGGAAGTTTGTTAAGGAGTAGGAACCATACTAACTAATGAGTATCATGGGAGACTCATTATCGCCATGACCTATGTCAAATAATGGAATTGTGATTGTGTGTGTCGTGTGAAAGGGCAACCATGATCCTAAAATGTGTTGTGTGGAGTAATCAGTGTCTGAATCTGCCTGTGTAGTGACGCTATGAATCTGTGGCACTGACTATGATGCCCTATGAATTGTAGGGGTCTTGGGAACCCATCTGGCAAAATAAGTTGTATGTGCCCTGTGCTGAGAACCCCTAGAACCCAATAAAATTGTTCTCAACATAAAATGAATAGAGGAAGGTCCCCTAAAATCTATGACATATATCTAACGTAGGGGTCTCTTAAATAATGGTATCCATGGGAGAGTATGTGTACGTGTCAATACCATATGAGTAATCTTCACCTGCATTAGTGGATCTATTGAACTCTATGATGTGTGTATAGGAACTATATTCTAATTTATAATTGATAGCCACACAATATCTAGTAATGGTGTTAGAACTGTAACTGGTGACTCTACTAGAACTATAGTTAGCAACTGTGTTGGAACTACCTATGGGATGCGTAGAGGATACTCATATGGGACACCCTCAACTTTAACTACTTGATTTGCATGTGTGTACTTGAGGCATCGATGTAATGTAGATGGGATGGCTCAAAGCTACTCTAACCATAGCCTACCTAATAGTACATCGAATACACTTGCACTAGGTACTACTAAGAACTAAGTGGCTATGTGTGTTGGTTTAACCTATAATGGAAGCACACTCTCCCTAATGGAGCTCTAAATATGGCCTCTAAAATAACTAATGACTATATATATGGGGAATATATTACTCTCTCTGTAGCCCAAATACTGTAAAAGTGTCATAGTGCACATGTTAATGTTTTACCTGTTGTCAACCATAACACTCTAAATAGGATGATGATCTATGTATGCCCATAGAAAGAGTGCATTAGATATGTATCATCATCCTCAATATCCTACTTTGATAATGTGATAAGTGGTTTAAGTGGCATTGTAGTATGGTACATGTCAATGATGTTATGTAATATATGTGCCTCCTTTGTAACCATGTGATATGAAGTTGGTGGTGGATGTGCCTAATATATATAGTGAACATCTGATGTGATCCCTACCTCATTCATTATATGCTTTGGGAAGGGATCTAAAAATATATTTAGTGCCTTAGCCTTTGTTTATTGTGGTTTTGATGCCTTTATGGGTATGCACACATCAATAATATTAGCCTTGATTAGATCTTGTATCTTATGCTTTAGGGTAATGCATCTGTTTGTTGTGTGGCCTCATGCCCTATGACACTCACAGAATAAATTAGAATAATAGTTCTTTGGAAGAGCCTGTGTTGTATCGACCTCCTTAATGGGAGGGAGAGATATGACATTGAATTCTAAGAGCTGTTGTAAAACATGTGTTGGTGACTCTAGAAGGTTAATGAAAACTCTACATTGAGGGATGGATAAAACCAATATAGAAGAAGGCTCGAAAGCTATGTTGATTATGGCCTTTTCATTGCTTTTATTTTCAGTGGCCCTTACCTTGTATGGAGGTTTATTTGAACTCTTAATAGTTGATTTTGATCCATTTATATACTTAACTTTGCCCATTGATAAGAATTTAACCTCTCTTTCCTTGACTGTATAACACAAATCGGTAAATGTAAGAAACTTATTGAATAATATAGCTTCGTGTAATGTTGGTAAGATATTTTGTTTAAATATGTCTTGAATATCTCTATCTACCATGGGGATAGTCAATTTGGCTAATATTGTCTTATATCACATGACATAATCTATGATAGGCTCCTTCGACTTTTGTTTTAACTATGCCACTTGTGCATATGATATATTGTCACTGATGTTGATAAATAAGTGTGATAAAAACATTTAGGCTAAATGATTGAATGCCATGATAGATTGATTTGGTAAATTTGAAAAATGCAAACTAGGGTTTGAAGCAATATTGAAAGTAAGTTGGGTTCACCAAATGATTTAACCTTTTAGGGTTTTACTTTAGTAAATCCTAACTTAGATTAAAGGGTTGAGTTGTCTAAATCAGTGAAATAATATGCATTAAATAACCACTTATTTGTTATGGATTTTGATTTTCTAAAAATAGTAATAAATATGTGCAAATAGAGACTTATTTGGAAAATGATTGTCGTAGAATATCTGGGTTCTAAAAACTGGGTTACGAACATGTTTGAGTGTTATCAACAGGGTCCTTGAGTCTGATTCTTCAATGGATAGTAGCACCCTACCAAGATAGTAGCACCATGTGGCTTTAGTGTCATCAAAATGGCACTAGTGTCCTCTTTGCAAGACCGTTCCTATTTTCTAAGAACACCTGTACCTATGTATTTGGGTTCTATTATTATGTGCACAAAATCCAAAACTCTGTATTGTGCCTATAATATCA
Source organism: Torreya grandis (assembly GCA_037957365.1). Taxonomy (NCBI): domain Eukaryota; kingdom Viridiplantae; phylum Streptophyta; class Pinopsida; order Cupressales; family Taxaceae; genus Torreya; species Torreya grandis. Next base: position 527,579 of record JARHVA010001156.1, on the reverse strand, counting down.
TTTAGTGTGCAAACCCTAATCCTCCTTGCAAGTATGTCATGAGTTAAAAATGTGTGTTCATTAGTAGGATAGGCTAGACATCATCAACACGCCATTGTGAAGAGAGTTACCTACATATCAATACTTCGAGGAGGGATCAAGCTTGATGTAGTTTTCCCACCTAGTGTTTGGTGCAAGTGCAAGTGAATGCTAGAATAATAGTGGTCTTGAATACATTGAGTGTGCTTGAGATTGGAAATCTTTTACATCTGAGCTTAGAGCAGTTGTAGATAGTAGTATGCAGAATTAGGGTAGAATAGGGATTAATAACCTTGATTTTGCTAAACTTATTTCTTATTTGAATAGGCTTTTTGCGTCTATTTTCCATATAGTGGATAGAAGTATAATAGTCTTGTATTTATAGTGTTCCATAGCTTATGGAGATAATAAAATGTGTTTAATCAAACCTTAGGAGGGGCATACATTTAAAAATATATTTGTTTGGGAGAGTTAGGGTAAGGGACACTAGTGCCAAGTTGGGGGCATTAGCTCCATGTGGCTATAGTGTCCTTAATGTGGTGTTGGTGTCCAACTGCAGGCTATTAGGCATAGTGGGTTAGGACCTTGGAATACATTTTTGGGACTATGTTTGAGCTAACTAGAGATGCTTGTGGTCTACACAATGGCTGGAAAAGTGTAATAAGGGCTCTAGGATAGGTCCAAGGTTAAGCTAGGAATAAGCTGTCTCAAGTAACACTCTTAGCATATAAATACCAATTTTAGGTTATTACACCATATTTACAAGGAGGATTAGGGTTTACACAATAAATCAACTATTATAGATACAATATAGAGTTATAGATGTTGTGCACACAAGAACAAATACTAGAAAAATAGGTGTAGGTGTACCCATAATTTAGGAACAGTCCTAAAAAGAGGACGCTAACACCATTTTGAGGACACTAGAGCCACATGAAACTACTGTCTAAGTATGGAACTACTGACCAGGAGGAGATTTGACTCAGAGATCCTATTGATGACACTCAAACCCATTCGTATCCCAATTTTTAGCACCCAAATCTTCTAAGATAGGTGTTTTCCAGACAAGTCTTTATTTGCATATATTTATTACTATTTTTAGGAATTCAAAACAAGTCAAAATCTATAACAAATAAATGGTTATTTATTGCATATCATTTCACTAGTTTAGATAACTAAGCTCTTTAATCAAACAAAGGATTTACATTATTAAACCCTAAAAGGTTGAAACACAACTTTGACTTTACATTTGTATTTAGACTTCCTAGGAACCCTTGTCCTACTCTTTTCTTTGCATTATTAGTGTATTAATCCTTATAGATGCATATGCTTTGTAAGTTAACCCTTGAGCATATTTGAATTATCCCACATATGTTGGAAGTAGTAGTTATTAGAATAGATTTAGTATTTAAGTGTTGAGGCCCAATGAAGGCATCCACATGTATTATTGTATTGAGCTTGCTCAAAGGAGGTTACCCCCTAGAAGTGGCATGCAATCTAAAGGTTATTTTGGGTTATTTTCCAAAATTCATTTCATTATTCATATATTTTTTGTAGTTCATAAATCTATGTAGAAGGATCCTTACATGTGGTATCATAACACTTTCTTGCCCTACAAGTAGATTTTGGATTTTTTTTCTTTAGTAGTGGCTTTCTAGGAGTTGTGCCATTTATGGAAATATTTTTTCTTGCCTCTATTTTCTACAAATTATTTGTAAGTTCAGATAAGGGTAAATACTCATCCACATAACTATGGGAAGTACTTGGGCATAATCCCTAAAACTCATTGTGAGGAGTACCATAGGAACCCCAAAGTAACTAAACCATTAAGAGTACTTGCCAGTGAAAAGCGTAATGACCCAATTCTTATTGACTAGTTTCCACCAATGAGGTAAATCAAGAGCTGTCTCTTAGGGATAAGTCGATGGCCAGAGCTTTTCAAGAGAGCAGTACTCATTTAGACAACATTAGTGACTAGAGAGACTCCTTAAAACCCTTAAGTAGACAAACAAACTCGGGGCCCATACCTAACATAACAGTTTCATAAAACCAACAACTAAGTGATCATAGTTGAGAACAATTGGTCATCGCGCACTTGCAAACATGCTTTTGGTAGGAGCAACCAAGCGATAATCAATTTTTTTAAGAGTAAAAAAATTCCATTTTTTGCCATACCTCTCCCTTTATGGTTCTATTGACACTCAAAATTTCCTATAACACTTGAAATTCCATTTTGCACATTTTTTTCCTCCAGGATCTATATCCAAATTCCACTTCTATTAGCCAAAAATATTGATTTTTGATTTTTTTGAGTTTTGCCATAGTTTCTTTAATTTTTTTCTTCTTGCTTTGAAACTTTCCCACAATGTTTCTTTCCTTGTTTTCTCCTCTATCCCTTTTGGACAAATTTTCTAGTTTTTCCATTGCAATTATGAAATTGCCCTTGCCTTCATCAATCATAACCAAGAGATGCCAAAAAACTAGTAAAATTACATTTACCCCTTCCAATTGAGCCCAAATTAAAATTTTCTTTACTAATCATGTCTTAGAACACATTTTTCTATCCCTTACCCAAAAAAAAACACTGGCTGTGGTATCCACCTATGGAGGCACAAAGATCATGGAGGAAGAAATCACAACACTGAAATCCCAAGTCACTAAGTTAATCGATATGATGTGTGGACTGAATTAGTAAAAAAGCATTTTACTCAACAAATTATAGAAGGAGTCTTCTTCAAAGAATAATTTCTCTTCTCCCCACACATCATGTGGGCCCAAGCTAAACTTTTCACAGTTTACTGGTACCGATCCTATAAGATAGATATATCGAGTCGAGCAATTCTTCAACCTTCACAATACTTATTCTATCAATAAAGTCCCAATTGCTTCCTTCCACTTGGAGAAGCACTCTAATAGTACCATTGATATCTCAAGTCGAATGATGAACCCGATCAAAAAACATTTGCATCCTTATTTATGGGTAGGTTTGGTCCATTGGCATTCAAAGACTTTACAAGAACTCTCACCAAACTCTACCAAATAGGCATTATTCATGATTATCAAGCTAAATTTGATAAACTGACCAATCACACTAAAGGGTTATCAGATGAATTCTTCAAGAGTTATTTTATTAATGTCCTAAATAAAACAATCCTGCTCGAAGGTGAAAATGTTTCATCCCAACAATATGATGGATGCCTTGGGTTTGGCTAAGTCAGCAAAAGATAAACTCTCAACATAGCATCAACCCCCCACTTTCCCACCTGTAAAGAACACAGTGAACTAGTGGCCATCCATAACTACACTAGTCAAGCGCTTTACCAAGGTAGAGATGTGGGATCATAAGGAGAAAGGATTATGATATTAATGATGATAAATGGGTTAAAGGTCATAGGTGCATCACATAAAATCTCTACTTTATAGATGTGGAATCACTGCTAGAACAAGACAACGAGCCTAATATATAGGAATTTTAGGATGCTCGAGCAAAACAAAGCCCCTTAGAGGACTCAATGGCTCAAGAGACTCGATCTGTAATCTCTCTACATGCACTAATAGGTATTACCACCCCTCAAACTACAAAGGTCAAGGGGTTCTTTAAAAATATCCCTCTCATAATCCTCATTGACTCTGGCTGCACTCACAATTTCATTGATCCCTGCATTGATAAGCAAGCAAACTACTTTGTACGCCCTTATTCTAGTTTTGAATTCATGATTGTTAATGGGAGAACATTTCCATTTAAAGGGAAGTGTCAAAATGTGCATATTGTAATAGGTGATAACACTTTTCACTCATATATGTTTGCCCTATCCTTAGGAGGATGTGATGTGGTCTTATGGGCATAGTGGCTCTGCACATTGGGACGTATTTTATGGGACTTATATAAGCTTTAGATACAATTCATAGATATTGGCCAAAAACACACCTTAAAAGGGTTATTGTTTGGATCTACTCACATCATCAGTTCCCATCACATGGAAAAATTTATGAATAAAGGCTCACATGGGGTGATTGCCCAGTTGTACTCCATCCAACTCTAGCTCCCTACTACTACCAACTACCCTGTTAATTTACCAATTGTCTTTAACAAACATGCAACCATTTTTATAAAGCTAGTGGGTTTTCCCCCTTCATGCCCTGAAGATCATCACATTTTACTCCTTCTAGGAAGCATCCCACCCAACATTTGGGCATTCCACTATCCCCATCTGCAAAATAATGAGATTGAGTAGTTAGTATGAGAACTCTTCGAGTTCAGAGTTATTCACCCTAACACCAACCCATATTTATCCCCAGTGCTTCTTATCCACACAAAGGATGGGTCATGGTGCCTTGGCATTGATTTTTGTGCCCTTAACCACCTCACTATCAAAGATAAATTCCTAATTTCAGTCATCGATGAGCTTCTTGATGAGCTACATGGGGTATTTTTTTCTCCAAATTGGATCTTTGTTTAGGCTATCATTGGATCTATGTGTATGTTGATGACATTCTAAAGATAACCTTTTGCACTCATGATGGTCATTGTGAATTCTTGGTCATGCCATTTGGACTTACAAATGCCCCTTCAACATTTCAAGCACTATAGAATAGAATCTTTTGACCTTTCCTCTATTAATTGCTTTGGTTTTCTTTGATGGTATTTTGACCTACAACCACACATGAGCCAAGCATCTCTAGCATATAGATAGGGCATCACAACTTCTAAAAGATAATCAATTATGTGTCAAGCAGTCTAAGTGTTCCTTCGATCAAGAGGAAGTTGAATATTTAGGGCACATTGTTTCAGTTGATGGGGTCCACATGGATCTAGAAAAAAATAGTGTCATGTAATATTGGTCTCGACCAATAACCCTCAAGAGCCTTCATGGATTTCTAGGCTTTATAGGATACTACTATAAGTTCGTCAAGGATTATCGAAAGATCACAGTTCCCTTGACTTCCTTATTAAAGAAGGATGCATTCACATGGGATGTCGCAACTGACTAGACATTCATGGCACTCAAACATGCTGTGTAACACACCAATTTTGGCCATGCCAGACTTCACCAAAATTTTCACCATTAAAAGTGATGCATGTGAAAATGACTTGGGTGTTGTTCTTCTCCAAGAAGTTCATCTCATTGCTTTCACTAGCAAATCCATTTTTGGACAAAATTTGGCTTTGTCTACCTACAAAAATGAAATGATGGCAATTTTGCATGCAATACAAAAATGGTGGCCATACTTACTTGGGAATCATTTTTGCATCAAAATCGATCACCAAAGTTTGAAATATTTATAGGAATAATGGGTCTCATCACTGGCATAACAAGAATGGGTCAGCAACCTCATGGGCTATGATTATGAGATCACTTACAAGAATGGTAAAGAAAATGTCATGGCGGATGCTCTCTCGTGCACATTCGAAGACCAAACTTCCCTTTCTGCCATCTCCATACCCATTCTAAACTAGTTGGAATCTGTACACCAAGGGTATGCAAATAATCCCTCCTTACACTAGCTCATTCAACAATTGGCCACTAACCCATCTACAGTACCACATTATTCATAAGATAATGCTTCTCTATAATACAAGGGTCATTTGGTGCTTCTCCATAGCATAGACCTTTATCAAGTCGTATACTATGAAATCCATGCTTCTCCATTAGCATGACACTCGGGATTTCTCAAAACATACGAGCGGGCACATTAAAACTTCTTTTGGAAGGGGATGAAAGGGAAAATTAAATAGATGGTGGTCTAATGCGACACCTGCCAATGCAACAAAGGTGAAACAACAATGATTCCTAGTTTTCTTGAGCCCTTGCCTATTCCTATTAGGATATGGATAGATATTTATATGGATTTCATTGAGGGGTTCCCTAAACATGGAGGAAAAACATTGATCCTAGTCATGGTAGACCGCCTCTCCAAATATAGTTATTTTTATGCGCTCAACCATCCTTATACAACCTCCATGGTCGCACGAGTTTTCTTGGATCATATATTTCATTTTTATGGCATCATTTCTTCAATCATCTTTGATCATGATAAACTTTCACCAGTCATTTTTGGATGAAGATATTCTAATGCACAGGCACACAACTGAAGATGAGCTTCGAGTATCACCCTCAAACAGATGGCTAGACATAAATTGTCAATAAATGCTTGGAAACATTCGTTCATTTCTTTGCTTCAGAACAATAACAAAAATGGGCAAAGTGGCTTCCCCTCGTAGAATGGTGGTATAATACCTCTTACCACATTTTTATTAAAATGATTCCACATGAAGTGGTTTATGGTCAAGCACCCCCAACACTTCTCTCATACACCCCTACAGTTTATTGGTTCAAGTGATCGACACTATTCCTCGACATCAAGATCATATTCTCAGTACCTTGCGAGGCAATCTCCATTTGGCATAAAACTGAATAAAGCAATAAGCTAATCAACACTACTCTAAGCGTACCTTTCAACCTAATGATATGGTTTTTATTTGTTTGCAACCATATGAATAATCATCTCTGAAACTAAAAGGGCATCATAAGCTTGCTTCAAAGTTTTATGGGTCATATAAGGTTCTTCGATAGATTGGACCTGTAAGTTGGAGCTTCCACCTTCCTCCCAAGTTCACCCAGCCTTTCATGTCTCATGTTTGAAGAAAGTTCTTGAAACCACCATTAGAGTGCAAATAACTTTACTAGAACTTGATAATGAAGGCTCCATCCTTCTTGAATTGGAAGCAATCTTGGACAAGCACACCTGCCAACTTCACTCCCACTCAATCACATAAGTCTTAATTCAATGACACGACATGTAACAAGAAGATACAACATGGGAACCACTATTCCAAATTCAACAAAGATTTGTACATCTAAAGCTTTGAGGATAAAGCTTTTTCTAAAGGGGAGGACATGTTAGGAACCCATGTCCTACCCTTCTCTTTGCATTATTAGTGTATTAGTCGTTATAGATGCATATGCTTTGTAAGTCATCCTCTGAGCATATTTGAATTATCCCACATACATGGGAAGTAATAGTTACTAGAATAGATTTAGTATTTAAATGTTGAGGCCCAATGAAGGCATCCACAAATATTATTATATTGAGCTTGCTCAAAGGAGGTTACCCCCTCGAAGTGGCCTGCGATCTAAATGTTATTTTTGATTATTTTCTAAAGTTCATTTCATTGTTCATTTATTTTGTGTAGTTCGTACACATGTGCAAAAAGATCCTCAAAAGACTTGGCTTTAGGACTGCTCCTTTAATAGGTTTTTACATGTGAATATTTGTTTGATAAGGTTTCATGAGAGGGTTAATAAAATTTTAAAGCTTTTATTAGGTAGAAAGTGAATGACCAAATAAATTGCCCTGACTGTAAGACCCTAGGCTTGATTTGTATTTACAGACGACCCTATGATATTCCCTCCACAACCAACCCACGAAATGTGTTTACGTTGACTTAATAAAGATGTCCTAATTTAAAAATTAGCTATTAAGGGTTCTTGGACATTACTAGCAGAGACAAACACTTATCGTAAATTGTAAACATCTGATTGATGTTGGCACTATTTAGATAGAAGAAAATAAGTGATTACACCGATAGGTGTTCCCTACAGTGACATTCGGAGATAGAGTGAGAGGGTATAATGACATGAATAGATTGACAATTAATTATTTAAAAGCCGACATTATAAAATAAATTATAAAATATTTTAACATAAAAAGGTGTGAAAGAAGATAATTAAAATTATAAAATATTTTTAAAGAGACTATAATAATCTTAAAGTCCAAATATATAAAAAAATGTTAAAAAAAAAAGAAGAAAAGTGACTTGAAAAGTTACTCTTTTTATCGAAATATATGTCACATCAAACATTTAAAAAAACAAAACAAAAACAAGACAAAACAAAAAACAAGAACGGGGGCGGGGTGTGGCGAACGAGTAGGGAGTAGCTTTCGTTGAACAGAATCGTAGTTCAACCCCTTGTCGTATCCAAACTTATTCTCTCCAAAAGTTCGAGGGACGCTTGTTTTCCTTCTTTCCCATAGTTTGCGAGACTCTTCTTTTCGGGGTTTTAAGGCCGGACTCGAACACGTCACCTGCAAACCAAAGATTTCAATTAGGTATAAATGATTTAAAGCCTCACTGTTCAATATTTGCATGTATCTATAATACCGAAAATTTCAATATCTATTTTTAACTTTCGTATATAAACCAAAAAAAACAAATGATGTTTATGCCTGAAATGATAAGGCTAGAGTCTTGCAAGTAGAAAATAATGTTTTTAAAAAGTAGGTTTTAAACCCTAGCTCCAAATAAACGCCACTGGAATTGAAACCCTAACCTTTTTCTTTAAAAAATAAATTTATTACTCTCAGTTGGTTTAGGTGCTTTACAGATTTTCATTGTAAAGTCGGAGGTTTCAACAATGTAACGAAATTGAAAATTTCTGCTGCTAAACCTAGCTATGGTTATGTTTCTCAGTTTTTTTGGCTTATTTTTAGGGCATCACAATATATATTTTTAAAAGAAGTTGTTATTTTAGATTTATATTTTAATTTTTTTAAAGGTTTTACAATTTCTTCAATTGGCATATATCAGTAAATAACCACTTTACTTTACCAGATACAACACAATTAAGTGGATTGAATTCAGTTGTTTAGAGGTGTATGTTCTGAAAGCGAGTGTCTGTTGACGTTCACAAGGTTTTCTTTCATAGATGTGATAGAAATATTTTATTTGAGGGCTAATTTTTTTTACGTTGCTCATTCATTGCAAGTTTTTGGGACCTGTGTCCTCGATTAGGACATTTGCAACAGTTTAAACGTAAATAGTTGATATATTTAGAAGGTTTGATTATTTACATAGTATGACACTACCGTCTGTGTCTGGTATATAGATGCAAGGCGCTTTGGACAAATCAAGGAGCTTTGCCCAGTTAAGGTAGAGAGAATAAAAGGGAGGGGAAATACGCAATGTCGAATATGCAAAGTCTTGGGAGGGAGCTCAAGTGCTTGGGAAAGGAAATGGAAGAGTGGGCCAAACTATTTGTTAAAACAATTTTCACATTTGCTGGTGTTAAAATTATTCGTTTGCGTTTAAACTGGATTTGGAATCTTTTGGAGCAACACAAGGAGCGATGGAGGGATTTGGAAATCATTGCTTGGACAAAAAAAATGTTCTTTTGGTTTGCTTCATCATAGCATGGAAGTTTTTGGCTGGGCTATTTCCCTAGTTAGGAGAATCTGCTCTGGGGTTTTATTCTTTGGGAGGGTTTTATGAGAAACTTAATAGTCATTTGAATCTACATGAGGTAGTTTTGAAAATGTGTGTCATTTAATGTGCAATGCAGGTAAAAGGTATTTTAAGATATTTGTGGATCAGTCAGAATGAGTAGCCGCCCAAGTCGAACTCTATACGTTGGCAATTTGCCTGGAGATATAAAAGAATGGGAAATTGAAGATTTGTTTTATAAGGTTTGTATCTTATTCTCATCCATTGTTTTTTCCAGATTATGATGCATTAAAAGTGTTCATTGGCATAGTCTTGTTCTTGTTTTAAAAATGCATTTTTCATGTCTCACACGGTATGCATTGGCCGACTTGATGACTTGTGGAGCAGTATGGCCCAATTGTTGACATTGATCTTAAGGTTCCTCCTAGACCTCCTGGCTATTGTTTCATCGAGGTATACCACTCCATATTGTGCATTTTTATTTCAATTCTGATATATGTTCAGGCTTCTGATATTTTCTGTTTTTTATTTGGTGTTAGGAAATGTGTTTTTTAGAATTTTTATTCTCGGTGTAGTTAATAACTTAATTATGTTTATGCAAAAGGAGAGCATTAAGGAAACCCTTCGAGGTTTTATTTCCAGAGAAGGCTACATGTTTTTGAAGAAGTATGTTTTGTGAAAATAACAATTTAAAAAAAAATTCAAACTCGACCATAAAGCCTGCTAAACATTCTCTAGAACATTCAAAATTTAAATAGTCAGAAACTAATCTATATGATTGCTTGTAGCCAAAGAGGTTCTTTATCTACATGATTGCTTGTAAACAACTAAGAAACATATTGGTTTCATTTTAGATTTTAGAGGGAACATTTTTAATTTTCCAGCACATACCAAATAAATGATCTACAGAAATTTCCTAACAAATGATGTAGAATGCTGAAATGGATGCAAAATGCTTTAAAACATGACATTACCAGATTTTTTTTTTAATAAATGATCTAGAATACTGAAATGGAAGTAAAATTTACTTAGAAATGTCATTTCAGTGAGACTGTAATATTTGAAGAACATGCCAAAAATTGTCCATAAAGTACACGAAGAATTTCTGAAATGTCAAGACAAATCTTCTAGAAGCATGAAAAGGATTTGGACTTGGCCTTATTGTTGTAAGGGGCTCTGTGTGTTCTTAAATTGACTGCATCACCATGAAAAGTCAGAATCATGTTTTATTTCAGAGAGACTGCCTTAGATTTTCAAGGAAGTTCCAAGCAGACAGCATTTGGGCATATGACAGAGAAACAAAGGCATAAACTGTTAAGAGGCTTTCCAAAATTTATTTAGATTTGTAAGGATGTGACTAGTATTGAAGTATATTGTTGCTCCTTCAATTTCCGAATATGTTTATTGGTCGGTATTGATATGACTACTTGGCAGTAAGCATTATCTTTGTCAATAAGGCAAGACTGAACCTTCAATATTTATTAATTTACAAACATTGAATTATTCTGATAATGAATAGATTTGAAATCTATCAACAATTTTTACTTCGAATACAACCTGACTGCAGAAGCTTGATGGACATGACATGGTAAATATGTTTTAAACCTTTAAATTTTGATTCTATTTGTTTTACCATTGATGATATAGGGCTAGCCAATCCCATTCTGTCAGGCAGGTGGCTAAGGCCGCATGGAGGGGAATGCACTGGTTGGAAATGATGAACTAGTCGGGAATATATCAACTGCCATTGGTAAAATAAAAAATCCTGTTTCACAGCTAGGATATGTGAAACAAGTCAGTGGATGCCTTGGTACAACCTGTTTTTTTTTAAAGCTGATGGAGATAGCATGCTAAATATGTTTTAAAGCTTTAAATGTTCATCCAATTTTTTTTGGTACCACTGATGATATAGGGCTACTCAAATTCTTTCTGTCAGGCAGATGACTAAGGCCACATGGAAGGGAATGTTCCAGTTGGAAACGATGAAGTAATAGGGAATACATTAACTTCCAATGATAGAATGAAAAATTCTGTTTAAGAGCTAGGAACTGTGAAACAAGTCAATGGATGCCTTCCTACAACTGAGATGAATACAATAATTGTTTTAAACCTGGACGTGATAGTTTATGAAGTGGTGTATTGAGCTGTGCTCTTAGGCAGATTCCTGCATGAATGGTTGGTAGAGCCCATCTTAAGGAAATAGGTTGCAAATAGATGGAGGGCGAATGGGAAAAGTCATCTGATTCTCTGCAAAAAGGTGGATTATTGCTATTTGTAATAGTCTTATTTCTTAAATAATGCTATCTTGTACACGAGACTGTTGAACATTTGCTTCTACCTGTGTGAGATGTTAGACATTCCTGCTGGAGTTCTGGATGGGAGATATATAAATTTATTGGAATTTTTGGTGAGAACTCATGAAAAGTTAACACAACATAAGAATGTTGGTATGTCACGTATGTTTGAGTCTGCATAAAATGATAAACATGGATCCAACAACTTCTGCTGGAGAAGATCTTACTTCAAATTGTTGAATATGTGTGGGAGCAACTCCTGATGGAGAGGATCATACTTCAAATTGGTGAATGTGGGTAGGGGTAAAGCGTAAGGGTTAGACTCTAGAGTATGAAAGCATACTTGTACAAATGTTTCTGTCATGAATACAGTCATCTACTACCTGCATGTCCAAAAATGATGGAGGAGAATGTGGTGCTAGCTACAATAAAACAAAGTTTTCAAAAGGTGGAGAATCTTCAACTTAAACTAATGACCGCTTTGAAGTTCTGCAGAAGATAATAGTTTGCACATTTATAAGGAAAGTATTGATTTGGTGGTGGTTGTTAACTTGTTGGCGATGCAGTGATTAACGAGTTACTGTTGTAACAAATGTTGGACACAGATGGTAGTGGATGGGAGGGAGCCCTGCATGCAAATCCCAGAGAGACTTAATTGCTTGGAGGGCTGGTTTCAAATATTAAGGTGTTATGGATGTTAAATTACCTGTCCAGGTTACTGGACAGGATTTGGGATTGGAAACTGAGGAGAGGAGTACCACCTCACGTTTGAGGAAGAGCCTTTCAATAACTAGGCAGATATCTGATTGACAATATGAATTTAGAAGCTGAGGGGTTTGAGATTTGTTAAAGGGATATCCAATTGTTGATTGTGCAAGGTACGTATGCTTGGGGTATCGGTTATTGTGGTAGAGTCCACTTGGATGGTGTTAAAGTTTTAAAATCTGGGCATCTTGGAGTCCAAATGTCTACAAATAGGATTTAAATATCAAATGCCTTCTGATATAGTGTTGATTGTCCAAGGAACATATGTTTGGGGTATTGGTTATTGTGGTAGAGTCAACTAGGATAGGGTTACAATATTAAAATATGGACATCTTGGAGTGCAAATGTCTACAAATAGGATTTCAACATGAAATGCCTTCTGAGAACTGCTACAAGAGAAGATTAGCTTATCACGTTTAATTGGAAAGCTTGTAGCTATGATTTGATATCTATATGTATATACTCTCTCACACTTATAGATGGATAGAGATATGTGCGTAAATGGGATGATTTTGCAAATGGAAGAAGAGAGAATAAGACCCGTTAGTATTGCTGATCTTTCTGATTCCATTCTGACTTCTTGGCTTCTGCCTTCCCCCTGAGTGTGCATGAAACGTAAATCATAAAGTGTAGACTGCAAGAAAGTAGAAGAGAAAAGGAATCATGTTATTGTAGAACTCCAGGTATCTTCCATTTTTTGTCATTAGTGTGAACTTCTGTTCTCATAAGACTTGCCTTACTGCACACTGGATTTACGATTACAATATCATGGCCTTTTAACAGTCAGTGTTAATAAATTATTCCTTTTTCTCCAAATATTTCTTGGAATCTACGTTCCTGGTTTGTCCCCTTGCTCCCCACCTCCTCCTGGTATCAGTTCGGGTATGGTTCCAGTTTGCCCTAGGATTCATCCCGTGGACACCTGGGATGGTCTGGGTGTAGCTGCGTCCTTCTGCTTGATGACCTTGACCGACTCAGGCATATCTGGGGTGAACCCACAGGCTTTTACCTTTTTTTTAAATTTTTTTCACAATTTGACTTTGCGTAAGGAAAAAAAAGCGAAAAAAAAAGACTTACAAATGCTAAAAGGTACTTAAAACTCAAAGAGATAAGATAAAACAACACTTGCCATGTGATGGTGATATTGAATATTGATGCTCTCTATGAACCGAAAAATGATGTTGATGTTGATGGTTGTGGTTCTAATGAACCACATGATGATGCTGATGTTGATGCTCTCAAAGGAAGAGCAATATGACGATGAATACTAATTTTGATTTAATAATATTTATTATCATGACATTTGGTATTCAGTTAGCATTATCAATTCATCAATAGTGTTTTTATGGTTATTTTGTTTATTCTATGCATACTGTGTAGTTAATTCCTGTTTATTAGGCTAAAATATTTATATTCTATATTTATTTTGAACAACCGCACCCAAGCTGTATACGAGGCAAAAAAATCGCCTGATTCACTGCACCCGAACATGTACTCTTAACGAATTGGCTACTTAGCAAGTTGCAATAAGCAAATATGTTCTATCTACAGTGGTCATGAAAGTCTGGATCCTTCTTGAAGATATTATTGCCATTCAATATTATTTTATTTTTGTTAAAATACACACTTGTACTGGAAATGCATAAGCGCCTGCAAACCCTGGTAACTTTGCATAAAATATGTATAATATATGTTTAAAAATGTATTATAAAACATATAAACTTTAAAACAGAAGTTCCTTGCCCGAAAACCCTCCAAACAGGTGCACAAAGAAGTGTGGTATATTTGAGGAGAGAGTGGTTTGCCTCTTATGAACAGAAGTTCCTTGCCTGAAAGCCCTCCAAACAGGTGTACAACGAAGTGTGGTATATTTGAGGAGAGAGTGGTTTGCCTCTCTTTGCAATGCATAAGTGTTTCTTACTTCTGTTTACTAGAGTTTTTATCTTTTCTTTTTCAAAATTTTGAGGGATACTGCTCAGATTTTGTATTGGTTGTATCCGATAGTTAGACCATCTGTACTCTGCCTGTATCTGTATGGATATGCGTTTGAGCTGTTTGGCTTGTATACCCAAGGAATATCAATGTTCAAATTGGGTATGGGGTTTCATGTATCTGGGGGTGGGGCGAGCATATCTGGTATTATAGTCCTGTAAGTCTCCTTAGATTGCAGAATGGGGCGTTTCAGAGTAGCAGAGTTAGCATTGACAGGTTTTCATTCCATTTTAAGCATAAAATGACTAAAACATACCAATTCAGAAGCGCATTACTGCAAAGGTCCTGAACCAAAAATGGAGGTTCGGCAGGACACCAAATGTTAACATGCTCCTGGGAATTAAGAGTAAATAGAACAGTCCACACAATGATAGAGATGCAACAAGAGGAAAAATAGCTTTCAGAAAGGCCTTACCCCCAGTCCACAGGAGTTAGTATTCAAAAGATAAGATGAAGAAGTTGTCAGCTCAGACTTTCTGCCATAGCCTTTGATACAGAGGGAGTGAAGGCACAAGGAGTTAAAACCCCTGAGATACTGCCTAAATATAAAACTAAAAAATATATCAGAGAATAGTTTCAACAGAAAAAAGAGAACATGAAATGCAGAAATGACACCAGACCCAAATTTCCAGTTTGAGCTTTGGAGGTTGAGATGGTCTGGTTGGCCAATTGAAACTTGAACTTAATAACCTGCCAAAGACTCAGAAAGGTTCTAACCTAACCCTCACACGAGTTGGCATTCAGAAGATAAGAGGATGACATTTTCAGACCATACTTCTTGTGACAGTGTTCGCTTCAGAGTTTATTAAATTACCACGACTCAAAATCCCCAGATATGGCCAAATATAGATCTTAAAAAGATCCCAGAGAATAGCCCCAACAAAATTAAGAGAACATGAGGAGAAATAACACTGGATTCCAATTTCCACTTGGAACTGCTAAGCTTGAGACATTCCATGCAGCCAAATAAAACATTAAAAATTATAACCTGTCAAAGACTATCAAATGGATTAACACAGAAGTGCTTTCTTGAGAAACAAAGAGCTTGCGCCAAGTAGACAGTAATTTTGCTGATGTGTTTTTCCCAGGTTTTAACTAAAGGAGATCCGCATCACCCCAAGCCATGGCGAGAATCCAAAATATTGAAGCTCTTAGCAATCCAAAATTACCTCTTTCATAATTGATTGAGAGATACCACACCGTTTGTCAATCTGGGTCTACATGGTTTTGACTTCAAGAGCTAAACCTGTAAAATTTCATGGTTTCTGCTGCAGTGACTTTGGCGTAACCATTGAGGCAAACATAAAAAATAGTCTGATAGGTATCCTTACATAGATCTCCTTCTGCAGAACATGATACCATAAGTACGTGATATAAATATGCACTAGGTGGGCTGTGGCCTGCCATTTCAAACTTTTATCTACCCTTTTAATATTTTTCTAAAACTAGTTAAATTAATGCCTGTAGTGACCTTCATATTGTTGGACTTCTCAATATATTAAAGTTTGCTGTTATCTATTAAGGTTTCAATGCCCTTAATCTCACCCAATTATTACCTAGGAATTTTATAATTCCATTATTTTAACTACTACAACTCTATTAGAGATAAAATCACCACAGCATTCCCTCGTATTAGACAATGATAGATATCCGATCAAAATGAGAATGATGGAGGAAGGACGCTCAATGATTGAAAGAAATCTCCTCTTTATTCTACCGCCTTTACTCATGTCTCCAGTGATAGGTGAAGAGTTGCCTAATACAGGAAATTTGTTTATTCTGACATTGATGACAGTCTTCAGTTCTGTGACAAGAGTCTTCGATTCTGCATTGTTAATTGCATTTCTTTCTAGATCAATTACAAAGCAGGACGTTTAGTTTCCATCCTTGTTTCATAGGAATTATCCTCCTCCTGCGTTCTGTGGAAATTTAACTTACAGAAACCTTCCTATGATGGTTTCTGCTTAACCAAGCCTTGACTGCTTTATTGACACTGATCTCTGTATAGGTCATGCTATCAGCTTATTAAATATATTCTATTTTGGGTCATAGCTATAGGGGCGGGCAGAAATGCCTCAAGCACTTCCATCAGTTGGTAATCTTCATCAACAGTCTCGTGGTTGTCTTTGGACACTAAAATAATATGTTAACGACCTCGAATTTCATGACATCTGTAATGCTTGATGCACAGATGTTTATGTATATTATGATGATTTGTAAAAGCAGTTTGAAGATGCAAGGGATGCAGAAGATGCTATTCGTGGCCGCGATGGTTATAACTTTGATGGCCACCGCATAAGGGTATGAATTCTTTTTCTTATATATCAACCTCAATATTAATACTTTGTTACCTATAGAAACATACAATATGGTATCTTGTTTTTGCTTCTGTTTCTTGACAGGTAGAACTTGCCCATGGAGGTCGAAGGACAGCTTCCTCTGTACGGTCTAGTAACTACAATAACGGTGGTGGTGGTCGTGGTGGTGGAGTTTCCAGACGTACTGACTACCGAGGTTTGTATTTAAGAGACGAGCATTGCTCAGTGCACTATTTTATTCTTTAAAATTTTGGCATTTGTTATGACGGGGAATGCTATCTAAAGTGATATTTTGTATTGTATCTCTAGTTCTTGTCTCTGGGTTACCTTCATCAGCATCCTGGCAAGACCTGAAGGTGAGATGCTTAATAGTTTTTAATATGACACAGGTATATGTTTATAAATGACTATGCGGTTTTATTTTTTTACTACATATATTTTTTTCAGGATCACATGCGTCAAGCTGGTGATGTTTGCTATGCTGAAGTATTTCGTGACAGCAATGGTAATGGTCTTGGGCTCTTTATAATCTTTTCTCAAAATATTGTAGTTCTTTGGATTAGATGCTAAGAAACACCTTTACAGAATTCAAGATTGACAGGAGTAGTTTCTTATTGTTGTGATTGTTGTCCTGAAAGGAGCACATGAGCTATCTACTTTCTTAATGAGTCATATATTTCTGAAATAATGTGTATTTATGCTGCTCCTCATATATTGATTCCCACCCTGTCTTGACCTTGTGGAGCCCAACCTTCCTTATGTTGTTTCTCTATCAACCATGGGTATCTGTTGGGCAAATTTTCATGATCTTAAAGTAATACATGCATGTGGGTGATATGAGAGGGACATTGGGAAAGAACACGGGTAATGAAAACTCTCAATGAATGGGAATACTGATAGCATGTTAAGCATTTCAATTTCAAAGAATTTGTTAATCTTGAAATGCAAGATTAGTATTACCATCTCACTCTTCCAGATTTACCCTTTTGCATCACCGGAATCTGTTTCTTTAAAGGAAAGCCTTATGCCCATTTTTCCTGGACGGGATTCCCTCCCTTCTATTGCCATATACCATGGGCCATCATGGTCACTGGGACTTCCACCTGGTCTTGGAGGCAGTCTTTACATCAAGAGTATGCTATTCTGGGATTTGAACCTTGGTTGTTTGCACATCAAGTGCTCTAACTTGCCACTATATTAGAGGCCTGATTTCATTTGTAGCATGGGGATCTTGGTAAATAAAATAAGAAGGCAAAATAGTAAGTTCTTAGAAGAAAACAAGAACGATTGAACATTTTTGTACCCTCTTTGTAATGTTCAGTTCAATCAAATGTCGGGGAAGAAAGACATCTCAAAAAATGTGAATTCTATGTCTATCCCTACTTGGATTTGAACCTTTGTTGTTTGCAAAACAAGCTTTCTAACTTGCCACTAGATTACAAGCCGGATGGAAGTTGCAGCATGGGCATGCTAACAAAAAACAACAGAGCAAAATTTTAAGTTCGTAAAAGAAAAAATTATGATTGAATTCTTATACAAACATTTCTAATGTGCAGTTCAATTAAAAATGGGGGAAGAAACATCTTAATACACATAAATCCTATGTCTAAAAATTGTATCAAATGCATGATTATTTTGTAGGCTTTCAATTCATCTGTTTTTTGGTAGAAGGTATGTACTTTGCCCAGTTTCTGATTAATGTTACAGGCATATGACGATTTCAATGGTACCAGTGGCATTTAGGAATGTGTAAAGCCCAAAGTTCTCTTCAACTCTCACCCTTTAGGCTAATCCAAAGAACTTATGCATGAAGGGTTAATTTAGCTTTCCTTTTCTAGAAACATATTTAACAGAAAAGTGGGTCACTTGGAGTGGTAGATTTTGTCTGTATTGTATTTCAGGCTTCTACATGATTTTTGCTGTCTTTAGAAATTTGATAAATTCTTTCATCAAATAACAAATATTAATCACTTTACTCTTCGTTTTAAAGGTTTAGGATTCTATGCAACTTATGGTTGCTACTGCAGCCTTTTTAAGTTTTATATTTATGTGCTAATGCCAAGTTTCCTTAATATTTTATATATAATGAGTTGTTTATACTATTCTCTGCTGACATTCTTAGTTAATTTTTTGCCAATGTTCGATTCCTGATTAAGAATAGGAGTTATTGTGTTGTAGTATTCACACCTGCTTTGTTCTATATAGGTACATGTGGAACCGTGGACTACACCAACCTAGATGACATGAAATATGCTGTAAGCTGATTTTATCCTACATATTTCCCCTCTTCTCCAGATCTTGCATCTCTATCTTCATTTATTACACATTTTTCCGACACGTGGACAAGGAAGCATGTATTATTTGTGTAATATGTGAATCTAATGCTTCTTTCTTATTGTGTACAGGTCAGGAAACTCGATGATTCAGAATTCAAGAATGCATTCTCTCGATCTTATATCCAGGCATGCGTATTATATCTGTCTATGTGCATTTACAGGGTCTTTTATCTTTGTTTTTTTGGACAGTTGACATGGCTTAAAGGCAAGATATGCTGAAACTCCTATTTGGATAGGTAAGAGAATATGGACCTAAAAAGAGCATCTCTGAGAGCCATAGTTGCAGCCGCAGCCACAGCAATCCTCGAAACCATAGTTGTAGCCACAGCAATAATCGTAGCCGTAGTCGTAGCCGCAGTGTTGGAAGGAGTAACAGGTATGTGCATTAATGATATATGCATGAAATGCTTTGGATCATTTATTGCTCTTTTTTGCTATAAATAATTTGGAAATTGTTTTGCAGGAAAGTTGTGAGGCAGTCGCCATCTCGTTCAAGATCAAGATCGCCATCACGATCAAGGCCGCGCTCGCCTTCCATTTCTAGGTAATATTTACCTTGTTCTGTTTAGCAGACAGCCTGTAAACATTGCTTTTTACTTGTAGTTTATTGGCTGTCTTTTAAAAATGATTTTCATATTGTACTCATGGTAGGAATGGAAGAAGTGTTACACAGAAGGCTACAGATACCTACTTTTAGCACCTTAGGTTGTGCATTAGTGCTACTCATACATTCTTTTGGAACATTTAATGTTGTTCCACCTCGCTATTATTAAATCCGAAATTGTATTCCAGGAAAGTTATAAGACGGTCACCATCTTGTTCAATATCAAGATCGCCATTGCGATCAAGGCCTCACTCACCTTCCATATCCGGGTAATATTCTCTTAGTTCTGTTTAGAATACAGAGCCTAGGTAACTTGTTTTTTTACTTGTAGTGTATTCGCTGTCCATTTAAAATAATTGTCATCTTGTACTCATGGTAGGAATGAAAAAAGTGTGACACATAAGGCTATAGATACATTCTTTTTGCCCCTTAGGTTGTTCATTAGTGTTACACATGCATTATTTTTGAACATTTGATATTGTTCCATGTTGCTCTTATTAACTCAGATATCCTTTTAGCACCTTAGGTTGTCCATTAGTGCTAGGCATAACTCATTTAAAAACATTTAGTATTGCTCCACTTTGCTATTAGTAAACAAGATATTTTTTTGCAGGAAAGTCGCAAGGTGGTCATCATCTCGTTTGAGATCAAGATCGCCATTGCGATCAAGGCCACACTCACCTTCCATATCCAGGTTATATTTTCTTGTTTCTTTTTAGAGGACAGAGCATTGTCTTTTTAATTGTAGCATATTACCTGTTTTTCTAAAATAATGGTCATCTTTTGCAAATGGTAGATATAGAAGTGTGATGCTGAAGGCTACATATTCATTCATTTAGCACCTTGGGTTCTGCCCTGATTTTATATGGTCTCTCAGAGTAGGAACAAATGTAATATGAGGTTGTGCGTCGTGTATTGGAATACACATGGTATGTATAGAAATGGAGTGAGTGCTAGAGTCTTCATGATAATTACTGTCCATCATACACTGCTTATAGCTGGACTGCTGGTTATGCTTATTGAGATAAAGCTTGCTTATGGGAGTCTTGGCTTTCTTGTCTGATTTGGCTTTCTTCTAGTAGGTGCTTGCTTATGGGAGTTTTTTTCGGGTCTTTAAGTTGATATAGTGTAGGAACTTTTGATGTAAATAACAAAGCTTGTTAATGGGAGTCTGTGGATTTCTTCTAGTAGGTGCTTGCTTATGGGAGTTTTTTTAGGGTCTTCAATTTGATATAATGTAAATATTTGAGGTGTGATAGCAAAGCTGTCTTCATAGACATGAAAATCTTATTTGTTTGGCTCCATGGTCCCTGGTACGATTGCCTTATTTTATTTCATGAGAATTCTTAGTGTGTGATTATGTCAAGGTTAAATAACATCACCACATTGGGTTTCTAAGTTGCATCTCTTTTTTTATCACTCCTTAAAGCCATTGGGGATTTGTTTGTTGAAGATCTAATCTCCCCAGAGTCTGTCAAGAACGTTAGGCTTGTTTGATTGTGGCCATCAAGAACACACCTTGATTGTGCTTAATCATGAATGCGCTAGGTCCCTAAATGTATTTCCTTAACAATAGGCGATATGTTTGAGATTTGAGGCTTCCACAGTCCATAATCTGATATATGTGTTTCTGGAAAAACCCATGAAAAATATTTTATCATATCAGGAAAGATTTTGATGCAATATATTTTTTTTCACAGGTTTTTCCAGAAGCACTTTTATACTTATAAGTAACATATTTACAAGAAACACATTGGGATGGCCCTATCATTCTTTTTAATGCCCAAAATGCCTTTTGCATGTGAGCAGGCGTTTTGAGGCCCCCTGTAATGCTCCTTTAAATGGGAGAGGCAACATCTGCATTTCTGCAGCATAGCATCATGTTTCAGGGTTGTTTTGGTGTGAAAAACAGCATGTGAGATGGTAGAATGCCTGATAGAATTAAAACATAAACACCATGCCGCATGATAATGAGATGATCATCAAGAAGTTAAAGCGAAATGTTGAATATTTTCATTTTTTAATGCTTTTTCACTTGCTGTTGACTGCTTCTAAAGGAAATATGTTGAGACTTCAGGTCTGGATATTATGCCATTGTGACTTTTAATCTCATCATCTTTTAATCAAACCATGTTATACAAAATATACCAAAACCCTTAAACTACACGTATATGGAAGTATAGTGTAATTTATTTGATCTTTTAAGATTGTGGGACTTGAGCTCTTTATGATATTTAAAGATATCATGTCATATTGTGGCTTCCAAAATAAATTAAGTTAAATTGGATTTCAAGCTTTTCCAAAAAGTTAATAATCTTTTCCTGCAAGTGAGATATTCAAGGTCCCATGAATCCCTGTGTAATGACATAAAAATGATATTTAGTTAGTGTATTTATTTGATTTGGATTTTATTTTGCATCACTTGAGATAAGTGACGAGTCTCTTAAAAATTTGTAGAAAGTTACATATATATATATATATATATATATATGGAAAAATTGGTTTCTTATGTGCAACCCCCCAAATCTCATTCTCTTCACATTTACTTTTGCCATTGTCATTTCTTTTTCCTTAGTTTTGGTAACATATAAATGTATTATAATATAGTTTTAGTAGAATATCATTATTGCTCAAGTGATCAACCAATTAAAGCCCCACATTTAAATGTGTCATACATGAGTCACATGAAAGCATGGATAAATTTTATGCATTAGAACCTGCATGTTATTGGAAATACCCAATCTCATTCTCGTCACATTTACTTTGCTGTTGTTGTTTCTTGTTTCCTAGCTTTGGTAACGTAGATATGTAATATGATATATTTTTAGTAGAATATCATTATTGCTAAAGTGATCAACCAATTAAAGACCCACACACTTGCTTGATATGGTTTAAATGTGTCATACATGAGTCACATGAAAGCATGGATACCTTTTATGCATTAGAACCTGCATGTTATTGGAAATACATGCTCAGAAACTATGTTGTTTCTAAGGGGAAAAGTTAAAGTTAGTCACTTGCATTAAAAAATGTGTCATGATAGCAGGTTGTATTTAGGGCGAAAAGTTTGTAGAGTTATTTATCTGTATTAGAAAATGCATTCAAACACATGAGTCATAGGATAAAGGACATTTATATGTCATGATGATATCATAGTGGTTGTAAATAAGGTTGCCATATAAGTTATAATGAATTGTGTCATGGAAGTTGCATACTTTTTTGTCAGAACGAGGCAGTTGCAGAGCATCTTAGGTGTTATAGGTGTCAGTGTATTGGTCATTTAGAGGATCCATGCACAATAAACTTAGGTTATTTTGCATTTCCTTAAGTCAGTATTTTTAATTTTCATGCAAATAATAGTGTAATTTTGGATAGTTCTATAAATATCCACAACCTGTGTTAGACTAGAATAAGTCTTAGTTGTGTTGGTGGTTGTGCCAATTGCTCAGTATTGGTTGGGCTCCTACAATAATTAGTGGTAGGCTGAGCCAAGTGGATAGGCTTTGTCTTATCCAGGATTGTGGAAGCAGAGTCATCCTCCTGGTTGTGCATGTCAAGCATCTAGGATAAATAGAGGCTGAGTGAGCTTGGTAGAACAAATTCCAGATGTTATTAATTTTTATACATTATTGTTTAATGAATAAAGGAGTAGTCACATTTGTGACCCAGATTTGAAAAGCTGTGTTGTATCTCTTCATTCTTGTGTGCTGAGCATTCAGATTTCTACTAGGGTCTTTTAACAACAATCTCTTGCTTTGTCCTGTTCTATATCAGAGATTCTGCCCTTGTCCTGTTATAACAGTAACTTTGTTATGTTCCATTTTATCAGCAGCCCTGCGATCTGACAGTTGGTATCAGAGCTTTATTGGCATCAAGGAGCCACGCTTGCTGTCAGCTGACAAAACTTACGGTATTGGACTGCTGTCCTGAAGGAGAATTGAGAGTTTGGAAGTTGTTGGAAGGAACTGCACTTCTGCTGGCAGATCTGTAACTGTCTGTAATTGAAGAAGCTTCACTTGGTCATCTTGGTGTGCTGCAATAGTTCAGCTTAGGTGGGAGACTTTCATGATTTCTGTCATCGAAGATGGATTCTAACAAGTCAGGAATTGAGAAATTTACTGGGCATGACTCCAATCTTTGGAAATTGAAGACAATGCATTTGCTTATTGAGAGAGAGTTGAAGGATGCTGTCATTAAGGACAAGAAACCTGATATTGTGATGCAAGAAGATTGGGACAAGATGGACGATAAGGCCATTGCCTTGATTGGCCTTAACTTGTCTGATTCAGCATAGATGAATGTGTCAGGGGCAAGTATGGCAAAGGAGCTTTGGGATAAGCTTGGGAAGCTGTATGAATCCAAGTCTCTCATGAACTTGATATTTCCAAGGAGGAAGTTATATTCTCTTAAGATGAAGTATGGTGATAGGGTCACTGATCACCTAAATGCTTTCAATACTCTTTTAAATCAGCTGAAGTCCATTGGAGATGATGTGAAAGATGTTGAACAATGTATTTGTTTGCTTTGTAGTCTACTTGATTCTTGGGATAATCTTATTGTTGCCATTAATTGGAGTGTTAAGGTGGAGGATCTCAAGGTTGATGAGGTTATTGGTCAGCTGTTAGAAGAAGAAATAAGAAAGAGTACCTCTGAACTCACTGTGATTTCAGAAGCATTGGTGACAAGAGGACATATCAAGGAGAGAGAATGAGAAATCTGGTAGCAATAAATTCAAATCAAGAGGGAGATCTTCAAGTAGAGGAAGGAAGAAGTATGAGTTGATATGTTGGAAGTGCAAGCAAAAGGGGCCCAAGAAAAGTGAGTGTATTGCTGATCTTTCTAAAGAGAAAGATGACGGCTCTGCTGCAATTCCTAGCATGGAGAAAAGCATGTATGTTGCAGCTACACGCTTGACAGCCAATGTTCTAGATGAAGCATGGATAGTAGACTTGGCTGCTTCTTTCCATATGAGTCCATGTAGGGAGTGGTTCAAAGGCTATGAAAAGGCTCTTGGTGGCAAGATCTTTTTTGGAGACAATTTCAGTTATGAATAAGTTGGTAACGGTAGTGTGAGAATCAAGTACAGCAATGGAACTGTGAAGTGGATATGCGATTTACGACATTTGGCAGGTTTGACTCTCAATCTACCCCAGTTAGAATTTGCTGATGCTAGAGTTGATACAATCTTTACCAAATATGGCTGCAATTTAGTCTGTAAAAATATTTTTTTAGCAAAAAGAGTAATGCTTGGAACATTGTATAAGTTGGATGTGAGTACATTTGTCATGGGTAGTGCTAATTCAGAATCCATGGAGAATAGGAAACCAGTGGGAGCAGAAAAAATGTTGAGCTTGATGTTGTGGCATCAAAGGTTGGGACATCTTGGAGAGAAAAGCCTGCAGGAGAGGTTGACCAAGAATATTGTCTATGGATCAGAAGGTATGAAGCTTTATTCTTTTGAGTTTTGTGAAGCATGTTTCTTTGGAAAACAAAAAAACGTTTATTTTTCTTCAAGTGACTAGAAAACAAAAGAGATACTTGAGCTAGTGCACTCAAACATTCATGGGCCATTGGAAGTTGCTTCCATTGAAGGATCTAGATACTTCATCAGCTTCATTGATGACTACTCTAGAAAGTCATGGTCTACGTTATGAGATAGAAGAGCAATGCTGTTGAGGTCTTCAATATGTTTGTGGCTTAAGTAGAAAGGCAAACGAATAAGAAGGTGAAGGTCTTAAGGAGTGACAATGGTGGTGAGGATTGTTCCAAAGAATTTGATGTATTTTGCTTGTCACATGGAATTGCAAGGTAGTTGACAACTTCATATACTCCACAACAAAATAAAGGTTTTGATGGAAAAAGGCTGTAAGAATGAGAGTAGTTGTTGGGTTAAAGCAAAGGCTTTTGGGCTGAAGTTGTGCATACAACGAATTATGTGAATAATTTATCACCTAACTCCGTTTTAGGTGGTAAGACACCAGAGGAGTCTTGGAGTGGCAAAAAGCCATTTGTTTCACCTCTTAGAGTTTTTAGGTGTAAAGCTTATATGTATGTGGCCAAACAAAAGAGGAAGAATCTTGACAATAAATCTGTTAAGTGCATTCATATTGGTCAATGTAAAGGGATCAAAGGCTACAAGCTGTAAATTCCATTAGAACATCATCCTACATTTAGATGGGATGTTATCTTCAAAGAAGAGCTTTCTGGAGGAAATCAAGCTAAAGATTCTATTGAGACAAATAAGGTACAACAAGGGGTAATTGCAGAAGTTAAAAATCAAACTGAAATTAATCATGATGTAGTGGAGCAGTTTGAAGAAAAGGTAGTCATTCAACACACAAATGTTTATGATGATGCACACCTCAACACCATTGAAGAAGGCAATGAGGTAACAAATCATTATGGAAATGAGGCTGAACAGTTCCACATTGATGCAAGGGCATCCAAGGTGAACATGCAATCTTGCATCAGCCAAAAATATTGTAGGAGTTTTGTAATTTTTAACAAGGGTTCCTAGGCAAAATTTAGGGTTCTCAGAGATCACATTAATCATGTTTTGGTTAGTTTCCTTCTTGCAACCCTAAGTTGTAATGTTTGAAGGCTGCACATATATCTCCTTGTATTCATAGTTTATTTGACGGTCTCCCTAACTTACTAAATCTAATGGTGGTCACACTCCTTTCATCCATGTCTCTAAGGCCACAGTTCAACGAAGGCCTTACATATATTATGTGTGTTTCCTTGGCAATCACTAAATTCTTTTGAGTGTTTGTGCAAGTATCATGGAGATCAAAACTAAGCCAACATAATTATTTGTGGACCCGACTGTTAGGGTGTGGAGCTAAAAGCTTCACCTTGTTGCAAACATGGAGGATGCTGAGTATGCAGTCGTCGGCGTCGGCAGTATCACCGACGTCGGTCAGTGGACAGTGCAGAAGGAAACCGACCTCGGCAGCAGTCGGCCGACGTCGGTCAGCTCCAGTCAGACAGGGACCGACGTCGGTCGCCTGTGCGGTTCCAGAACTGTTGTTGACGAACAGTCAGTTAAGTGAACGGGTTGTTTGCATGTTAAAGACTAGTTCGAGTCTTTGAGCCGCTTGTCTAATTATTGTATGCATGAGATCTATATAATAGACTCATGGGCTGTATTGTTAAGTTGTAGAACTTGGAGAGTTCTTCCCATGGTAGAATCAAGTAGGATTCTTCATGTATGTAAGATCTGGTTTGATATGCAGGGTGTTGCAGGATCATGGTGGAGATCTACATGTGATAAGTAAGATCAGGTTGGTCTGCAGGGGTGTGTGTATGCGAGGGTCAAAAGGAGATCGGCGGGGAGCAAGATCCAAGGTGACAGCAATACATCAAGGAGCAAGATCATGGTGAGATCTACATGGAGTACCGGTTCGTACTCGGTTGTACAGGCAGTACAATGAGGTGAACAACAGCTTGTGTTAGCTGTGTGTTGTGACCTATTGAGAGAAGATTACTCTGGAGGGAAGATTACTGGGAGCCCTTGAGGAGGAAGCCTCACAGAGGTGGAAGAAGAGTGTGATCTCTTTATTGTAATTTCCTTTGTAATGAGTTGAATACAATTATGTGTTGCCTCTCATATTCTGTGTTGTTTCTCATTGATAGTTATTTGTTCTTCTGGTTATTTCCGCATGTTTAAGTTGCTTATACATTGGTAATCATGTGTGCTCTTAAATCTGACAAGTTGTGTCAGAGCTTTGGGGAACTTAGGTCCTATCACCGACAAACTATTAATTGGTTCGCATAGTTTCATGGATCCACTACCACAAAGTCTCGGAGTTACGATCGGTCTCATAATCAACAAAGCAGGGGCCTTGTGAACACGACACAAAATGTACAGAAGAGCCACAAAATTCTAGAAGTTCATGCATGGAATCACAAAGCTCACGGCCTTGGATTTTTCCCATAGAGACCCATAGTGATCTCATAGAATTCATAGAGTCCATGAGTCCGTGGAGGTGATGGGTGGCACAATTGCAGCTTGTTCGCAAGTATCATAGTCAAAGTCAACACGAAAATCACATTCCTTATGCGGATGTGAGACAATTCTTAAAGGGAATTTAAAGACTCCATGGGTCTGCGAACTAACGGGGGCCATGTTATTCACAAAAATGGACATGTGGCCAATTGTGTTTAGAACTTAATATAGTCCACGGGTCTATGCAGGATGAAGAGATCATGTGAATAGCTTTGAGACTATTATACAGAGACCTCAACATCATGCC
Source organism: Torreya grandis (assembly GCA_037957365.1). Lineage (NCBI taxonomy): Eukaryota > Viridiplantae > Streptophyta > Pinopsida > Cupressales > Taxaceae > Torreya > Torreya grandis. The sequence continues at coordinate 499,774 of JARHVA010001156.1, read as the reverse complement.
ACGTGGCACAATCCCGTGATACTTGCAGCCATGACTCTCAAATGTAATCACAACAAAGGAAACAACAAAGATCTTCAAGCAGCCATAGTTTTCGTGAGAAGGCACCAAATGGGTGTCTAGGGGCTTGTTGGAATGCTCTTGATGAGAGATTTCAGTTTGTGGTGGCCATGAGATAGTTAACTAAGCCATGTGTTCGCTGTTACAGCAATTTCCTCGAGAATTGCGGACAATTGAGGAGAGAATTTGAGAAGACCTAATGAGTGGGATAAAAAAAGATCGCAGTATGAGAATTAAAGGGGGATTCTCTCTCTAAAGAAAGGGGAGTCAACAATGGAGGGTCGATATATTGAAGAGAGTAGTTGAAAGTACATGAATTTAATGGTGGGATCATGTGCGGATTGATAGATAGAGGAAAGCTAAGGTGAAAATCAAGACATGGGATGGAACGGCGATAAAATTGAAGGCTAAATTCTTGCTTTTAGACCATCAAATGAGTTTGTTCAGAAAATTGCAGACCCTGAGACAAAAGGAGATGAGCATTAATAATATAATGAGGAATTTTATAGGCTTACTATAAGCGCTGGACATGTAGAAGATGACCTAGAAAAGGTGGCCAGATACGTGAATGCGCTGTGTTTTGCTGTTCAAGATGAGATTGGTTTGCTTAGTCTGAGAACTTTGGATGAAGCCTATCAATGTGCATTAAAGGTAGAGGGGAAGTTGTCTAGGAGGCAACACATGAACTCTAGAGGTAGAGAAGGTTCTCAAGTGGAAGAGGGCAAAGTATTGGTGGCAAAGGACAATAATCCTATAATGAAGAAGCAAGATGTGCCCAGCAACGAAATCAAAACACTAGAGGAAGCGGCATAGGCTTTATGGGTAAGTGCTTTGGATGCAATAAATATGCAAGACACAGAGCTTATGAGTGTCCGGAAGCAACGTAGAACAATGGCAAGAAAATTGAAAGGTCAACACATATTGCTCATGGTAATGAAGAAAGTGTTGTATCTCCAACACAAAATAACAAGAACAAGGAGCGGCTCATATGATGAAAAGAGTGTTGTTGAAACAAACCGAGGAAGTGAATGAACCTATGCAAAGAAAAAGTCTATTTCAGAGTGTTTGCAAATCAAGGTGTAAGTGTTGTAACGTAGTCATCGATAGTGGCAGCATGGATAATTAGTGTCTCAAGAAATGGTGGAGAAACTTGGGCTGAAAATGTTAGTACATTCTACCCCATACAAGGTTTCATAGTTGCGTAAAGGCCTTCAAGTGCTTGTAAATGAAAAATACACAGTGAATTTTTAAATTGGTTTATACAAGGACAAAGTTTTGTGTGACATTATGCCCATGCATGTGTCATACGTTGTTGGGAAGGCCCATGACAATATTGATTCAAGAGCTGTGCATGATGGAAGAGCAAACACTTACACTCTTGTGAATGATGGAAAAAAGTTCACCTTGAGTCCATTGAAGGATAGAAGAGAAGTGGACAACAATTCAAAGGTGATGATGGTTTTAGGCAGAGAATTTTTGAAAGTGGTAAAGGAAGAGGAGACATGCTTTGCTTTTGTTGCAAAACCTATATCAATTGTAACAAACACTAAGGTAAGTGATCTTCTCATTGAAATTCATAATTTATTGGAAGAGTATGTTGATATTGTCACATGATTTGCCTGATGGATCATTGCCCATGAGAAGCATTAGCCATAATATAGATCTAGTGTCGGTTGCAAGCTTGCCAAATAAGGCAACTTATAGATTGACACCAATGGAGAATGAAAAGATAAAAAGACAGGTGCAAGAATTGCTGAGTAAAGGTTTGATCATAGAAAGTTTGAACCCATGTGCAATCCCAGCTGTATTAACACCCAAGAAAGGTGGAGAATGGAGACTGTGTACAAATTCAAGAGCAATAAATAAGATAACCATTAAGTACAGGTTTTCATTATCAAGGATGGACGATTTAATGTATTGGTTAAGTGGGGCCAAATACTACAACAAGATAGATTTGAAAAATCGGTATCACCAAATTCGAATAAGGGAAGATGATGAATGGAAAACTGCATTCAAGACAAATGATGGGTTGTATGAGTGGCTGGTTATGCCATTCAATTTAACAAATGCTCCAAGTAAGTTCATGAGGCTCATGAATGAGGTGCTGAAGCCATTCACAGGTAAGTTTGTGGTTGTTTATTTGGATGATATTCTGATTTTCAATCCTTCCAAAGAAAAACATTTGAAGCATTTGAGATTGGTTATGGATAAGTTGAAAGAGGAAAAGTTGCTGGTCAACTTATAGAATTGTAGCTTCATGCAAGAGGAGCTAGTGCATTCGGGATTTGTGATATAAAGTTAAGGATCAAGTGAAGGGTTAAGTATGGACCTTGAAAAGGTGAAAGCAATTGTGAAGTGGCCTTCACCAAAGAGCATGTTTGAGGCCATAAGTTTTATGGATAACATGTTTCTACCAAAAGTTTATTAGAAGTTTAGGGTATATTTGTCCCTATCATGGAAACTACGAAGGGGGATAATTTTTTTTTCATTGGATAGTTGCAATAGAGAATAGCCTTTAGATTTTGAAGAAGAAGATAATAATACAGTTAGTCTTGGTGATACCTAATTTTTGGAAGGTGTTTCAAGTGGATTGTGATGCAAACAAAACAACCATTGGAGCAGTGCTGAGTTAAGAAGGTAAGTCTATTGCGTTTTTTAATGAAAAGTTGAATGAATCAAAAATAAAATATTTAGTTATGATCAAAATTTTTATGCAACTAAAAGAATGTGGAAGATAGGCAGAAGACACTTAGATTTTTGAATTTGAGTTTAGGTGCGAAAACCAGATTGTGATTGGGGATGCGAAGAATGCCTCACAGGAGGGCAGATTGTCAACACGAAAGAAGGGGAAGTCACGGGAGTGGGTTCTTCGGCTTAGAGGACAGAGGAAAGGGCCCCACTAGAAAAAGGATCTATCCTAGGTCGAAGTGTTCCCTTCTTGTCCTGGGCAGATAGGGTATTGGGAAAGCGATTAGAGGGGGAGGACTCCATTGACTTCCATCTTGAATCATCGATCGAGAACAATGAGGTATGGGTCCATGTTCTTGACACTCTAGTGAAAAAGGTAGGTCTAAAACTGACAAACTCTCTTCTAGCAAAAGTGAATGGCTTCAGACCCAACATCGAATTATTTAGGAAATGGGCCAACCATAGATGGAAACCCAAAGGGCAAATTGAGGTGGTGGCCTTAGCCAGAAATTTCTTCCTAATCAATTTCACTAATCAGGAGGACTACTTTAGAGCACTGATAGAGGGACCATGGTTTATGGAAAAATCCAACGCTTGTCTAAGGAGATGGAAGGTGAACACTAACTTAAACAACCCAACAATGGAAGACATCCCTATGTGGGTCCTCTCGGAGCTTCCACTTGAATATTGGGAGCCTGAAGTAATTATGGGCATAGCAAGGGTGTTGAACAACCTATCACGATTGACTCTGTCACCAAATCCTGCAGAAGAATGGTGGCCAAAAGGTTTTCAGGTATTCATCTTTGCTGACAAACCTCTCCTTCATTCCATCATGTTAAAATCTGAGTACGGAGTTTGGTCCTAGCATATTGAATATGAAATCACGACTTTAATCTGTAACAAGTGTAACACCCTTAGCCACCCGTCCCGTCAAAAGATTGTCCAAAGCTTTTGCATCCTCAAGCAATCAAACTTGTTTGGACTAGAAAATTGGCTCCCAATGGAGGGGTTGGCATGGCGGATTTGAGCACAAAGGCCCTTGACTCCCACTTAGTGACCAATCCTATTCGTGAACCTATGAACATTTTGACAACCCTTGGTCTGGCCCTCGCCAACTGCATAGTTACACCTTCGCAAAATCAGCTCCCTGGTCTTAAAACAACGACTTCTCTAGTACTCGAACCAAAAAACAATTTGGCTAGCCCTGGGGAAAAGAGTGCCAATAGGGCTGGGGACCCAAGTCCTTCCTCTCATCAAGAGCCGTTTACCATGCATGATCTCTTGGCAAAAGGAATCTAGGGGATTTAGGTCCGGTTCGAAGCATCTCTCCCTTTGTATATCCAGTGTTGTGCAACCCTACAGAGGCTCTCCTCCGCATAAGCCCCTTGTTTGCGGATGGATTGATCAAAACCCCTCAACCCTCGAGTAGCGAGCCACCTCTTAAGTATTTGGTTTCTCCCTCTAAGGAAAGGGGCAAGTGTTAAACAGATACTCCCTCGCAGGATTCAAAAGCAGAAGAAGAAAGCTGAACTCAGGCAAAAACCAAGAAAGGTAAAAAGATCTGACGTTGGAGAAGGAACAAAACACACAGGTGGGACTCCCAACTAGGTATCCAAGAAAAAGGAAGTAGCTAGTGAAATTGCCAAGGGTAGTCAACGAAACCTTAAAAGCCATTTCACTAGATTAAAGAAATGAAGCCCCTCTCTTGGAATATAAGGGGGTTAAACATCTCCAAAAAATAGAGGTTAGTTAAGAATTTGATAGAAATAAATGATCCTTTGGTACTAATTTGGAAGAATTGTTTGAGAAGTGTACTAATTAAATGTGGAAAAGGTCCATTGACATCAGTGTAAGCTCAAAGGGAGCCTTCAGAGAGATTGCAATTTTATGGAACCTGCAGGATCTTGAAGGTGAAGAACTTATTAAGAGTATCAATCATATGGCAATTTTATTTAGAAACAAAGTGACCAGAGATGAAAGGATTTTGTCAAACATATATGCCCGTAATTTAAGAACAACTAGAAGGAAAGTCTGGGAGGATTTGGTGAAGTTTAGGAAGCTCAGTCTACATTGGAAATGGTTGGTGGTCGGGGATTTGAACTCCCCTCTGTCCCCATTGGAGAAGAAAGGTGGACTGATAGACTTCTCCGAAAGCATGTCAAAGCTAAATGATTTCATCTTGGAGGCAGGCTTGGTGGATGTGGAGCTCGAGGGCAACCATTTTACTTGGACAAATAGGAGAATTGGTGAAGATCTAATCCAAGTAAGATTAGACAGATTTCTGGGTTCTTTAAAATGGGACCTACATTATACTAATTTGCATTATTCATTACCGAGGATTGGATCGGACCATATCCCTATCATTTTTTACGGAGAAATGGTTCCCGAACACAAGAATATCCCCTTCAGATTTGAAAATATGTGGCTACACCACCGTAATCTCTCTGACTCCATAAAGGCTTGGTGGCAAGAGCCATTTTCAAGAACAAATATGTTCATACTGGTCAAGAAATTAAATCCCTTGAAGGCAAATTTAAAAATCTGGAACAAGGTCTTTGGTAACATTTTCACATAAAAGAAGCAAATAGAGGAGGAACTGCAGAAGCTAGAAAAATAGTTCTCTCTACATGGGTCTAATGAATAGTATAGCTCAATGGAAAAAGACGTTCTTAGTAGGTACCACAATCTTGAAGCCAAAGAAGACGACTTCTGGAAACAAAAGTCCAGATGCTTGTGGCTCAAGGAAGCGGACAAAAATACAAATTTTTTCCATCACCAGACATCTAGAAATAGAAACAAAAAATTGATCTCTGAACTGCTTCTCGAGAATGGAAGGAAAAGCAGGGACTCGAAAGACATTAATGAGCAGATTATCTACTACTTCAGGTACTTTTTGACATAAAATGGTTCCCCTAATGTGAATATGGAAGAAAAACTTCTGCAAAACATTCCCCAAGATGATTTCCAAGTCCGAGAATATAAGCCTCCTAAAGCCCCTTGTTGAGCAAATCAAAGCTGCAGTGTTTTTTATGGAAGGCGGTAAAGCCCCCAGCCCTGATGGCTTCCCTCTATTTTTTTCAAAACTTCTAGGATATCATACATGCAGAAGTAGAGGCAGAGGTTTGTGAACTTTTTAGAGTGGGCACTGTCTTGAAGGAAATGAATAATACCTTTTTGGTTTTCATTCACAAAAAGCCAAGAGCGAATCCGCGTGAAGATTTCAGACCCATAAGCTTATGCACCACCGCTTACAAGATTTGCTCGTTGACTTTGGTCAGAAGATTTCAACCCATTCTTGAGAAAATTATAGATGAACATCTGGGAGCCTTTGTTTTTGGGAGACAAATCACAGATGGAATAATCACAATCCATGAAGCCATTCAGTCTACATCAAAGTCATCTAAACAAGGTATGCTCATCAAATTGGATATGAACAAGGCCTACGATAGTCTCTTGGAGGTTACTGGACAAAACACTCGAAAGGTTTGGATTCAATACGTCCTTTCATAATCTTCATTCTTAGTTGTATATCTACTCCCAAGTATTCAGTCCTGATTAATGGGGTACCCAAAGGCTACTTTTGGGCTAGTAGAAGATTGAGACAAGGGGATCCCTTATCTCCCTAGCTCGTCATCATTCTCTCTAAAACTCAGGGAAGAAATATTCAAGCTGCCAAGATCCAGGGTCTCATTAGCGGCTTTAGGGTGACCCAAAACACCAACGCTATCACTCATGAGCAGTTTGCTGACGACACCTTCCTACTTGGAGAGGCCTCAGTTGTTAAACCCAGAACAATCAAAATGATACTTTAGGATTACGAAAAAGTATCAAACCAATACACCAATTAAACTAAAAACTTAATATTTTTCATCAATTCTCAATTGGGACTTCAAAAGATGTTGGCATCTATACTTGGGTGCTAGCTAAGCAAACTTTCTTCAACCCACACGGGGATACCACTTTTTAATGGAAAATTGAAGGCTGAATTTTGGAACCCCCTAGTGGATGGAATCCAAAAGAAACTCGCTGGATGGAAAGGACATCTGTTGACCTAGACAGGCAAACTACAACTCTCAAAAGCACCATCCAATCATTCAGGTTTATTCATGTCTCTGTTCAAGTTGTCGAGTAAAACAATTGAAAAAACAATACAAATCCAATGCAACTTTCTTAGGAAAGGCTCTGAAGAAAGATTCATATTCCCATTGGTCCACTGGGAAAAGGCATGCCTCCCCAAGTCTAATGGAGGGTTGGGACTTTGTAAGCCAAGAAGCATGAACAATGCCTTCCTAGCAAAATTGGGTTGGAAAATTCTAAAAAAAGATAAATAGCAGACTTGTATTATTAAGGCCAAATATTTGGAAGGCAATAATGAGGATAGTTTCCTCTGGGAGGAAGGCCCTAATGATGGCTCGGCTTTTTGGAAAGCCCTCCTTAGTGGCAGAAGAATCCTTCAAAAAGTTTGTTGGTGGCAGATTGGAAATGAGGAAACGATGGACTTTTGGGACGACCCCTAGATCTCCCAAACCCCCCTTGTGACTCAAGACCCCTGGAATAATCTCTGCCTAGTGTTCAAAGCTTCTTGGGGCTCTAAAGTCAAAGACTACCATTCCTATGAGGATGGTGCCCCTCATTGGAAGCCCCTTCACTTGGATTTTGTCAATGAGGAGGTTTCCTAGGCCTTGCTCGTGTTCAATATGCAACTTCAACATTTACACATTCCTTTTTTTTTTCCAAAGGATGATCTCTTGATTTGCCCTACTGAAGATTGTGGGTATTTCTCAGTGAAGTCAGGTTATATGGTCGAGCTGAACCTTGAAGGGGATTGGGATTATCGGTGGCCCCTCTAGATCAAACACCTCACTCCTAAGGTTAATATCTTCTTCTGGTTGGTGGCTCAGAATAGAATTCTCACTACTTATAATTTGGCTAAGCGGGGAATGGTCATATGACCCCTATCAGGTGTGCGCTTTGCAAAACTTTTGAGGAATTGGTCCACCACCTTTTCTTGGAATGCCCCTTTAGCTCTTCAGTTCTGGATTTACTTCAAAAGTTTCTAGTTTCTTGGGTCCGTCCCGCCTCCTTGTTGGACCTAATTACGCAATGGAAACCACCCTGGGTCCTACCCTCCCTTTCCTTCTTGTGGCATCTTGCTCTGCCTCATTTGCTCTGGGCTATTTGGAAAGCGAGGAATGACAACATTTTTGCTAACAAAGGGAGCAACATCGGATCCATTTTCTAGAACTTGTGCTCCACTATTCAGGAGAACTGGCGTATATTCCGACCAAAAAACAAGGTCTCAGGGTCTCCTGTCGAGGTTTCCATCCTTCGCAACTGGAACCTGTCTCAGGTTCTCGAAATTCTCAAATCTTTAGCAATCAAACACTCTACTAGGTGGTCACATCCTTCACTTGGATGGTTGAAACTCAACTTTGACAGAGCCTCAAAAAGTAATCCAGGCAATGTTGGAGGGGGGGTGTTATCAGGGATCCCAAAGGAAGCGGGTCCCCTTAGTGTTCAAACCAATCATGTGGCCGAAGCAATGGTTGCACTTTGGGGCATCCAACTTGCTTCTTGATCCAACATAACCAAGCTGGCCATTGAGGGGGGCTCGCTCAACATTCTCAATGCATTGTTAGGTAAAACCACTCCCTTCCATACTATCAAGCACATCATAGATGATGTTAAGCGGCTCATAGCTTCCTTTGGCGAGGCTTCTATTAAGCATATATTTCGAGAGGGCAACTGCACTGTGGATACACTTGCCAACTTTGGAGTTGGAACCCCCTCGTTGGTCACATGGGAAGGAGCTTATAGCCTCCCGGCTCAATTATTAAACATAATAAACAATGATTCAAACTGTATGTTATCATAGCTTTGAGAGCTGGTTACATGCAGGAGTTCCATGTTCGGATGTGTGAAGCTCTAATCCCTTTCCATGTAATGATTCTAATAAACAAAGCCCTAACTCAAAAATTGACAGAACCATCAAAATAGACTATTCTTGAAAGCCGAAGGTTGAGGAGTGGAAGGCTGGAACTTTTACTTGGAATTGGAAGAACAAAAACTTGGAGGAAATGAGAGGTAACAGAGATAGATTATAACCTCCCTCTTGCACAGAAGTTCAGGGAAACAAATGGTCCTAGAAGAAATTGCGAAAGGGAGGATTAACATAATTCATGCAAAGAATTACAAGGCATGATATGGAGTTATCGAAGGTCTTTGCTAGCTTGGAATAAATTGACTGTCAGGATGCGAGGCATAACAATTGTGGTGATAGAAGAACAAATTGGTGAGATAATCGGGATGAGCTACGAAGGAGTGAAAGCATTTAAGGATAAAAGTTGGAAACTAGAATTAATGCATAAGTTCTTTTGCACAGATGTAGTCTTGAAGACGAAAAAGAAGGGATTCCCAAGGTAGGATTTACCTTATTGGTGGTCTAAAATTTGTCTGCAGATAATGAAGTATTTGACATTAAAAGGTAAGTTCACTTGATATTTTCTCATCACTTCCGCGGGTACTGTTATCACTCTAAATTGTACCCTTGAGGAGGTTGTTCAAGCCTTACTCATATAGTTGATAGCATGGAGACACCTCTAGGCTATGGGTGGCCTAATCAATGACGTGAATCTCTAGATAGGGCCAATTCCCTTGATGCTATCACCTGAAACTACTACTAAACCTATTGCTTGCAAGGGAAAGGGAGAGAGGGAACGAAAGTAAACAAAACAAGGAGGTGATGCACCAAATTTATGACCACTACCACACATTTGTAAGTGCATAATGAACTATATGACTGACCTATCATGCATTAATCCTAAATTGTTTCTCTTACATCAATGTTTTGTAGATAAGTAAGGCATTGGAAGACTAGGAGGGAAGATGCTTACCACTTCTAATCCACACTTAACCTCTGATGACACTATCTACAACCTGTAAGAGGAATATAGAGCTGCATGGAGGTAAAGGAGTGAGACACAAGCCATGGAAAACTGAATTATCACATGACAAGATCAATCACCTGCAAGTTTACACTAAACACAACCATAGGATGAGGCAAAAGTTAGTCTTCTATTCATTCATATGCTTACAAAAGAGCAGGGCTTCGCCATACTCAAGTGGAGGATCCATACAATACCAAACAAGGTAGTATATATAGGAGAAATGAGGGAGGAGAGAGAGAACAACGTTGAGAAAGCCTCTAGGACAAGTGTCATGCTTCAAAAATCAGTTACAAGGCCAAGTGGAAGGTGAGGGGTCAGGCCTATCACTCTTTCTCAACATGTGTTAGCATATTTGATGATGATAGTCTTCAAGGTGGCATAGGAGTTCTTGGCTGTCTTGGATGACTCATCACTCTCTCTTGAAACTGCCTTTTCTTATTCTATGAGGAGTTACAATCTCATGTTTTGACACATACCCACTTAGCTTTCTTGACACCTTGTTATGCCATTAATGGCTTCCCAAATGCTTCTTTCATCTTGACAAGAGTGAAACTCAGAATTCAGATTCCTCCACCTTCATTCCTGCCATTGGAGACCTGCAACTTCTTGACCAAGGCTTGTCTGAGTCCATGAGAAAAAGGATAATGAGGGCAGGTCTATTTCTAATACAAGGCTGAGTCTTGCTTGGAAACATCCCTAACATTTCGTACACTTCATATATGCCCTGTAGAAGGTCATACCCTCATTGTTCAGCTTGTATTGTATATTCAATGGTTGTGATGTAGGTGTTCTATGTCTATTGAGGTCTTCAAAAGCATGCTCACCATTTTGCCCTGGTCTAGAGCCTAGAACTTATCACATCATCATGAATGCCTCTTGTCAAGACTTATGGAGAATCATTAGGCTTCTGCTTAGTCCTACAAAGCCTTCCCAACTAGCTTGGATACTCATACACATCCGACACTTCTGCAAGATAGGCCTGCAACCAGCTCTTTAGGCCATTTTCTATATCTTTTGCTCTTCACAGCCAAGCTAGCATTCCATCAGATGTTCATAGGACCTGTCGAGGTCATTCAAATGTTTTCAGGCCAAGGTGTATGCATTTGGAGTTATTTTAAGGCCATTTGTCTCTATCGAGCTTTGGTTAGGGGTTTACAAGGGTTTAAGAGTGGTTTACACTCTCAAGCATTGTTCATAAAGCTGTGGGCTTTAATGAACAAGCTAACACTAGGAATTTCATGTCAATAACCCTCTCCACCTTCCACATTGTGCTCAGGATCCCATGCAAACTCTCATTGAAGTTTTAAGCAAAGAAAAGCTTTCTCGAGTTGGCAGACTTGGCAGATTTAGGTCGAGAGAGAGGTTTTTAGGCCTAAAATCCTTCAAAATGCACATTATCGATTAGAGTTGTCTCCAATAGGTATACAATAACCCCTATTATGCTTGCAGATGCTTTTCCAATCAGTTTGACTCCAAGAACCTCTCAGATCTTGCCTTAGTCCACCTCAAGGGTTTGAAGACAACTTTGGAGTTGTGACCCTAATGGCCATGTTTGGAGGTTTTCTTCTTACTAAAGATGTTCCAATCACTGTGAAAATGTTTGTCAGGACCCTTCCCACCCTTCTTAGTCACTCAGACCCCAATCTCAAAACCAAATCACATACTCTCTTCACATTCTTGAAAACAGACCTGTAGGTCTCTAGCAGGCTTGTAGGTGCGCAACTAAGCCTAAACTCCTCTCAAACTTGTCATAGACTTACTGTCCGTCATCCATCTTTTTGAATGATCCTGGGAAAGATTCATTGATTCCATCATGCAAAATCATCATCCAATGAGGTAGGAGAGCTTGCTCATATCTATGACTTGACTCAGTCCAGCTAAGTGGGCCTAAGCCAACTGCCTTCTATTTCCATTTTGATCGTGAATGGTCTTCAAAGAGTTTGAGAGTTTTAGAAGGATTTTGCATCATCAATATAAGCATCTTCAAACTGCATCATCAATCTCACTCTTGTCTGCAACCTTGTTACCCCTTTCTTCCTACTTGACATCTTGTCCAAGCATTTTAACCTAATGGCTTTGACCATGCTACTTGCAACTTTTTCATCAAGGACAACCATAGAGTGTTTGTCCACTGTCGGATATTCCCTGAGATGTCTTGAACTACTCACAATGGTGAGAAATGAATCTTCTCTATTGGTTTCCTCAATAGTTGGATTCAATAGTGATATTGCTCTTCTAGGATCTCATGCCTAATACCTTTCTCTAGGGGTCTTGATTCTGATCTGATCATTTCTTCTTATACCAAAGGATCTAAATACCTTTGACATCTTTCCCCATGTCCTTACTTCTGGTTTCAACCTCTAATCCATTATCCATGAAAGTCTTTTACTCCTTAGAATCATGACCTTACTGGCAGCCTGTAGATGCATCTTCTAGGATCACAAATGACTGAATCCTTGCTACTAGATTGGTCCTCTTTCTCAAGTTATGATCTTGGATGATCCTAGAGACAGTATAGATTATGCTTGGTTCATTTAAAGCCTTCTTCTCATACGAGACCAATGTGATCTCACCAAGAACTCCATTCCTTACTTGCAGATTTGAGGCAGTCCTCTTGGACATGCATGCACCAGTTACCTTTTTCACGTTTTGGTTCTCAAAGGCTTTGAAGAGGCTTGAGGAGGATAGAATAGATGTAATACAATGTATGCAACCTGTTTCCAATCATTTTTATGGTTGAAAAGACTTGACAATTTAAGGAACCTGCCGTTGCTCTTCATGCTTACATCTACAACCTTGAAGAAATGCTATGTTTGTGAGGAGTTTTATACCCTGTAAGCATTTAGGGGTTCTTTAGTGACTCTGCAGAGCATTGGGGAGATGGTGTGAGAGCTCACCAACGTGCTGTCAATTGTTTGAATCCCTGAAAACATAAAAAACTCCATTGCTTCCAACCTGTAACTTGCTTCAATATGAAGGTTTCTTGCATCTTACTGCTCACACGTGCCAAATGATGGTGGAGGGTGATGTGGGAGGATTGTGCAGACCCTTTAAGAGCTTACATAGCCTCCTTCTTGCAACAATGAACTTATAAGTGCTTGCAACTGTCCAAAATTGAGCTTGTGGGGTTTGAAGTCATTTTTTTACACCTTATCCTGTTAGTGATTGTTCATAAAGCATGGCTTCTCAAACTTAAAACTAATGCATGGAATCTTAAGGGCATAAGGGCATCCATCAACCCTAGGAGCGTTTGATCCAACTCTTCTTCTCCTTTGAGAAACAAGCACTGCAAACTGACCTTCAACTAGCTGCCAAGAACCTGGTGAAGTTTCTGATGCATTCTTTGACTTGATTTGGCTTTTGCATGCTCAACTAAGCATGATTTGGCCTTGGTGAAGCTATATCAACGTACCCTGATCCTTTGAGCTTCTTGAAACACATTTAATTCCTCTTGAATGGCTCATTACATGTGCTTGTAACTGTTTGCAAGGGCAATCATTGTTATTTCTGACTTAAGACTGTCATTTCTGATTTGAAACTGCAACTTGTATGTAGACATCATCTTTGTTAGTCCTCACATTGACCTTACAAGTTTGGACACATGTTAGACTTGGAAAATGCATTTGATCCTTCTTGACGTTTACCTTAAACTTTCCAAAACTACCTTAATTTCTCCAAAAACATGTCATAAGGCTCTAATGAAGGGGATTGATGACAAGACTAGGAGTTTTGACCCACTCTCCTTGGCTGGACTTTGCAAGGGACCTTGAAATGACCAAAGACACTTGAGAAGACACCTTCTTATGACAAGGCATGACCTCTAGACCAAGACAAAACCCCTCAAAAGGCTATCAACAAACTTGAAGAAGGCTTAGAAGCAAAGTTTTTGAAAAGAGTGACCAAGGGTAACCAATTTGTCTAACATTTTAGCGAGCTGGGATTGCATGTATGCTATGCATTTAGACCAATAGCCTTCTTACATCCATTGGGCTATGGGGTCATTTATCACACAACAACCACCTGAATTGGACCTAAAAGATTGCAAGCTTTGAGAACAACTTGAAACAACTGGTTTTGCCTTCCCAAACACATAACACACAACAAACAAACACACCAACAAAGCACAAGACAACACATTGTGCTATACACATTTAGAGGAAGAAAAGACAATAATCCAACCTACACTAAAACAACTTGAGACCGCCCTAAACAAAACCATTGACTGGTAGAGCAAAGTAGCTACCTTTTCTTACCAAGTTCAATAGCTAGCATGCTTGATGGTAGCCATGAGAGAATAGAACAAGGGCAACTGTATATTGGTCTTGATAACCTCTTCTCTTTCAAAATCAATCTCATACGCGTCCTCCATCTTGCTTGAAGCATGAGTAATCAAAAGTGTATGCTTAGACTGATCTTGGGAATGTTTAGGCTCATCTTCATGTTCTGAAATGAACATGATAGGCAGTGGCCTCTCCTTTTTAGCCTCCATATGAGTTAAGTAGCTGATAGGACATGCTCTAGTGATGGTATACACCTCATCGTTCTTCATTTCATGACAAACTTCTACCTCTTCTTAAGCTGATTGATCAAACTGAATGGATTGATATGCCTCTTGTGACATGCTTGTAGAATTGGCTTCAAGAGGAAAAGCTTTTTGCTCCTTGAGAGGTTGATGCCAATAGAGGTTGGTTTTGTCTCAAGAGTGAACAAATGTCTGCAAATTGGTTGAAAAGTTGATAACCCACCTTGAAGACTTCAAACAGATCATCATCAAGTGGAATTGATTGTTGGAATGGCAGGCTTGAGGGACTGTATTTTCCTTGTTTGTTGGTTTGTTTGACAAAGTTGCCTTTCTTAGTCTTGATCAAAGCATAATCCCTTTGTAGAAGAGTGAAACCTGATTCTAGGACTAAAAACAAGTCTTCAAATTCCCCTTCATTTGTTTGCATAAACTATGCTGCATGGAAAACCAAAATCAAAACACATCCGGAATTTGAGGATATTTGGCCTGTTGTTAGTGGCATAGTCATTGCATTCGAATTTGTGTTCGATTTCGTGGAGGATAAAGTTTGTAATAAATTCATTGTTAAAAAAATCAGCGATAAAATTTGTGATTAAATTCGACTAAAGAAATATATACGTATAATATATTTTAAATTTATTTAATTAAAAAATATATATTTAAAAAAAAAATCTATACTTAATAAATTTAAAACTATTATATATAACTATATATATATATTATATCATATACTTAAAAATTATATTATTATATTATATATTATAAAATTAATTATACTAGATTAATATGTTAATATTTCATAAATCATAAATATAATATAATAATATATTAATATTTAATCAACTATTAAATATAAATATAAATTATTATAAATATTGTAAACTTTAATAAATATAAACTATCAAACTATTATAAATATAACTATATATATAAAATTATAAACTTGAAAGTCGTTTACATTAATGGCGTGGAAATATTAACTATTCAATGAACTAGTATATAAAGTTATAAACTAATGAATGGCTGTGCCTTGAAAATCTTAATAAACCTCAAGGCTCAAAATATTAATGTCGGATAATAACTAGGCTCACATGTAGGGAAAAAAACGCTGATGAGACGAGTGGATTTATGACAACAACGAATCGGGTGGAACAACTTTTAAATCACGGTCAGTTTAGCAGTTAGCAGCTTCTTATGAGCTGACACAGTGGCAGCCCTCAATCAAACAGATTAAAATTATCAATCACAGTCATAAAACCCTAAATTGCAAATTTTAAGTCACGATTCACAGTCATGACTCACCAAACCCTAAAACTATGATTTTGCACGAATATAATAACGATTCATAGTCACGACTCATCAAACCCTAAAATGACAAATTTCCACAAATATAATCACGATTTTTTATATATTAGTTGTTGAAAAGATTAAATCTGTACGAATTTAATCATGAATTTGAACGAATTAGATAGGGTTTGTTGAAATTTTGCGAATTTCAAATTTTTGCAATAAAATGCGGCGAATGCGGTTACTTAGGTTAGTGGCACATTCACTTGACATGCCTCTGAAGCTGATCAACGACGTAAGTTTGACAAGGCAAACCAGAAGGCAAAATTTATTATAATGTTTGGGGTATTGGATGGGGTACAACCGCATATATGGTAGGCGACAATAGCTATGGAAATTTGGGATAAGCTCTAGATGGTGTGTGAGGCCAAAAATGAAAGCACAATTCTCCACTTGTAGAGTTGGCTTCATTCTCTCAAATTGAAGTTAGTTGAAAAAGTAAAGGCTTTTACAATCCAAAGGGATTCACTCCAAACATTGGCAAGCAAGTACCTCTCTTGTACCAATTGTCTTGAGAGCACTGCCACCCTCCTACAAAATCTTTGTGACTACATTAACTGTCAAAGCTCAAAAACCTTAATTTGAAAAGTTGGTTAACATGCTGCAACAAGAAGAGTCTATGCATGCAGAAGAAGACTATGCTTTTGCTTCTCATCAACAGAAAGGGAAGAGACCCTTAAAGTCTTCTAAACAACCCCAGAAACAAGGTCATGAGCTAAATCCACAAGGGAGTAAACAACAAAGCCTCATTTGTGGTAGAAAAGGTCATGAACTGAAATATTGTTGGTATAATTCATTCACACAGGGCTTGTCAAGCAATAGGAAGCTGGATAACCAACAATTGTCACAACAGAATAAAGGAAAAGGTCAGAAGAAGGGAAACTAGAAAAAGAAACAACATCAACAAGGCAACATTGCCGAACAAGAAGTCAATCACTTAGACGATGATTTCCTATATGTTGCACACTCTCATGAAGAGTCAAATTCACCAGGTTCTATTTGGTATGTCGGCTTTGATACCAAATGTGAAAGAAAAATATCTTTCATTGAGTAAACCAAAGGTCACATAGCTATATTTATAGCTCACAACAATCCCTTCAAAATAGGATGTTAGCATCGTAAATGCCCAAATAACAATGGACTAACTAACAACCTAAACTATGTGAGTTGTGTTAAACAACAACCTCACATGACAAACATCCTATTATGAATTCACTATAATATTTTATTTTAACATGGAGTCCATCTCAAAACAAACCACCTTACCAAACTTCCTCTTCTTACTAGTGTGGGAACTTTCTTCCTCCATTTTGGTACAAATATTGAGATCAAGTGGAGATAGGTGAGTGGCCATGTCTTAAAGCTGATCCATGCTCTTGGGGTCAGCCTTTTTAAATTCCAAGTCCTCAAAGCTTTTTGATAGGCAACATTTTCCTACACTAACTTCTTCAACAAGCCCCAGGTCATATTTCACCTATTGTCACTACCTTTACAAAGGACAGATTATTTCCTCTTACAAACACAATTACACTTTGATTTCATGGGAAATTCCACAAGTTGCTTCTTTCTTCTTGGACGCTTATGACAAGGGCATACCCTTCCTTCCCCTTCATGAGAACATAGTTTGTCCTCCTCACCTCCTCTCTCACATTGATAGTGTCTTCATAATCCACAACAACCTTTTGAGACTTGAAGTCCTATTCTTTCCTCTTACCCAACAAACATGATTTTTGTTGGAGTTTTCAACATAGAGGAATCAGAGATGTGAATGATCCGAGGGACTCTTCTTGGAGTGCCCATAGCAGGATAAAAATGAGGAATGATCAAAAGAACTCCAGGCAAGCGAATGAAAGATTGGTAAATTACATCAAAGATGTCCATTCTCCAAGACCAAGCAAATAAAATGATTTGAATCAAACAAAAAATGAAAGCATGTTAGCATAGGCTTTCTCCCAACCATATCCAAGCCAACACATAGGGGTGACTAATATGCAACTCCCTCCACGGGGTGCTCAACAACAAAGGAATATTGAGCTCGGCACAACTTTAACTATGCACTACCTCCATGCACAAAACATCGTCATAGAGAATTGTGTTTTCTTGGTCATGTTTGCAGCAAGGATGATGGTTGCAAAAATGTGTTGAAGCTATCAAGAAAACAAGGACATTGAATAAACTGTTACCAATGACAACAAAGTAGACACCAGACATTAATGAGACCAAATACATTCACATATCAGGTGTGCACAAAAATGCCAATTTGTAGGTTCGTCAGAAGATAAAAATGAAATGAGTGCTAAAGCACAACATCCCTTGTCCCAAGAGGACATCCCATCAAACACGACTTAACTTCTAAGGAGAAAAGGAGGCA
This sequence comes from Torreya grandis, assembly GCA_037957365.1. Classification (NCBI taxonomy): domain Eukaryota; kingdom Viridiplantae; phylum Streptophyta; class Pinopsida; order Cupressales; family Taxaceae; genus Torreya; species Torreya grandis. The sequence goes on along the minus strand of JARHVA010001156.1, from coordinate 481,842 downwards.
TAGAACGACATAAGGTGCTCATCGAGCACAATAGCCAACAATCACTCCACGCAACCAAACTCACTTGCTAAAACATTGCCCCCCATTAAAACATGGCATGAATAGGAACTTTAAGAAAGACACCATATCCTCTGCTCAGTCGCTAACAAGAAATGTAAATATGCCATCAACAAATTTAGAAGACCAGCTAACCAAAAAGTATGTATCACCATAATCACTCCCCCACCGACCAACATCCCCACTAACATGCTTGCTCAAAATGTGGGACACATCACAACAATCTTGAAGAACGAAAAAAAACCAAACAAACCACTTATCACACACCAAAAATGAAGAAAATATTAAAATATTGAAGTAAAAAGGGAGCTAAAATGAGCATTAATACTCGTGTCACAAACAATTCCATCATTCTTAAAAATTAATAAATATGGAAATCCCCACCTCTAATCATGTGTCTTGACTTCTATAAGCTTTCATATTAATTATCCTTTTGCTATTTGGCCCAGTGTTGGAAAAGGACTTCTCTCTGATTGCAATTCTATCAAACCCAATGAATTGGCTCATCATTTATTCAAATATTCTGCTGTATTTCAATCATATTGTGATTCTACTCAAGTGGTATAGTAATTTCATTACAAGTGGTATCAGCTTTGATTTGGGCAAAAGTTTGGTCAAAACCCTAATATTGAAGAATTGCCTATATCTCACAAATTGATTTGAATTTTTCTACGATTTTTTTATTGAAGTTTGAGAAAGGAAGCTACAATACAAAATTTAGGGTTTTGTGACCATTTTTGAGTGAGTTATTGGGTTTGTCTTAAATTCGCTTATAGTCTGCAATTTTAGGATTTTTTTTACAATTTTTTTTACTAGTTTATAATAATTCAAGGAAGTTATAGTAAATTTTTTATGGGGTTATGTGACAATTTTTGAGAGACATATTGCATTTTTAGGTGTTTTCATTAATTCATTCTACATAGCGCAATTTTAGGAATTTTTCTACTTTACTTTTTTGAAAAGCTTTAAAAAACCTGCAAGGGGTCTGTTCTTTGAAGTTTTGGATTTGAGGCCAACCTAAATCTAAAACCATTTGGTCAAGGGAAAAATTGAATTTGGGAAAATCGAATTTTGCAGTGTCAAGCCTTTGTATGGTAGGACCACACACAAGGGGCCGAGGCAAGAATTCCAAAATTCAAGGGAAAAATCTTAGCAAAGAGGAGATGGGGTGAAAAATGGGAATCAATGGATATTTTGTTCTAAGGTTTTCTTCTAGAAATCACAAAGTGAGTCAACTTGAATATATTGTGCAAAACATACAACGTAATATGGCCAAAAAGGGAGATATGGACAACATGCAAGGAGAATTGAGAAACATTACGATGAAATTGGCAAAGATCATGATGGCCTTGCAAAATAATAACCAAAACCAATCACTATTCAACAATGCATAACCCAACTAGGGTGGATCTTCCAACGAATCCACTCTAACTCCAAGTACATTGCGGCCTGCAACACAATTGCTTCTAGTGGAAGAAAAATAGTCAAATGTGCCAATACCACCAACTTTTTAGGAAAGGGTGGAGAAGTATTCAGTTGTTTTTGAGTATATGCCAACATAGAGGCCACTTGAGAAAGACACTTCTTCCAAAAAGTCTCCATTTAGGGCATTTTTTGATTACCAACTGCCATCAATCATCTCTCTCTTCAATGTACAACCAAAAATTCAAGAAATTGAGGAACACACTCAACACCAATAGGGGCTGCATCAATTAAAAAAAATACACAATATTTCATGTTTCCAATTTTGTTTAGAAGATTTACATCCATACAGACTTATTGAAGCTTAATGAAGGAGGACAAAGCATCTTGGAATTAGAGGACATTATTCTAACTCGCTTTAAGACGCTGCAAATGAGGTGATCAACGAGTATATAATCAAGTGGAAGACCTTGCCGAGAGAGGATGCGACTTGGGAGGACAAATATTTCATACAAAATCATCCACAAATGGCCAACATTGATTACAAAATGGGGGAGGATGCTATATGGCCTTAGCCTATAGTGTGTGTATGGGGACATGAGTGTCTGTCTTGTGGCTAGCATAACCTTTAATTAAGTCATGATCATTTCTATAGCTTCATATTGGTAGCAGGGTTGGCTTAGGTGTCTCTATAGCATAAGTAGGTTGTATATAGGAGGTAGTGGTTAGTGTGAGATCATCATATGGTGATTTTTGTTTTTATTGTAAGGTTGTGGAGGTTGCCCCCTCAAAGTGGCTCATCATTTATTCAAATAGTCTACTCTGTTTCAATTATATTGTAATCTATTACTGTTATTCTACTCAAGTGGTATAGTAATGTTATTATAGTTTATTCTAGGTAAGGCTACTTTAAGCCCAAATGACACCCCCTTCCGAATTTCAAACAACATGCCCAACACCTGAGGGCCTGGATTTATTGTTTGAGGCCTCATCAAAATTAAGCTTCCACCACCATCCTTCAGAGGAGACCACCTTGATCAAGGGCCTCTCCTTTTTGGAATCGCAACTGAAAATGACTTGCACCCCTATTATACAGTTGTCCCCACCCAAAAGTGTCAAGATCCTTAAGATTTATAACCATCTTCTTCCCAAGCACAAGAGTTTTCACAGTTTTGTTTAGAGATCTTTCCACCTCTATAAGAACTTCCGCCATCTTCCTCTCATTTTCAAAAAATCTGTCTATAATTTTAGTATTTTTTGTATGGATGTACCTATGCCATACCATGTGAGGTCCAAAAAGTGGTGAACACACATACTTGAATTCCATGCCCATACTAGTTCTGGTAACTTAGCATTAAATTTTCTTAACAATACACTATCTTACGACTAAGGCTAAATTCATTGAATAAACACTGCACTTACCACAAAATCAAGAGACTTTAGGAGAAAAACACATATCAAGCAACACTAAAGGCGATGTTAAAGTCTCTGGTCCCTATATTACAAACAAAAAATAGGAAACAAGGCCGTAAGACAATCTTAGATGCTTGATCCCCATCCTTGGTTTGTGGGTCAACCTTGTCCTCAGTCCTATGATGGCCCATATAAATTTTCACGCAACAAATTGTAGGTATCCTCCAGACCAATGATCACCATTTTCAAAGCATCACGGGCACCATACATCTTCCTCTTGGTCAACTCCTGACATAAGAGGTCTCTTTGTCGATGTGCTTTGCAATCTTAAGGAACTTATCGCTTCTTTCCTAAAAAAATAGGCTCGACCTCGTTTGGCTATGGTCCAGCATCCTATCCAACTTCTTTATGTTATTCCTAGTGATGAAGTCCTCCCTAATCTCAAAACAAACCATTTCCTTGCCAACCCTCCTCACTACTGTGGGAAATTTCCTCATCAATATTTGTACAAAGATTAAGATCAAGCGGAGAGAGTTGAGTGGATGTGTTCCAAAGTTTATCTATGCTCTTGAGGCCTGGGTTTTTAAATTCCAAGTGCTTCAAATATTTTTGATAGGCAACAATTTCTTACATTGACTCCTCCAACGAGCCTTGGATCCTCTTTCTCCTATCACCGCTACCTTCTCCAAGGACAATATTTCTGCTTACAAACACAATTGCACTTTGATTTAATGGGAAAGGCCGCAGCTTGCCTCTTTCTTCTTGGATGCTTATGGAAAGTGCATACCCCTTACTAAGAACAGAGTTTGTCCTCCTCAACTCCTCTCTCGCATTGGTAGTGCCTTCATAATCTGCAGCAACCATCTTATGACTCGAAGCCCAATTCTTTCCTCTTACCCCATGGACATGATTTTTGTTGCAGCCTTCTGCATCATAGGAATTATAGAGATGTGAATGATCTGTGGAACTCTTCTAAGAGCATCCATAGCAGCATTAAAATGAGGAATGATCAGAATAACTAGAGACAAGAAAATTAAAGATTCGCAAAACACATACAAGAGGTCCATGCCCCAAGACTGTCACGACATTATTGATAATTCAAAATATTAAATGAGTCATGACATGATATATCACATAAGTTTATATTATCTGTTTAGAATAGGAAAATAGTTAATATGGTCATAGTCAAACTCAAGAACTATGCGAACAAATCATCACATTTCTCTTCATCGAGAGCATCCATATCAGCAATTAGTTCATTACAGTCAGAGTCAATATTTCTAGCAACAATTTAGTTGTCTTTTCAATATTTTTTATTGTGCTCTAAGTTTTTTAATCTTGGTTTATTTTGGTTTAATTATATAATTATGACAGTTTGGCACTCGAGATTATAGACCCTGATAGGTACTGGGATCAGTACGAGTGTCTCTAGGGTAGTACCCAGTAACATAGCATATCATTCCAAACTATATGCCAAAATGAAAATGCTTAGCTGCATTAGGCAAAAAACTCAATAATTGAACTCATCATCAGATGGATGTCTCTCAAAGAGTATCTTGTCACTGGTACTGTTGGACTCATCTGGCTCTTGCAATGAGACCCCAACCAATCGTAGTTGCACATCCTGGTCCCCATCGATCTGCCCATGCTCCTCAGGGTTTACATCCCACCGTGTTGTCGGACACTCCTTGCACTCAGTTATCTTGCGGTCAATGAGACACAAGGCACTATGTACATCAACTATCTTCTTCAGACTCTCGGTGATCCTGTTCTTCTTGACTGAGTGGATAAAGCTATATGTAGACTAATTCCAATTCCTTAGACCAATAGAGAAACTGGCAACTTGTCAAAAAAGATGAATGACAAGTAATTGTAGGAATGTCAGATCCGCATGCAGCAGCCACCAATTTACTGGGTTATCTTGCACCATAGTTAGTCTATCAATCTTATTAGCTGAAGTATTGATCCCTAGCTTTTTGTAGCATCCTCTACATTATACATTTTCTTGAGATCTTCATGAAGCCTTTCTTCGCCTTTTGTCATCAATTGGAAGGGCTCTCTCAAACCTCTCCACAAAGCATTTGGGATTCACTGCATATGAAGCCATTTGTAAAGGCTGTTCAATTTCTCCCACCTCTCGCCAAATTAGGCTAAATATGGTTGCAATAGAATGCCAAGGTGGGGTCTATATCTTGAATCACGACCTTCATGTGGCCAAGCCTGCTATCAATACACTGATACCTGTCCAAGGTTAGGACTGTCAGGGTCTATATTTGACGACGGTAAAAACACGGGATACAAGGAATATATTGTATCTCACTTTTGACTAAAAGAATTTCCGATCACCACATCCTTCACCCCTTCCCCATTTAAGTTCTGGATTTCCACACCTGTGTCATAATGATAAGTTGCAGGGCTCTTGTAATTCAAGCAATCTCTCCAATGAAATGAAATAGGATGCCAATCTGGTCGCAACTTGTTTGAAGAATTATTTCTTTGAAAAGCACCAAAATGATGCAAATAAGGTGTGGTGGTTGTATATGAACATTTGCACCTTAGTGTTCACTCGTCACTACCTGTTTGACCCATTCAAAATTTTCAGTGTCCTTAAGGGCATTGTTCATCATCGTATGCACACAACAAGGGTCTAGTAGATGTGTGGATAGGTAGTGTCAACCAACTTCTCTGTTGTCCTGCACACATGTTGCATTTGTAATGACTTGCTCTATGTTCATAGGGCCAACCTGCTCAATAGCATCCCTTAAAATTTGGAACTGAAATTTAGCGTCTTTGTGCCTTTTAGAATAATCAACAACCCGAATGCAATAAAGGCCTTCGATACATGTGATTATAATGGTGATGAGTGGGCAATGCCTAATGTTTGCTGATCAATCCATGATGATAGATCACCCATGTGTCACCCATATAGTCTTCAATGTTCTCAATCAGCAAATTAACTTCCAAATAATGTTTTTATAGGATGGTGGTTCTCAATATGGTTTCACCAGGAGGCACATAAGATGAACTTGCTTTGCATGGCTTGATGAATGCCTCCTTGTAATAAGGAAATCTCACAACATGGAATGGAATGCCATTGGAAAAAATGAATTTTCAAATGGCATAATGTCGCCTTTTAAAGATGCTCCGAAGGTGACATTCCATGCTTCTTTAGAATGTCACCTTCGGAGCATCTTTAAAGGGCGACAGTTGAGGAGCGGCGAGCCACCGAGAACAAGAGGAATCAGAGGTGAAATGTGCAGAGAGGCAGAAGCAGAAATAAAAGTAGCTATGGCAACGAGCCCCAATGAAGGAACAAAGAGTAGACTAGGTAGGAAGCATTGCAGAGGGCAACCACAAGCAAGATCAGGTGCAAAATTTGATGAAGCAACCCTAGAGCCGAGTAAACCAAGGTAGGAAAGTGACACTTCATTAAAGTGTTCACTGCAAAATGCTGCTATAGGTGGACTAGAGAAGACGGAGACAGTGTGCGTCGAGGAGCGCAGAGGAGGGTTAGTCGTAGTAGCCTCAATAGGCAAAATAGGAGCGCTATGGGGAAGAGCCAAAAGCAAATGTGCATTCAGAGAGGGATGGTGCAGCAAAAATAGAAGGGCACTAGGGTGGCCTAGAGGAAGAGAGGACTCCACAGGGAAAGGACAAGCTGCATTCGAATGCCACTTTCCACCCATGATGCTCTCATTCACATATCTTTATATCTTATACACTGACGATTTCATATCTTATCTTACACATGGTGTATCTAATCCATTTCTTTTGAGATGTGTTCGTCATGGGTTTGATGAAACTCATTTTTTTTTTTTTGATAGATACCAGGGTTGATAGGACCCTTGCCTGGATTGCTTTTGACTGGAGCTACGAATCGGATCTGGGGCACAAATAGGGGGCCTAGTCCCCGAGAACCATTAAACCAACACAAACGGCCACCACCGACCACTAAAACCACTAAGTCAACTCAAACAGCCACATCCGCCCTATAACGCCTTGTGAGATTTGAACTTGGGTGGGGCTGGGCACAACCGACCCACTTAACCAACCCTTCTACATCTCATTGACTGTTTGTCATGGGTTTGATGAAACTCATCTTGCTTTAGCTATCTCTGAAAAATTAAAACAAAACCAAAAAAAAATCTAAAACAATTTACAAAAAGAATATTCAATGTTTTCAAACCAAAACATATTAATAAATAAATATATTTTTGTACATTCAATGTGAAAAAAATAAAATACAAAAGAAAACCAAAATGAAATGATAATTCTGATATTTTAAAAGAAAATCAAAATGAAATGATAATTCTGATTTTTAATGCATTGAACCCATGAACAAAGAAAATTTCATCGTTTATTCGTTTCAATGCTAAGTTGCCAGTGCTGGTATTGCTACTGCTACAATTGGAGTTTGAGCATGTTGGTACGATTATTTTATTTTGCCTCGGGTTCAGTATAGTTGTGTACGACATTACTATAAATGTATAAATACCAAAGATATAGAAATTATAGCCAAATAAGGTAAATTAATCATATAAAATGCAGATTAAACAAAATAAGCTGAATAACCACAAATTAGTTGAATAACCACAAAATAGTTGAAAGTACTATTGATAATTGATAATTCAATGCCAAATACTTATGATAAATTCAAATACATTAATAATCAGCAGTCAAGCTTAGAACTACAAGTACATAGCGCAAATGTAAACTCAATTTAAATAATCTTATCGCTCATTTTTGAGAACATCAACATTGGGTAATGAACCATGAGTAGTAGTAGTGCCACTCCTACTAGTTGTGCTATGCTGGTCCTGCGAAGAAATTTCTTGCCGGTCCATGCCAACTAATGAAAGGTGGCCAATGGAAGTATCCAAGTAAGAAGGCTTTGGGTTTACATCCTAACCCATCATCGCCCCTTGCTTGTATTTGGCCTACGTGTTTGACAGAAGGTGCAAGTTGGAATGCACGTAGACAAACTCTTTTTTTTTTAATTTTTGCTGCCAACCGGTTACACTTAACTGAGTAGATGGAGTATGTACTTTGGTTCTGGTCAACTGAAGAGGAGCTTGCAACCTATTGTGTCAAAGTCAATGCAAAATTGAAATTTATAAAAGTTAAAACTAAAACTAAAATTAAATACATAAAATGAAAGAAAGTTAGAGAGTAGAAAATAACACTTGTGATAGAATCTTGATTGAAAGAGGTCTGTTGCTGCAGTCAAATTCATAAGGAGGTGCTCTGTTGCTGCAATCTGAAGCTCAAGAGCTTTATATTATTTTAGCTATTATTTTCTAGTGTTAGCGAGTTTTTAAAGCTCTTTCCTTTCAGTAACTCTTGGTACTACTGTAGCTTTTTGACTTGAAACTGGCTGTTAAAACTTAAAACTATTAGTGTTTTGGCATTTGGTGGTATTCAGCCTAATGTTGTAACTTTTAGGTGGCAGTACCTTGCTTTAAACTTTTTTACTATGGCAATTGCTGTAATTTATCGTTAGTATGCTTTGTAGGGTGAGGGTCACTACTTCCCTCCCTCAATCAATAAAAATAAAGACCCTCTTTGTTGTAAGCTCCTCAATCTCCTTGGAATAAAATGGGCACTTGTAGTGGCATAGGATTAGCAAAAGAATGTAGTTGGAACCAGGCCTTAGTATATTTATACAAGGTAAGTGCAACGAGAGATAAGTGTGTTGTTTGCTTTTGACAAAATGACAAAATGAGATTAAAATAGCTTTAGGGTTTGTATTCACTTTTTAGGTTTTTTAAAAATGTTTTATGGATATTTCGACTATATATTTGGCGTTTTAGTGGACCAGGAGAAAGACCCAAAATGTGTTGTAATTGAACCAGTCCCCCAATAGTTGCGAATGCTGCCTACTTAGGTTCAACATGTTTAAAATTTCATATCACTTAAATTTTTTAATTTAAAAATATTCATTTATAACAATGAAAAATAAGGGAAAGAAATGATAAATAGTAAAAACTCGGCAATGGATGCAAATGTGACACACTCCCTTGACTGCAAATTCCTCCTCCCTCTTCCTCTCTTTTTCAAAATGAACTGAAATTAGGCCTTAGGAGGGTTGTATTACGGTGACGGTGGGGATGGGCATGGTAATAGGAGTGAGTGGGTTTGGGGAAGGACCTTGGGGAGCCCTCCTTTTAGGGTTTAATTTAAAAATATATTAAAGCATGTTTTTATAAAAGAAAACAGTCCCTATCATTGGGGACACAGATATTCTTGGGATGGTCAAGGGATGTCCCCAACCCTTGGGGCAAACTCAGGTTATGTCCCCCAAGACGTCCTTGCAATTTTTGTTTTTGGGGGGCAAGGGGGACGACATGAGGCATTTCGTCCCCATCCAGGAGACATACTGGATGCTACTTTTTCTAGGGGATGAGTCCCCATGGAATGCTGTCTGAAATACTGTGGCCAGGAAAAAGTATATGTTACATGAATCATGCACCCGTGATCAGCATGGTGATTCGGTGTAACAATGGGAACATCCCCCAAGATGTGGGACCTTGGCTCCTTGGGATGAACCTTCGGAGAAGGATGACTTCCCGCCTAGATTGAATGCACCTAGTGTATTTCCAACTTATAGGTCTCTAAACTCTTAATTAACAATCTTAAAACTCGCTACTTGACAAGAAAAAGGGGAGAAGAAACTGAAAATACAATTGAGGTGATGCACCAATGGTCTAGAGAACTTTCCTACTTGCTTATATTAGCACAAGAATTTTTTTTTTTTTTTGACTGATTATTGTTCACATAACTCGTACAAGGTGCTGCACATAGGCATGGCAAAGAGATAACAACTGCAAAAAGGGATGACAAGAAAAACGAGAGAAGAAGAGATGACTGCTTATAGGCCTCTAAACTCTTATTTAACAATCTTAAAACTATTTGCTTGACAAGAAAAATGAGAGAAGAAACTGAAAATACAATTGAGGTGATGAACCAATGGTCCAAAGAACTTTCCTATTTGCTTCTATCAGCACAATAAAACCTTTTTTGTTATGACTGATTATTGTTCACACAAGTTCTACAAGGCGCTGCACATAGGTATGACAAAGAAATAACATCAGTAAAAAGGGATAACAAGGCTCACAATTCAGCGGAAATCAGGCCAAAAGAAGTTAGATATTCACGAATATGACTGAAATTCAGAAATTTGCACAATGGAATACCATATAAGATAGGCAAAATTCATTATTTTATTGATTTTCAAGGCTTAAGCCAATACACACATTCTTCAATGTGCATGATTTTTTTGTAGTAAAAGTAGAGAGCTCTCCAAGAGTCTTTTTTCAACGGTATTTATAGAATACAAGGAGTGAGAGAGGAGAAGACGACAATAATTTCATCCACTACCTTCATTAATTCAGGCACGTGTGAGGGAGAAGTGGGTAGTTGGAAACATTTAAGTCTTTTCAAATGCTTTTTGACTTCTTCGTGAAGACCTTTCTAGGGTGCTTGGCGTAGTGTAGGGTAGGCCACACTATCTTTTCTATCTTTACTCCTTTTTCCCTCAAAAAGCTTGTTGAAAGTAGATTTGGTCAAAATTTGCCCCATGCTGCTCTCAACTCGCCACTTTCTCTTGGGCATGGAAAAAAGGTGATTGTTTTTACTTATTCTTGATCTTTGGCATGATTAGATCCCTTACTAGTTCTGCTATACCAAAATTTCTTTTTTTCTGACCAAAATAGTGCCTTAAAGTGACATAATTTACTCCTCTTTGCACATGTTTGTTATAAGTGCCAATCATTAAAAGAGATTGCACTTTATTGAGCCTTGCACATGTTCTCATGAATGTCAATCACTTTAAGAAAACTGCGAATCACTTTTTAGAAAGCTGTCAATCACTTTTATAAAGATGCCACCCCACTAAGCCTTCACATGCTTCCATTAATGACAATCACTAAAAGAGATTGCACTTGTTGAGGGGAAAAATTTTCAGCTCTCTTCCATGTTTTGAGATGCTTGAAAACCTCTTTAAAAGACCTCTGATTTTGACGACCTTGCGATTGTTGTAAATGCTCTTGAATAATTTTTGAGAACCCTGCATATATTAATTCCAGCAGACTCACTATGACTCCTAAAATCCAGAATGAACCCAGGCATGGTTTTGGTAGTGTGGCTGGAAAAGACAACATTTTGGTGACATTGGGCATAGGAGTTATAGGTGCTTCACTACAATTCACTTCTGAAAGTCCAACCATGGCTGCAACATGTTAGGCTAGCCTTGAATAAATTGAAAATTGCCCTCAAAACACACAACAAAGAAGCAAAGAACAATCACAACTATGCTAACAACACTTAGAGGAATGGAAAAACAACTAATCTACTATGTGCAAGACTTCAAAACAAGGTTTGAGGAGGATCCCATTGACTGGGATATAGGCAACACTTCTCCATTCAACCCAGATCAAAACAAAAACCTCTAAGGTCTTTCCTACTCCTTGTAAGAACATTATGATATGGTTGGTAGGGGTAAGTGAAAACTTGCTTTTCAAATTGACAACGTGACTTACTAGCTCTTAAGAATGTGTCTTTGGCAATGACCACTAGTCCATTATCTCCCTCAATGATCACTAGGTTCATTTGCCTACTTTTCAATTGATCATCTAGGTCAAAATAACTCTCTAGATTGACAAACTCTTTTGGTAACTCATTAACATTCAGTTGTGTAACCTGATTTTCATGTGCACCTTGCAACTTTGACTAATATTTGAAAAAAAAATCAGCCTCTTTTTGAAAGAAATGAGTAGTTTAGAGATAATTGTTAAGATTTTCCCAACCTACTTGCTTGTTTGGGTCAGTAGGTCTTACCATTGATTTGACAAGCTGATCTTGATCTTGCATGATGTCTTTGGGCCTATCAAACTGAGATATGATTGCTGAAACTCCATTGGTATCTTTATTCTGCTTTTTAGGTTCTGTTGGCTTACTAAAAGTCAACTCTCAATGATATCAAAGTACAACTGCCATGTTTAATCAAGCTCTTCTTGAGGCTCCACAAGATTAGGTAGAATGGTATTCTCCTCATGTGTACAATAGGTGCCTGAACCTATTCTTCATATGGGTCAAATTCAGAACAATCCTTGGCCCATTCATCAAACAAACAATCAGGAACTTCGTCTACTGGTGTAGTGGCATCATGGTGGGCAACATTCTCTTCTTGATCAAACGTAAGGTTCGGTATGATAGAGTCCTCAAGTATACAATAGGCTGCCAAACCTGCTTCTTCATTTAGATTCATTCCACCAAAGGCAAGAGATCAAACATAAGGTTCAGTATGATGGAGTCCTCAAGTATACAATAGGCTGCCAAACCCGCTTCTTCATCCAAATTCATGCCACCAAAGCCACTCTCTTGCCAATTCAAAAGAATAGACTAACTTTGTGTTTGTGTTTGATCATTCCCTTCTTCCCTCTTTGAAGCTGATTCACTTGATTGCCTTTGAGAAATTGATACGCATTGGACCATCAAATCCTGGTTGAGCCCTCCATTTGGACATGTGATTTAGTTGTGATGCTGATTGCACAGATAACACCACTCATAATCCTGAACCAAGTTATTCTGTACGGGTACAATGGCTTTTGATGTTCTGGCAGCATTGAGATTTTGACTGTTGTAGGGCCTAGCTTGTGGACTGCCTTGAAAAGGTTGTCTATAAGGCTGATAGGGTTGATAAGGATGCTGGTAAGGCCTATTAAACTGAGCTTGCTGTCTCTTCAGCATGGCTAGTTCATTGCTAAAGGTTTGAAGTAAAATTTTCACTGCTTGTAAATGATTTGGTTGGCTAGGAGGAGTTGTTTCTTGACTAGTTGGTTGGCTTGTTGGCACAGGAATGGGTGCTAATGTTAGGTTGTGTAGGTGGTGGTAATTTTGGAAGTAGTGGCATGGGATGTCTTGGAGCAATTTTTGTAGTCTGTATTAAACAATTCTTAGCTGCAATGGCAAGCTCATAAGCATCAGGTAGGAAAGTCCCTCCCATGGATTGAATCATTATATCAATGTCACTAATAAGAGCTCTCAAGAAGTATAGTAATGCATTATTAGTCAAAGGCTTGACTAAGGAGGAATCCTATCCCAAGTCTTTTTAAATTTGAAATTAAAATCAGTCATGAGTTCTCGAGGTGCTCTCTTTACGGTAGAGATTTGTTCCATGAGGGACAAGTGGTCATTCTTGTCTTCAAATTGCTTACAAAGTTTCTCACTGAGGTCACCCCAACTTTGGATTGAATTTGGCCTTAGACCCCTATGCCATTGTAGGGCTTTACCTTTCAATGAGGAAGCAAGGAGTCTAACAGCCACATTATCTTCAACAATATTATGGACAATACATATATTAGCCATATCTTCGATATGTTAAATAGGGGTAGTGGTGGTATCACCAATGAAGTAGGGTATGCTTTTGTGGGCAGCAACTGGAATACCATCATATTGGTGAAGATTGAGAGGTCTACCTCCAGTAAAAGTGACAAACACATGATTTCTTTGAGCCATGTCATAAGGAATATCCAGCAGCCTTCCTCTTGGTTCAGGAAACCTACCAAAAGATGTGGAATGGGCTCTAGAGGGAGGTGATCCAACTCTCCTACTTCTTCTTGGAGGAGATAAAGATAACTCAACAAACTGAAAGTCTTTAACTCTTGATGATGATCTTGTCTGACCTCTTGGCATAAAATAAAAGTAATGTTCTGAAACTAGGAATGATTGGAGTTGCCAGGTGCTTGTGAAATGTGCTCAAATCTGTAAAATGCCAAGTACCAAATCTCTTAGCTGCAACAAATGTATCAATGAAATTGATTGTCCCACTGGACGTGCCAAAAATTGTTGTCACATGAATTATGCACCCATGATCAGCTTGGTGATCCAGTGCAACAATGGAAACTGTGGATTGTAATCCACGTTTTGAAGTTTTGGGGCAGTTACCTGTTTGTCGAGGGCATGCTTGATGAGTCTGACAGTCTGTGCATTGGCCTCCCCTTCCTTGGGTTCCCTTTTGTTTATTTTTGGCTAGGTCTCAACTTCCTTCCGCTGATGCCCCCAGGAAAAGCCGCAGCTCAACACGTAGCGTCACGACGCTAATCCAAAACAGGCCCCCTTTTGTCAGAACTTTCAATCACACCATTGGTTGGTGAAGTTAGAGATGTGGGCCACTGTGCAGTTGTAACAAGAAGAAAGCAATCTTTCCATGTGGCATTCCAATGCTCCTCGAGAGCGAAGTTTTTCTTGTCAGAGCTTCAAGCAGCGCCATTGGACGAGAGAAGTGGGTCCCCGTTCCTCACAGAATTCCAGAGGCAGTTTCGGAGACAAACACGTGGCACCATGATGCTTCTTCTAAGTGTCATGGGGGATCATGAAGGCATCAATAGTAGCGCCATATCTAGGATCTTTACAACCAACTGCAATCATGAGCCGAAGCTCCCCATTCAGTTGCAACGGCCTCATCATGAGTGCGAGTGCCAAGTTCTAGGTTTCATTTCCTCGTGAGGCCTTTGTGCCTATATATTGAGGGCCCTTTTCTTTTGTTGGGGGCTGGTAGTTGATTAATTGTTTTACTGTTATCAAGAGCAGCCATTATAATAGCTTAGTTTTCAAATAGAAATAGCAGCAGTCTTGGTTTTTCCATTTTAGGACCTTAATAGGTGCCCCTCATAGGTAGGATTGAATATTATATACTGTGCCTTTAAGGCCTTTTGTATTTTGTTCTCCACCTAACAATGAAGAGGATGTGGTGTTCTGTGTCAAAATGAATGGAATTTATTGCTGTCTGTTGTTTCTTTTCTCTCCTATAGCATTGGCTTTTGTTATGTTGTAGGGTTTAAATTATGCACACACTCTTTTAAATTGTTTGTAATGTTTAAAGGTTAAATCTATTTTATGCAATTTTAGGGATAAATACATTAAAACTTCTGGTGGATCGCCTTAGCTTATTTTAGTGTTATTTGCACTTTCTTTCTTCCCCTTTTCACCCCAACTGATTTGAAGAGACGCCTTCTAAAATCCTGGAGCTCGCTTTACAGACCGCAAATTCGTCTCACATCTGTAAAGCTTCCCATGGAAAGTTGTTTGCCGAGAATGAGAGTTTTAGGCGTCAACAATTCATTTTCTAGCACGCCTGGTGGGACATGAACTGCTAGTCTACCTGACTAGGAGCTAGAGTTTATAAGCCATAAGCCCATTACAAGGTCACAAACAACCAAGAATCCATGCTTGTTACTACCACCTTTGGTCGCTGCAACTCACCAAAGAGCTGTAGGGTCTATCACAACACAACAAATGGCTATCCAAGGACCACCAAGGAACTTCGTAGCATGGAACAGTGGTAGCCCATTCATCCCTCCAGTGGCCCTGGCTACATGGGACCCCATTCCTGCTAATGCCTTGAAGGCACTCCCTATGTTTACATAAGAGGATTTCAAAAGCGCAAGGAAGCATCTTCAAGATGTCGCCAATGTTTGCACTGTACATTATGTCATGCAACAGAACATAGCCTTAAGGTTGCTAGCCGCCTCTTTCAAGGGACGAGCTTTTGACTGGTACCGGTCCTTGTCGCCCATCTTTGTCGCCATTTGGGATGACTCGGGCGATAGATTCTTTGAGCGATTCAGTGAGAAGGCGGACCAATCATCTCTCCTGTAGCAGCTTATCACCATTAAAGGGGGCCCGTAAGAGCCCATTATTGATTTCAATACTAGGTATCATAAAACTTGGCAAAGAATCTTTATAGCGGCCCGACCGCCCGCAGGTATGCTATCATCTTTTACTTGAAGGCCTTTAACTAGGACATAATGGTTATGATTCAATCTCTTGGAGGTCAGACAATGCAAGATGCGTATGATTTAGCGATAAGGGCAGAGAATAATCTAATAGATGTCGGGAAACTTCCCCCACGACCTCCAATGCCTATGTTCCCAAAGATATCAATGTCGTCGCAAGAGGAAGTCCCGAACACCTCGCAAGCGTCTCCATCCATGTATGTATATCCCCCTGCGTAGACAGGTGCGTCCTCTTCATCCACACTAGCTGCGGAGATGAATGACATGAAGAGCATCTTGCGGAATTTCTCAAACGAGATCATAAATCTCAAAAGGCAATAGGTCATGCCCCTGAAACCCCCTTAGAAGAATTACCAGAACGGAAGTGCATCATATCAACACAATCAATATCAAGAAAGATAGGGCGAATCATCAGACGTCGAATCATCAGGGGCAACCTGCAAATCAAATCGTTCCAGTACTTGATCGTTTACAAACGATCGCACCAAGTTCGATCAAAGAATTGGTCGCTGGCCAGAACAACTTGGTGGATGATTCCAATTCATGGTGTTTCCTATGTAATGATGCGCATATGCCTTGGAACTGTCCAAGAGGCAATCTGCAACAAAAGGTGGCTGAACAACGAAGACAAGGGGTCACACCTGATTCAACTCCTTAGAAATACTAGTCCCTAGGTGTTGAAAATGTGGTCTTAATGGCCCAAATGCAAGAGATGTCCTTAGAGCAAGAAGAGGAAATGGCCCCAGAGCATGCGCTTTTCTTTTGGGTAGAGGGTGAAGATGCAGTTTATGCAAGTGAGATCCCCTCGTTGAAAGCCCCGTGAGTCCAATAGGACTACTTCATCGGATCAAAGAAGAGACCGGCCGAGGCCCCAAAAGCCTTCACGAAGCCTAAAGTGACTTTCAAGAAGAGCTCGGGACCCCAACCATCACCTCCGGCACATCAAAAGCGGAGCGAAATGGCTCAAAACAAAACAAAGGACCTCGAGGTCTGACCACAAGGGTCATTTAATGTGGTAGAGCAGTTGAAAAGGGCTCCAACCAATGTTTCTCTCTGGGACGTCTTGTCTATCCCCAAGCAGAAGTCTCTGTTGAAGGAAGCATTGCAAGACCGAGAGAAACCTGCGCGAGCTATCCCAGTTGCAAAGCCAACGCAAAACAAAGAGAAGGATGCCAGTAGTAGTGCGCAACTTTATGTGCCATCCGCGTTTGTCAATTCCAATGCGGGGGTAAGTAAAACAAAGCCTACCCCATTCTATTTAACTCTCATTGTGGGGAACAAGCTGTGACACAATTCTATGATTGATTCCGATGCTAGCACCACAATGATGCCCAAGCAGATCGAAGACACACTGCAATTCCAATACAAACCCTTGAATAAAGGGGTAGTGCAGTTAGATTGGAAGAAAATTCAAAGCATTGGTATTGTCAAGGCTCTTCCCCTAGCTTTATACTCTTGTCCCAATATCACAGTCACCCCAGAAGTTGCAGTAATAGACATTCCACCAGTCTTTGGGTTGTGTCTATCAAAATATTTCACTGCCAAGATAGGTAGATGCTTGTCTTTGGACTGGGCCCACTTGATCGTAAGGACCAAATATGGTTCGAAACTGAAGGTGTTCGCTGAACCGTTGCATCCAGAGCACATAGTTGATGATGCTGTGATGAAATTTGAAGCAATTCACACCTCTTTCTCAAAGAGACATTGCGTAGAAATGCCTGAAGAAGAATGAGTGGCAGGTGTCAGAAGCCTCGAGGAGGAAGTCCTCGTTAATGAATTCATAGAGAACAACCCGTTCGCAAACTTTGATGCCACTGGCCTCGGGACTTATGTGATTCATGATGAAGATTAGGCCATCCCCGAGATCATGAAGAGAGAGGAGGATCAAAGCAAGAAACCCAAAAACGAGTCTGATTTTTGGACTCTGCACTTTGATGGTGCGAAATGTAGGACTGGCTCAGGAGTTGGTATTCGATTGATGTCTCCATCTGGAGAAGAGACCCTCAGGCCCTTCCACTTCCAGTTTGCCTGCACGAACAATGAAGTTGAATATGAAGCCCTGGTCCACGGCCTCAGCGTTGTCGAGCACATGAACATGAAGCAGTTAAAAGTGTTCAGAGACTCCGAACTAGTAGTGAGACAAGAGGAGTTATGGCTGCAAAGAATGTCTACATGAGATTTTATCGCCATCGAGTATGGAACTTAATCGAAGTGTTTGAAGCATTCAATATTTAGATCGTCCCTAGGACCATGAATGCCCCGACAGACAAAATGGTAGTAATCGGCTCCCAATTTGATCCGGTAATTGATTTACTGACCAACGAGCAAGCGATGCGGATAATTATCAGACTCACCATCTTGGATAATGATCAGAACTAGCAGGGGTTTGAAAGTGATGCCCAGATTGTCATGTTCCTTCAGCAGTCTTGCGAGTTCGCAGAGTAGTTGCAACCAAATATCAAAAAAGCCTACGGGGATCAAATTATGCAATTGAAGTCCAACAAACTTCCAAAAGCGCTGATCACCCTAGAGAACCTTTTTGATCTCGATGATGCAAGGAACGACAAAAGGAAGTTTGTTGCAGACAAGAGCGACTACTCGGAGCTCGATGTCGGAGAAAGAAGGAAACTGAAAGTAGGGAAAGAAGTTTCCCAAAAGGATAAGGAACGATTGATCTCTTTCTGTAGCCAATATGAAGGGGTTATGGCTTGGACTTATGACGATTTGAAAGGATATGACCGTGAGGTCATCCAACTTACTATAGACCTAATTGAAGGCTCCAAGCATGTTCGACAAAAGCAAAGGCCTTTAAACCCCAAAATTGAGTCTCATGGCTCAGGAGAAAAGGAAACTGATTGACTCAAAGGTCATATACCCGATCAAGCATTCAACTTAGGTATCGAACATGGTTTCGGTGAGGAAAAATAATGGAGGAATTAGGCTATGCGTGGACTTCTGGGATTTGAACAGAGCATCCCTGAAAGAGCATTACCCCTATCCTTATATGGAACAAATCCTCAAAACAGTAGCGGGCGTAGAAATGTTCTCCTTGCTGGATCGGTTCTCTGGATACAACCAGGTATGGGTCAATAAAGAGGATCAACATAAGACCACTTTCACCACAAAGTGGAGAACATTTGCGTATGCTCATATGGACATAGCCTTCTAAGGCCTAATCAACAAAATCATCCTCATTTACTTGGATGATTTGACTGAATTCTCCAAGAAAAGGGAAGATCATTTCGATCATTTGGAGGTTTTCCAAAAATGCCAAGAATTTAGGGTGTCTTTCAACCCCAAGAAGTGTCTTCGGCATCCCTCAGGGCAAGTTACTGGGATACGTGGTATCCAAAGAGGGTATTTCTATTGATCTAGAAAGAGTGAAAGCCATTAGGGATTTGACCTTACCGGTCAACAATAAAGGGGTCCAATTTTTCTTAGGAAAGATCAATTTCGTTAGCCAATTCATATCCGACTTCACTGGGCTGGTAAGGCCAATCACATTGATGCTAAAGGACCAACCTTTCAAATGGACTCTTGAATGGAGAATAGCATTCGATAAGATCAAAGATGCGATATCCACTGACCTTGTGCTGGTTAATCCCGACTTCTCGAAAGATTTCATCATGTACGTCTATGGGATTGAACATATCTTGACAGCTGTGTTAACTCACAAAGAAGACGAAGGGAAAAGAGAGCACCCGATTGCTTTCTATTCAAGAACCTTGTGCAGATATGAAACCAAGTACAATTTCATTGAGAAGCAAGCTTTCACCATTGTTAAGGGTCTTAAAAGGTTCAGACACCTGGTGGCGGGAAGCAAAATAATGGTATACGTGGCGCATCCCAGCATCCAAGAGTACATAATGGAAGGAGAGATCACTGAAAAGGGCCAATTGGATCATCAAGATCCTAGAATATGATGTTGAAGTCAGGGTAACCAAGGTGATCCGAGGAAAAGGGCTTTATGAGTACTTGGCCCAATGTGTAGACGTTCCTACAGATAAACAAGATACATTGGAGATGGTTTTAATGAATCAATATGAAACCGATGGGTCCTGGGTAGCTGATAGGACCCGCTTTATGCAAATTGGCCGATATTTGGATGGTCTTCCCGCTCACAAAAGGATATTTTATAGGTTGCAAGGAACTAGCTACACATAGTCTAGGGAGTCCTTTTCAAAAGGAACTTTGACAGGGAATTGCTCCGATGTGTCGACAACCGCCAGGTTGGCAAAGTTTTGCAAAAAATGCATTTCACCTCTTCAGGTGGACATTTCTTGACAAAGACAACCGCGACCAAGATCATGCGTGCAGGATATTATTGGCTGACTATGTTATCGGATTGTTATCAAGCGGTTAAGAAATGCCACCAATGCTAGTTCTTCGTGGGCAGATGAAAGAATTCAGCCATGCCGTTGAATCCAATTGTGGCTGATGAGCCTTTCGCACAGTGGGGCTTGGATTTTATTGGAATGATAAATCCTATATCTAGCACAAGCCACAAATGGATACTCACGGCCATCGATTACTTTACAAGGTGGACCGAAGCATCGCCTTTGAAAGAGGCAACAGAGAATGCAGTCCTCAACTTCCTAGAGGAACTGGTCACGAGGTTTGCCCCACCCCCCCCGAAAACGATCATATCTGACAATGTGAAGGCTTTCCTCGGTTCCAAGATTTCAAAATTTGCACTTAGGAATGACATTTTCATGAAGACGTCGTCCAACTACTACCCGCAAGGGAATGGGTTGGTCAAATCAACAAACAAGAACCTCATAAGGTTAATTAAAAGGATGGGCGTCGACCAACAGCGGGAATGGCATATGCATCTCAAAACGGCTCTGTGGGCTGACCGAATTACTCCCAAGCAAATTTTAAAGGAATCCCCATATGAACTAGTATACGGGAAAGAAGTAGTCATGCCCATATAAACGAAGATTCTTGCTTTACAACTTTTGAAAACTATCGAAATAACGGAGAACAGAGCGATGGACGTTAGGTTGGCGGAATTGCTCAGCCTCCAGGGGGCAAGGGAATGAGCGAGTGACACTAAGGTCACCTGACAACAAGCCTTGAAGCGATGGTACGACAAGAAAGCCTTTGACCCAGGTTTCAAGCCGGGAGATTGGGTTCTAAAGTATGACGAAAAGGCCACAAAACCAGGACAATATGCAAAATTTGATTCCCTGTGGAGAGGACTCTTTCGGGTCATCGTTGATAGGCAGGTTAATGCTTTTGAGTTAAAGGATGAAGAAGGCAATGCCTTAGAGATTTCGATTAACGAAATCCACCTAAAACACTTTAACTAATTTACAACTGTCCCTTGTACATAGTTTCCCTTGTGTTAGTTTGTTTCCTTTCTTTATTGTTGTTTCCCTAGAACATAAGTGCCGTTGGCACAAATTGTTCATCCCATTGCCAAGTGTCCACGCCTTGGCTCTCTTAATTTTGAATCATTCTCTGAAAGACCGTTGTCTACCGACTCCCCCTGCAATTAATGTCAGACGCTCCCAATTGCATGATCTTTCAAGAGGATCACCGCAAATCTCTTGTGAAACATTCTTCAAATGTGTGCCACCCTCAATATTTATGGGGCCGCCCAAATTCAAAAAAGTCATGATGATCGCACTAAGAAGTGGTGGCTTATAAATACCTCTCTCCCGATCAAGCCATACACTTAAATGCCTAAGAGTTTCCAAGAGCATTGAGCAATTGAGCAGAGTGTCTTGAGTGAAGAGAATCAAGCGAAGAATTGCAAGAATTATGAGCAGGAGTTGATATCTAGTACCTTCCTTGGAGCGTAAAGAGAACATTTGAAAAGAATTTGTTAGATGGAGACTTCTACATCTTCATCCGGTAGCGGAGGGCATCCTAGGAAGCAGAGAACTCATGGGTCGGGGGGCCATGGGGACCTTCCCCCGCAATTTGCTGGAAGTAAATCATATGCGTCCGCCTTCGCACAACCAAAGCCCAAAGTGCCAAATGTCAAGAGTATCGCCAAGGGGCGTTGTAAGGACCCCTCACTGGTCCTTGATTATGCAAATGGGATCTTCGATCCCAAATTGACCAAGAACACAAGAAGCTTGAGGGAGGGCGTCCACCCCTGAATGCACGAAAAAGTCCAAAACAATGACTACGAGTCGTTCGACTACATGATTTGGAGCTCCACACTGGTTGAATACATGGTGCCTCTCGTGCAACCTTGCCCAGAGATCATTGCCTTATGTGCAAACATATATGATGCCGACTGGCGTGATTTTAGGCAACCACCTAAAAGTGGATGTCAGTGCCAATGCAATGAGGGAGATGCTCCGACTCTCGAGCGACCCCAGTGCAGAAGTCTGTAGTATGGAGAGCCTACAAAATGTGTGGGACACTTGTGTTGTAAAACAAATATTCATCAACACAGCCCTCGACAACAATTAAGCGGAAGTGCCTCCTCTGCCCATCGCTCTCGCGAGCTTTGTGGCACAGGTCATGAAAGACGCCCTGTCCATGTTGCCGTTTATCTTCGCGATGGACTCAGATACCAATGTCCATGACTTCTAGTTATGCGGAGCCTTCCTTTTAAAGACAGTAAGTAGGGAATAAGCTTACAAGATGGACTTTGCGGATGCCATCGCCAAAGCCATCCACAATCAACTGGCCAATTTCTCGGCCTAGTAGGTATTCCTCCTTCCTCCACCTCATCCTATATCAGAGCTCTCGATTCTTTTTCCCATACTTCACCTTCAACGCCATTGAGACGGGCACCCATCCTAACACGGTGATCCCCGTCTCCGTGTGGACCCATATCTTGTCGGCCATGTAGGGTTACCACGAATTTTTAGAATGCTTCCTTTCTCCGGTACTCATCAACCTCAATTAGGAACCCATCACTTTCAGAATGACGAACCGTCAGACGTCGTGGCTCACCGGCAGCAGGATTTTGGTTGATTGGTTCTTCGGGGCCAATTTCACATTCATCTGGGTCCACGGATTCAAGGAGCCGTTCCGGCTCCATGCCTGCTCATGGATGGGACCCTGGCCCAAGAGTTGGCTTGCTAGCTCGATGTAGTAGACTCTGTATACGATGCAGGTCGAGGCCATCTATGATGTCACCTTCTCAAGAGGCATTACAGTGGTAAAAAGATCACAGGACCGCCTACTTGCATTCAAGCTAGTAGAGCTTGGCTTGGACCAAATCAACAACCAATGGAGCTATGACACAGTTGGCCACATCGTCGCTTTGAAGATTGCTGCCCCCTTCAACCACGAGTCATGGCCATACTTAGAGGAGCGAAGCTCGTCAACGGTGGACGATATCAAATATTTTGTGGATTGTCCAAGATCCCTTCAGACACCTGCAAGCCATGGGAGTCTTTTTACAAGCCACTGCGGGATTTTGATCTCGCAAAGAAAATGACAAAGGGTCTGAGGGCATAGCTTGTCCAGAGGGGCTGGAGCCAGGGGAAAATAGATGCCTATTGGAAATATAGGCAGAAAATCGACAAGCGGGAACTGAATTTTGAAGACCTGGACACAGACAAGACATTCGAGGACCTCTGGGATGAACACCCCGAGGAAGAAGCTCTGGTAGAAGAAGAGGTCTCGGTCGGAGAAGAAGAGAAGGATACCCCCTCGGAGGAAGAGGAGGATACCCCTCCAGAAAAGAAAGAGGAGGCTTTCGTGATTCAGAGGCCTCTTTCTTGGCCACCTCCTTTGTACTTGTATCCAACCACCCAACAGCAGCAGAAGTCTCTTTAAGTCATCTCGAGGCTGAGTCATCTTAGCCCAGCTCCAGGGCGCAAGCTTCCAACACTCCACCAGAGCCCTTGCAAAAGAAAGTGTGCTTTTCCCACCCCCTTCTTTCCACTTCTGCTTCATTCGTCACTTCGTCTTCACCTTCCACTGTTTCCACCGAGCTTGCACCACTGTCCTTCGCCCAACTAATCACCTCGCTGGTGCCGCTTTCCTTTGCACAACCAATCACCTCCCTTGTGTCGCTTTTCACCCCTCCGACCTCATCCACTACATCAACATCCCTCGTGGCGCAATCCCCCACCACCCCTCTCCGCGACCTCCTGCCTTTCTCGCCTTCCACCCTAACCCTTCATCCGCTCGTCCTTAGAGGAACAATGTCCGCTGCTTCACAACAAGTGACCATTCCTTTTGGCCTTCCACAAGGATCCCCCTTCGTGGGGGAATTAATTCAATCTCAAGAACAGTTCCATCAGCAGCTAGAGACTGCTAGAAAACCCGAGAGGCCTAGGCAGAGAAGAGGAGAGAAAAGATGGCTAAGGCCCCGACAGTAGCTCATATGCGGTCATTCTTTGACCCCCACAACAATCTCTAATGATTGCCCATATGACGCCGCAAGTAATCAAGCCCCAGGAACAAATGCAACCAGGGGATTACTCTATACAAGGTATCGGCCTCAACCTCGACCAAGCTAGACTGACCGATAGGGTCGAGTTAATGGAAGAAACTTAGAAGTCCGTTACCACGGACTATATCAAGGCAGGCCGATAATTGGAAAAGAGAGACAAACTCGCTAGAGTGAAAGCTACTGTTGACCACCTCAATACATAGGCCAAGGCCAAGGACGCGGAGCTCACCAAAATGAGGCCCGACCTGCAGAGCCGCGTCACCAATGAGAGCTTCCAGGTGGAAGCCAGCCAAAGGGCCCAACTACGGAGTCAAGTAGCTGAATTGAAGACATAAATAGACGGTCTAAAGAAGGAAAAGCAGGTTGTGAAAAATACGCTGCACGAGAAAGAAGTAGAGCTCGCACAGACCCATAAGAATCTCTTGGATTCTACAAGCACACAACAATAATTACAGTAGCAGATGCAACATGAGTCCTCGACCAAGGAGCAAGAGATACAACTGAAGAATGACCTCGCCGCCCGCTCCCAGACCGCGGGGATCCTCTCCATGGTCCAACAACTGTATGTATCCTATTGGGAGAGGATAAAGAATGCGGCCGCAATTTTGAAGCCAACGCTCAGTTTCATCGCAAACTCGTAATGGTTGAGCGCACATGTGAGTGTGTTCATGGACTAGGTCCTCGCCTTCGTGTTGACAAAGGTTCATGATTCGTAGCTCCTTGTTTAGAAGCTTTATAGCGCTACGGACGGGATGTTTCAAGCAGCAAGGGTGGCCGACCGAAGGCAGTTGGTGGTGAAGGTTAACAAGTTCTTGAGCTGCAACAAGGCAACATCAAAGTGCAAGGCATTTCTGGATGCCTTAGAAAAAGTACTCCGGGATATGAAGGGACACATCGAACAATTATTCCAGTTGGGACTCCCCTCCCCATTCCTTGCGGATAACACAGTCCTCGCAGAGGACAAAATAAAAGAGCTATTGGAAAAGAAACATAACAACTAGATCCTTTTTGCGGCTCTCGGTCAAGCGCCAAGTGTCTTCAAGGTGGAGACTATTTTGCAGCCTCTTGTCGAGCTGGAGTTCTAGATGCTGGCAATAGTTCAAGGCATAAGCAACATCTCCTTCAAGGAGATCATTGATCTAGACAGAGCCTTTGAGGCTTTGAAGAAGAAGACTCAGCCGAAGGAGGAAGAGTGGATGCCTTTGAAGCTGGCTCTTCAAAAGTTGTCAGTTTTATGGGCCTCGCCCTCTTTTTGCAGTTTTGCTTCGACTGGTCTGTGAAACCAAAATTTTGGGTCATACCATCTGCAGGCGGATTTCTCTGCAGGTCGTCAGGAATTGTGGATTGTAATCCACGTTTTTAAGTTTTGGGGCAGTTAGCCTGTTTGTCGAGGGCATGCTTGACGAGTCCGACAGTCTGTGCATTGGCCTCCCATTCCCTAGGTTCCCTTTTTTAAATTTTTGGCTAGGTTTCAACTTCCTTTTGTTGATGCCATGTGGTGCCCCCGTGCTCATTCAACATGAAGTTCTCGGCTCGCCCAGGAGTACCACCATTCTGCCATGTGGCATTATGTCGCTCCTCGAAAGCAAAGAGTTCTTTTAGTAGAACTTCCAAGAGCGTCATTGGCCAATGAAATAATGAGCGGGCCCCACGGTTCAATTATATCGAAGAGGACATGGACTTTCGACGTGGTGCCCCCGCGTTCATTCTTTGCAAAGAATTGCTCGACTCTTCCAGGAAAAGTGCCAACTCGACACATGGCGTCACGACTCTAAACCAAAGTAGGCCCCCTTTTGTCAGAACTTTCAATTGCGCCATTTTCTGGTGAAATTAGAGATGGGGTCCACCATGCAGTTGTAACAAGAAGAAAACAATCCTTCCATGTGGCGTCCCAACGCTCCTCGAGAGCGAAGTTTTTCCTATCAGAGCTTCAAGCAACACCATTGGACGAGAGAAGTGGGTTCCCATTCCTCACAAAATTCCAGAGACAGTTTCGGAGACAGACACGTGGTGCCACTATGTTTCTTCTAAGCGTCATGGGGGATCATGAAGGCATCAATAGTAGCTCCATATCCGGGATCTCTACGACCAACTGCAATCATGCGCCGAAGCTCCCCATTCGGTTGCAACGGCCTCATCATGAGTGCGAGTGCCAAGTTCCAGGTGTCATTTCCTTGTGAGGCCTCTGTGCCTATATATTGAGGGCCTTTTTATTTTGTTGGGGGTTGGTAGTTGATTAATTGTTTTACTGTTAGCAAGAGTAGCCATTGCAACAACATAGTTTTCGAATAGAAATACAACAGTCTTGGTTTTTCCATTCTAGGACCTTAGCAGGGGCCCCTCACGGATAGGATTGAATATTGTATACTGTGCCTTTCAGGGTTTTTGTATTTTGTTCTCCACCTAACAATGAAGAGGATGCAGTGTTCTGTGTCAAAGTGAATGGAATTTATTGCTGTCTGTTGTTTCTTTTCTTTGGGCATTGGCTTTTGTTATGTTGCAGTGTTTAAATCATGCACTTGCTCTTTTAAATTGTCTGTAATGTTTAAAGGTTAAATCTATTTTATGCAATTTTAGGGATAAATACATTAAAACTTCTGGCACATCGCCTTAGCTTATTTTAGTTTTATTTGCACTTTCTTTCTTCCCCTTTTCACCCCAACTAATTTGAAGAGCCGGCTTCTAAAACCCTGGAGGTTGCTTTACAGACCGCAAATTCGTCTCACATCTGTAAAGCTTCCCATAGAAAGCTGTTCGTCGAGAACGAGAGTTTTAGGCATCAACAAAAACATCCCCCAAGGTGTGGGACCTTGGCTCGTTGGGTTGAACCTCCGGAGAAGGTCGGCTTACCACCTAGATTGAATGCACTTAGTGTATCTCCAGCTTATAGGCCTCTAAACTCTTATTTAACAATCTTAAAACTATTTGCTTGACAAGAAAAATTAGAGAAGAAACTGAAAATACAATTGAGGTGATGAACGAATGGTCCAAAGAACTTTCCTATTTGCTTCTATCAGCACAATAAAACCTTTTTTGTTATGACTGATTATTGTTCACACAAGTTCTACAAGGTGCTACATATGGGCATGGCAAAGAAATAACATCAGTAAAAAGGGATAACAAGGCTCACAATTCAACTGAAATCAGGCCAAAAGAAGTTAGATATTCACGAATATGACTGAAACTCAGAAATTTGCACAATGGAACACCATATAAGAGAGGTAAAATTCGTTATTTTATTGATTTTCAAGGCTTAAGCCAATACACACATTATTCAATGCGCATGATTTTTTTGTAGTAAAAGTAGAGAGCTCTCCAAGAGTCTTTTTTCAGTGGTATTGATAGAATACAAGGAGTGAGAGAGAAGAAGACGACAATAATTTCATCCACTACCTTCATTAATTCAGGCGTGTGTGAGGGAGAAGTGGGTAGTTGGAAACATTTAATTCCTTTCAAATCCTTGTTGACTTCTTCATGAAGACCTTTCTAGGATGCTTGGCGTAGTGGAGGGTAGGCCACACTATCTTTCCTATCTTTACTCCTGCTGTCTCCTTGAAAAAGCTTGTTGAAAGTAGATTTGGTCAAAATTTGCCCCATGCTGCTCTCGACTCGTCACTTTCTCTTGGGCATGGAAAAAAAGTGATTGTTTTGACTGATTCTTGATCTTTGGCATGATTAGATCCCCTTCTAGGTCTGCTGTACCAAAAGGTCTTTGTTTCTGATCAAAACAATGTCTTAAAGTGACGTAACTTACCCCACTTTGCACATGTTTGTTATAGGTGCAAATCACTAAAAGAGATTGTCCTTTATTGAGTCTTGCACATGTTCTCATGTATGTCAATCACTTTAATAAAGATACCAATCACTTTAAGAAAGCTGCCAATCACTTTTAGAAATATGTGAATCACTTTTAGAAAGATGATACACAACTAAAGCCTTTACACGCTTCCATTAATGACAATCACTAAAAGAGATTGCACTTTTGAGGGGAAAATTTCTAGCTGTCTTCCATGCTTTGAGATGCTTGAAAACCTCTTAAAAGACCTTTGATCTTGACAACCTTGCAGGTGTTTTAAATGCTCTTGAATAATTCTTGAAACCCCTGCATATATTAATTCCAGCATACTCACTATGACTCCCAAAAATCAGAATGAACCCAGGCATGGTTTTGGTAGTGTGGCTGGAAAAGGCAACAGTACCATCTACCAAAGAGAGAGCAGTGTCCGAAATCTGCTTTGGACAGGCCATGCCTAGAACCAAAGACAAGCTTCCAATTCACACGAGAAGCAGCTCTTTAAAAGCCAAGCTATGTGCCAGAGGCTCCTTGTATCCCTGCTTTCCTCATATCCCTTTCACTTTTGGCTCCACTCAGCCACTAGGGCTCCAGGGGGAATCTCCCTGCAGTTCCCACATCCCTCTCTTACTCTCTGCTCCATTGAGTTGTTAGGATGGCTCCATCCTCCTCCTCGAGAAACTCTACTGCAGTTTGGGGCAGAAGAACGTTTGGTTTTGCAAATATTTTCATAACCATGCATTTTGTATTGTATTTTAAATAATATGTTTACATAAGAAGCTTTGAATTTTGGGGCCTGCAACTGCGAAATCCTGAGATCTAAGAGAATGCAGGGAGGTTTTCCAGCATTCATAAATCTTAAATACTGTGAGCTGCAGCTTTGAACACTGGGCAGTCATCACACTGATTTGTGCCAATTTGTAACTTCTATTATGTATTACACGATTCTGAAGTCATCTAGTGAGGTGTAGTAGCTTGTAACTTCTAATACATATTGCATAATTCAGGAGTCATCTCATTGAGGTCTACCAGCTCGAAACTTTTAGCATACTTTATACGATTCTGGATTTTGGACTAGTTACTCACAATTGTGGATCAAGAACATCATTGAAATTTGATCCATTTGATATTGTTACTGGAATTCGATCATTTGAGTGATGGCTTGATCTTTATTAACAATGTTAACGAGTGCATGTTATGTGCTGACATGTCAATAATCATTGAATAAGGCTCAATCAAGTGGAACTTATCTTCTATGAGTTTGTATGATTTAAACAACACAAATTAATAAAGAAAAGGTGTGTAGTTTGGAGACGGCATGATATGCACTTCAGAAATTATATGCAGTACACCCTTGTGTATAATGGAAAATTGAGTAATTTGAGAGAAATAGTCAAAAGCTAATTATTATTATCAATGTTGGCCGTTTTATTGTATAATTTGATTGTCTAAGTAGTTATATTTGTAACCTGCAGATCTATGTCAAGGTCTTTGAGCTCACGGCATTTGGTGAGTACTTGGTGACTTGTTTTTCAAGGCAGAAAACATTTATAGCCACAGTGGATTATTTTTAGAATGGCATAATATATAAAGAATCTTAAGAATGGTTTATTTTCTTTTTAATTTTACTTTTTACTGGTTTCTGCAGCATGCTGCACCTAAAAATCCAAGTAGAAGTGCTAGCAGGAGTCGCAGCCCATCTCGTTCTTAGTTACTGCACCTTCGGAGTCTGAGTTCAGAACCTTTGGTGTGATAATCTGTTTGAAAATTATTGCTTTGCTTGGAAATCATGTGGGAGATCTGACTGATTCTCCTCACTTGGGTGAGGAAATCTGTATTAAATCATTGTGTTTTCTAAGGCAATTCATTTTAAATTCTGGAGGGAATGACATAAATCTGAAGTATGGAGGGAATGACATAAATCTAAAGTATGAAAACTAAGTTATTTCATGAAGACTGATGCTTTGGAATGCCATATGGCAAAACGTGAGACATGCTAGTATTTCTCTAATTCTAACTTGTGGGCACATGTTTAAGAGGTATTATGGGAATTATTTTATACGAGCCTCTTTTTCCGTATTCTTTTGCATGAGTTTTGTCATCCATGGTAGATGTGTCTTGACATAAACATTGTGATAGTAATTTTGGAAAATTGTTTCCTATATTTTTTCTGTAGACTGACTGGATATATCTGTTCATTCTTGTCATTTGCCGGATTTCGTAAGCTGCACTATATTATAATAAATTATTGAACAAACTTCCTGATTTAGACCCATTGCTTTATAGCTATCAGGAATTAAAAAATACATGTCCAAGTTGTCCGCAATCTGGAACTGGTGAATATTTTCTGAACTCTTCCTATCACAATTGTTATTTTTATACGTCAATAGCGATTCATAAAATGTTGGTAGGCTTTTTGGATTTTAGTGAAAACTATGTAGTTTCTTCAATCAACTACAATGATATTGAGAAGCCAGGAAATGTGGCAATATTTGTAGATGGGTTTTCAAAATTGGTTAGGGAAGTTGTTTGGACTGGCATCGCAATTTGAAACATGGTTTCTGTTTTCTTGAAAACTAAAGCCCAATGTTCCATGAATGCTTAAGGCAAACTAGGCAGTACAGATGAATCTGCAAGGAACACGTTTCTTTCTCCCTTTGTTTACTTATTTTGATAGAAGAATGCTTGGGGGGCCCCCCCTCTCCCCAAATATCTAGCCCA
Organism: Torreya grandis; assembly: GCA_037957365.1. Lineage (NCBI taxonomy): Eukaryota > Viridiplantae > Streptophyta > Pinopsida > Cupressales > Taxaceae > Torreya > Torreya grandis. The sequence continues at coordinate 451,271 of JARHVA010001156.1, read as the reverse complement.
TTAAACTTCTATTTCCATGGTGGCCCTCTCCCCAGGTGGTCTTGAAGATGTTATTAATAGGTTATCATAATGTTGTGACCTCTTGGACATGGTGTGGTTCTAGTGATATCCAAGCAGAAAAATAGCAACGATTATCCATTTCTCTATGCTAAATTAAGCTCTTCCCCTTTTTACAATTCTTGGAGTTATTGTGGAATAACCTTACCTCCATCCTCTACAATGCTGGTGTATCCTGCAAGCTATAGAATGCGTGTTAAGTGTTGAATCTCATCCAGAAGCAGCAAGCACTAACAAGCACAGTTTATGTTGCTCGTTGCAACCCGAAGAATGGATACTATTTTCATCACTACACTTTTCTTCTTTTTGTTTTAGTCGGAGGCATGATGGTTAATTTTGGCATCCATTTGGTTGTTTCATCAAGCGGGGCATTTGCGCATGGAGCTATCTTTGAAACATTGTGTTACATCGGTTGATTTAGCCCCTAAGCAAACACTAGGTAATAATTTTTCCCAACTTCCTTTTCTCTTCATGCACCAATTTTAGCGAGTTGTTTAGACAATTTTTTATTATTATTAAATTTAGGGTTTTAGAGGGAAAATCAACCCACAAAGCCCCTAAAAACAGATAAAATAGCAAAAAAATTCCTCAGATATGGTTGAAGGATTTTGCTGGAAAAATCTTGCAAGTTTCGTGCTTGTGAGAAGTCCAAATATTGGGGAGAAATCAGTCTGAAAACATCTCTGTTTTTGAGGGTCTCGCATGCAGCCTCTAGCATAGGGTATGTTAAAACAAGGACATACGTTTTTAGTTCATCCTCTGTTGAGTAGGGGTGACCAACGGGATGTCACACTCAATGTTTCCATTACTAGTAATGTTGAGGAGGCCCTAATGATGTAAAATTGCTAAAAGATTTTGCCCTGAGTAGCAAGCGAAGCAGGTTTGAATATGGGTAAAGCTCCATGGTTGTGCGCTAGTATTAAATAAAGCATGCGGTTAATCTCAGAAACAATATTTAACAAAATTTTGCATTTCTTTAAAACCAATTGTTAAAAAAAATGATTTCTGTTTTGATGGTAGGACCTGAAGGAGTAGAGGAAACAAGGGCAACCTCTAGGAACAATGGCTTTGTCCCACATGTTTGGAGCATGTCAAGGGCGAGTTTAAAATTAATTTTTCTTATATCCCCAAAGATTTTTACTCATTTTTACTAGGTTGTTGCACATCATGAAGAAAGCTGCATAAAACAAAAGCCCCAAAACACAAAGCACTACCTCCACCTCCAAGTTTTTACATTGAAATGCAAGTCCCGAAATGAGATAGTTGCAGAATGCTTGTGTATTGTCAGCTACCTGGTTATGTGATGGGATGTTTAGTTAGGGGGTACCATGTAGGTAGATAAAGAGGAAGGTGTTGAGTTATAGTAGGACTCATTCGGGGTGCCAAACAATTTAGAGAATAAGGGCAATGATGATATCGTTGCACGTTGATAGTGGATATAAATAAAGAATCAACTAGAGGCTGTTCGAGCATGGCTATTTTCTTGCTCGAAGTTGCTTCATAATTTATATCATTTAGGTCTTTTAGTAGTTCTTTTGTCATGTTTTATTTTATCTTATTATTGATCACTGATGTAGGTTTTGTTTTCATTTTTATGTTAAAGAAAATTGTGATTCATCTATTTCAAATTTGTATGAGTCTCATTATGACCAATTATTAATTATGTAAAAACTTCAATGGTTTTCGTAAAATATTTTCCTTCACTTTAGGATAGTTTTGATTCGAGTCCCAGGGAGAACCACATGTACAACCATACTTAACATTTAAATGGGTTATTAAGAAAGCATATATTGAATGACAGAGGTTGAAGGTTATACGAGTGTGTAATGAGATAATGGAAACATACAAGATAATCATTTACACTAGAGTAGAACTGTAAGTGCAAGGTTGTAGTATGCGATAGTTGTGTACCAAATTTGAGAGATAAGATTACATACTTCCTTTTCCATCTCTGTTTCACTAGCTACAAATAATAGGATATTTTAACATACAAATGAGTAAGATGAAGCATTGATTGAACTATTACAAGAGTTGGAAACAACCACTTCATAACTAATAATTGCCTTGTTGTCTTTTGGTAACATCGGTGTAGTGCTGTGATGAATAGTACTTACACTGTTAGTGCGACAACACAAAATAGGAATTAGGACTTTGTAGATGTGCATGGGATGATGTGAACGTTGTTGATGAAGATGACATGTGCAAAATGCCATTATGTTGCGAGTCGATCAAAGGCTTTGATCCTCTTAGATCAATTGTTCCTTCTTGAAAAGCAATGGTCCCTATTGCATGTAGTTGCAAAACAAGATATGAAAAGATGTTGGCAACCTGCACTTTTGTAAGCCATTCTCTGTGCGAAGGTACTTCATTTGCTTTGATGGCATACAAGAGGGATGTTTTGTTGAGGTGTCCATTTGACCCAATTATTTGAGTTGATTCTATTGTTTATTGATGCATTGTAGTTAGGGTAGATCTCTTCTCGTTGAAGTGATTCTGTAATATTTTAAATGTCCATCAAAGGTGGAAAATAATGGCGTAAGAGTTGTGTTGAGGATTAGATGTAAACCAAAGTAGGAAGGAAGATTAAACTCGAAAGCATTATATTGTACTTGCTTGGTGATAGTGTAGGCCTTGTACCAAAGCGGTCGAAGCTCGAGGTAGGAGCATGTTAGTCTTTCCTATTGTAAATGAAGCCATACTCGATTACTACACTGAAAGGTGTGGGATGTTTGATGTTGATTGTGGCGTACATGCTTGGTGATAGTGTAGGAACTGTACCAAAGTGGACGAAGCTCGAGGTAAGAGCATGTTAGTCTTTCTTATTGTAAATGAAGCCATATTCGATTACTATGCTGAAAGGTGTGCAATGTTTGATGTTGATTAGGGCTTTGCATGTATATAGCATTTCCCTTTTGTAGAATGGTTTGCAGTTGTTATTGAATGTGCTCAATGAACTTAACAACGTCGTCAACTTCCTTTTGAGTTGAAGGAGTTCATATTGATGCCAGTATAGGATAAATTACATCAATGGGTGGTAGAGGTTGGAAACCCAAACAAACCTGAAGAGGGTTTTTTAGTAGGGTTGTGTAGAGCTCTATTGTAATTGTGCTGAATGAAAAGAAGGCCTTCATCCCATGCACATTGCTTCTTTGAATTGTACATTCTTAGAAGATTACACAATCACCTTGTTTATCAGTTTCATCTGTTCATTAGTGTAAGGATGGAATGTGGTATACTTGTTGATCTTTGTGTCCAACATAGACCAAAGTCTTTCAAAAAATGACTCAAGTTTCTTATATCTCTATTAGAGAGTTTCTTGTATTCCAAAGTGGATTAAGACACGCTGAAAATATAGTTGAGAAGTTTCTAGAGAGATTGTGAGAATTTTCTGGGATTCCAAAGTGGATCCAGACATTGAAAATATAATTGAGCAATTTCTAGAGAGATTGCTTTTTGACAAGGTAGAAGAATTACCTTTTTTGAGAATCTATCTACTACTACATAAACACAATCATTACCATTCCTGGTAATAGGGTAGCCTAAGATAAATCATGGAAAATGGATTCCCACGATTTTGTTAAAACCAAGTAAGATGCTTTTTGAGCAGTATGGCAATTGCATTGTGATACAAGATGCAAAATATATTCTAATATATGGCCAAAAGATGTATTTATAATACTCAACATGGGTCTTTACGACTCCAATTTGTTTTGCAACTTTGTTGAAATGAGCTTTCCATACTAGTTTCTCTCTCTCTATGTTCTGTACTACACACAAGTGGCCAAGATGATATATGAGGTCATCCTACAAATAGAAAATTGAAACTAATGTGTTGTTGTGCAATTTTTGATAGGCTTCTACAAAGTTTGTGTTAGATGAGTACAATTTTGACCAAGTGCTTGCTTCATGTCCACTTGTGTCAAGCACCATGAAGGGAGCTTGAACCAAAGGTTGACTCAAAACAATTTATTACTAGGTTAGCATTTCCTTTCTTATGTTTGATGTTCAAGAGGAATTGTTGAAGATATGAAGGCCATTTCTAATGTCACTCTTGTTGCAACTTTTTATTAGTTTGCAAGAACTGAAGCGATTTGTGATCTGTGTCGATTATAGCCTCCTTTCTCAATATGTAATGCTCTCAACACTTACATGACTGGACAATGACATAAAACTCATGGCCATATGTAGGACAATTTCTTCTTGTCTGTGGCAAGCAACTCAGTGACCATGTTGAGGGAGGACTGCTCCAAGTACTTAGTTAGATGCATCAATCTTTATCTCAAATAATTGCTAAAGATCAGGGAATGCAAGTATTGATGTGGAATAGAGTTTCCGTTTTAGTTCTGTAAATGCTTTTTGTTTTGCAACTCACTAGATGAAGCTTGCTTTGATGCCACTTTTGGTAACTTGATTTAGAGGTCAAGTTACATGGGAAAAACCAAATGCAAATTTCCTATAGAAATTTGCTAATCCCAAGAAACTGTGAAGCTTTGTGAAATTTTTTGGTATAGGGAAATCTTGGATGCTACTGATCTTGATAAGGTCTACATGAACTCCTTGTGCATCTACAATGTGTCCTAGATACTTTATCTCTGGCATGGCAAATGAATATTTCTCCATGTTAGCATATAACTTGTGTTGTTGTAAATTGTGAAACACTTGTTTAATATGGTGTAGATGTTCATTCTATGTTTCACTGAAGATTATAATGCCATCTAGTTATAACTGAATAAATGAAGTAGTGAAAGCCCAAAGGATCTCATTCATCATCAATATGAGTGTCATAGGCACATTAGTTAAGTTGAAGGGCATAAATAGGCACTTAAACAAACCTTTGTTTACTTTTAAGGTTGTCTTCCAGATATCTGTAGGTTTAACATGTCATAACCCCCAAAAGTCAAACCCTCAAAACTGACTTTTTTGATTATGATAACAGAGTCCAACAATCTTGTCAACATGAGGGACATCGATTGTAATCGACCCATGTATATGTCAGTGAAAGAAAAGCTAAACCAAGTATAAGTGTCTTACGCATGTTCTAACAGGGGTTATAGGGATCAACATTATACTTCACGAGCCTTTCCTTTTTACGTCAAGAGCATAATCAACAAGGAATGTTCATAATCATTTATTAGACATATTTCCAATATCACATTAGTTGGAATAACTTATTAAGGATTTGGTGTACGAAGAGCTTTGTCCTTAAACAAATATATATCCCCATACCCATGAGTCTATGAATTAGAAAAGATTCTCGAAAGGACCATTAAGGGTATTAAAGCCAATGGATAAACATGTTCCGTGCCCATAACGAGGTTGGATGCATTAGTACTACATAAAAGATATCAAGGAGTATTACATTCTTATAAGCATACACTTAAAAACAAGGGCAAGTATGTAATCACCTTTATACAAGTTAAGGAAGTATCTCATAGTGATAGGTAATGAAAACTACCACACTAAATCATTGACTATGAATCAAGCATGAAATGAGCATTTTGAAATCCAAGTTAGTGTCATTTCACATTTAAGACAAATACTTATTGAAAATCTTTATGGTAATCTAGCCTAAGTTTAATACTGTAACTAGAATTGTAACAAGTAACCAATTAAACCTAGTTACAACAAATCCAAACATCTCTAATTTATCACTTCACTCTTTTACGTTACTTCTATAAGGCTACCAAGAAGATTATTTACGTGTTCTAACTATCCACAACTTCACTTAATTTACCACATTCATTTTTATAAGGCAATAACCATAATTTCCACCATTCATTATCAAGATACATTTTTTAGATAATACATTCCTTACAACTCATCAATAGATTTTATTGTTAAGATGAAAGTAACAATTCGTTTGAATATTGCTACCATGCCACTTGAATCAGGTTTGCACCACCAAGTGGCATACCACTATTTCGTCATGTCGATAAGTTGTAGTGTACATACAAACATTTAATACTTGATTTAATTCAACCGCATATGTCATCAAACAAGAGAATAGATAACTATGATAATTCTTTGTGCAATTTTTAATATTTATAAATAACTATGATAATTCTCTGTGCAATTTAACATATTTATAGAACTCAATAGATCGAGAAATGCAACAATGGGTAGATGTTAATAATAATCTATCGTATCACCACATGGGTGTTATGAGTAGTTTGAAATCCTATTTATAACCATCTATCCCATGTTACCAAGTTTCTTTGTAGGAACAATTTAATAGTAACAATTAACATTCCTTTTACGAATAAATCAACTTACAACCATAAGAAAGAGTCTTAAATACTTTATAAAATTCCTTGATTGCCCACTAAATAAGAAATCACTAAGACAATTATAAAAGTCCATAAACATGGAAGTTGGTTATTATAATAGTTCCATGTGAAACTACTTATAATAGTATATTGACCCTAAACAATCCAAAAAGATATAATAATTGATAGTTAATAATAAATGAGGTTTGATTAACCTTTGTATTGCCATCAATTAATAGTTGAAGGTGGAAACACATATTATTACTCTCCACCAATCATTATGTCAATTACAAATTAAGTACGGTTAAATAAAGGTACTCCTCAACCAAAATAATCAAATAATCCTTTTACAATAAAAAAGGCTTAACAACTGGAGACGAATCCGCCAGATAACATTGACTTACATTACATAGAGAAACCATTATTTTTAGGCATCCAAGTAGAGGCAAATCAACTATGTTAAAGGATTAAGAACTATTATAAAATATCTTAATATCTTTAAATTTTTGCATGTTGTCTCTAAAATGAAAATTTTTTTCTTGCAACTTTCAACTGAGAAACAAAAAGGTTATAGCCATATCATTTATAATATTCCAACCTTTAGAAAGTAAGCTACAACTGTATACTATGTAACATTCCAACCTTAAAAGTAAGTTACATCCATATCAATGATTCATTTCAAATCAAAACTGTAGTCTTTGCAATAAGACTTTAACATGGAAAGAGTAATCTACAACAAATGCACTAACAATCCAAAAGAAACTACCTTCAATCCATTCCATGAGTCATACCACAGTTCAATGAAGAACTTACTTATTTAGACCTTGGTCGAACTTGTATTATTGATTTAACCTTTTAGGGTTTTAGTAATGTAAATCCTAAGTTTGAATAAAGCATTGAGATGTCTAAATCAGTTACATAATATGCAATAATTAACTATTGATTTGTCATGGATTTTGACATCTTCTGATTTTTTAAAAATAGTAATAAATATGCATAAATAGATACTTATCTGTAAAGTGACTGCCGTAGAAAATTTGGGTTATGAAAATTGGGTTGTGGATAGGTTTGAGTGTCATCAACAGGGTCCCTAGGTTTGATTGCTAGCGTCATGCTGCTGTAGTGTCGTCAAGATGGCACTAGTGTCCTCTTTGTAGGACTATTCCTATTTTCTAGGAGCACCTGCTCCTGTGTTTTTGGGTCTTGTTCTTGCTTGCACGAAATTTGGAACTCTGTATTGTCTCTAAAAAAAGTGATTTAGTGTGCAAACCCCAATCCTCCTTGCAAGTATGACATGAGCTAAAAATATTTTTCCATTAGTAGGATAGGCTGGACATCCTCAACACCCCACTGTGAAGAGAATTGCCTAGATACCAATACTCCAAGGAGGGATCAAACTTGATGTAGTTCTCCCACTTAGTGCTTGGTGTAGTGCAACTGAATGCTAGAATGAGAGTGGTCTTGAATGCCTTGAGTGTGCTTGAGCTTTGAAATCTTTGAAATCTGGTCTAGGGCTACTGTAGATGGTAGTATGCAGAAGTAGGGCAGATTGGGGATCAAATACCTTAATTTTGCTCAACTCTTTTCTTATTTGGATAGACTTTTGCATCTATTTTCTATCTACTGAATAGAGGGCAAATAGTCTTGTATTTATAGAGATCTATCATTTGTGCGAATGATAAAATGTACTTAGGTCAACCTTAGGAGGTGCACACGTTTGAAAACATATCTGTTTGGGAGAATTAGGGTAAGGGGCACTAGCGCCAAGTTGGGGACACTAGCGCCATGCGGCTTTAGTGTCCTTAATGTGGCGCTAGTGTCCAATTCATAGACTGGTAGGCACACTGGGCTGAGATCTGGGAATGTTGTCTTACGACTGTGTTTAAGTTGATTGAAGATGTTTATGGTCTACACAATGGATGGAAAAGTGTGGTAAAGGCTCTAGGATAGGTCAAGGGCTAAGCTAGGAATAGGCTATCTCAAGCAACACTCTTAGCATCCAAATACCACTTTTAGGCAATTACATTTGCCCCCCCCTTTATGCTAGAAATGCAACAAAGTAAAATGACTAGTATAAAGGAAAACAAAGCATATCTGGACTTATCTAGAAAGCGAAGCTCATGTAACTGAGTCTGAATATGTGAAGTTGGATCCACATATGTGAAATATGATCCAAAGCAATGACCTGCAATGAAACATGCAAAGATCAGTCCTTACTTAAGAGATTATCAAAATCAAAAGACTATGCTGAATAAAGTAACTGAGTAACGCTGAGTAAAGAGAGAGGAAATGAATGAATACACCTCATTGGATATGCGAACCAATGAATGAACCTCGTGATAACCTATGTGTTTGAGTGTACATAGTGATCAATTCATTGAATATATTGGACTGATTTGATAGCTTGCTCAATCCTCATATGGTGTGGCTCAATAACTCAATCCAATTTTGACTGTATTATTGCCCACCCCTACTTGGTGGATCCTAATTTGTGAATAGCTTGGATAAAACTGTAAGTATGTCTAACCCTCTTATGTGGGTGGCTCAAGAATTCAAGTAGGCCATGACTCCATCATTGCCCACTCGTGTAAAGTAGATGCATCTGAAATTGAACTGCGCAAAGTGCTAAAAGTATCTAACTAGGTATATCTAATTGTGTATGTCGGTTCTTTGGCCACTCGGGTACATTAGGCAGCTCTGGGCCACTCAAGAATGCCAACCACTCTAGATGGTGTAAGGCATGAAATTGGTGACACCCTGGAATATAATAACAAGTGTATACAACATAGAGAATGACATGGAGTTTGCCATTCTATCTGATCAACCTATGTGTAACTGAGCATATAGAAACTATGTGCCACACACATGCCCCCAATCTGATATCTTAGTATAATGGTACTGCACTGAGTATGTAATAACTAAATCTTTATATTTGAATTGAATGTGGGAGTGATCATGCCACACATGATGCCCCCAAATCTGAACAACTAATATGAATCTGATCTGAAATGAGTGTATCTGAGCAAAATTTGAACTTCACTATCAAATCTGTGACTGTACATGTGCAAATTTATATTGTATATGATGTATTGATCTAGCTAATTTGGACTACCCTCAAGTTGGGGCTACTAGATAGTAGCGCACTGTAGCGGACAATAGTGCCCTGTGGTGCTAGTGTCCCATTCTGGGTGCTAATGTTTATCTGGTCTAAAATCTGGGTGACTAACCTACTTTTTGAGTCTTTATTTTTTTTCTGTCTGGCCTATTTTGATTTATGAAACTGACCCTATGTGATAAAAATAATATGTGAATATCAAAGCAAGAGCTTGATCTTTGTGACAAACCCCTATGAATGCCTACTCTTTTGAGGGTAGTTATGGAACTTGTGTAAGAACTGTCCTCAAAAGAAGTTACTTTGCCAAATGTGTTAGCCAAAGCATATATATGATAACCATGTGATATTTCAATATAATGTGCAAACATAACATCATAATGTAAAAGTATATGAGCATAAGTAAGTAATGTAAGATGTATATTATAATCTAGCATTGCACAAGGGTGTCAAGATAGATGTAATCAATGTATATAACATCAAATTTGAGTAGCTACTTAGGGGGATGGGGCATGATGTTTATCACAAAATCCAAGCAGGAAGGGTAGATGCATGAGGTCTCTCATGGCATAAAAAACTAGTGATTGTAACAATCAAAGACAAGTGTCATAGTGAATAAGCATACAAGGAAGCATACATACAAAACACATGAGGCACACAAAAGTAGGCCAAGGGGCCACAATACAAGGGACATGGGCACATGCCACTAAATGTGAGAATGAAGACATAAAAGGACATGTTCAAATGTCCACATACATAAGAAACAATCAATTTGGCTTAGAGCCACATAGAAGGACATGTTCAAATGTCCGCATATACAATTAGGAAAGTACACACAAGGGACATGGGCACATGCCCAAGGCATACAAACATAAAAGTGGTGTAGATCCAAAGAACAATGTCATTCAAATGCCTTTGAAATGGAAGAAGCATAGGAAACACAATCAAGTCTAAACTAAGAAAGCTAGAAATGAAAGCATGTATAACTCTATAGTACAAATCTATGTAAATGCTAGGATATACATATGTTGAGTCTAACTAGTGATAGTCGGTAAAAAAATATGAGCAATGAGTAGCAATGATCAATTTCAAGATATATCAATGCATAAACCAGAATGTATAGTATGAAGGATAGAACTCGGTAGTAGTAATTATGTATGATATGCCCTTGAGTGGGCGGATGTATCAAATAAATAAATTTGGATTGATGTATATGCTCCCAGTGGATAGATGATAGCAAGTCTAGATCAGTGTAGTGGACCAGAGTCTTGTATGTAATCTGCAAGCACTTGACAGGAACAAGTGAAACATGAATGTATGATAAAATTGACTATAATAAGATAGCTAGAAATATGTAATATCTGAAAAGTGTAAGAAATGTAAACATAGTAATGCATACAATCTGTAAATTTTGTGTTTTCTGAGTAATATTTGAATGTTTTTGTGTTTTGACATGTTATACTATTTTTGTATTTTTTGGATATAAGCTATGTAAAAGCAAAAGAAAATAAACTATGTACAAGGAACGAGTGAGAGAATGAAGTATGTACAAGAGTAGGAACCATACTAACCAATGATTCTCATGGGAGACTCACTATCACCATGACTTGTGTCAAAAATAGGAATGGTATTCTCTCGTGCAGTGTGATTGATATGCTGTAGTTGAATGTTGTTGCAGTAAGAATCTGAGTATTGGTCATCATCAAAATTATAATAACCTGGGATGTAGGGAACTACCTCATACTGTAATGTTGACCTTTTTGAATTATGCTTTGGCATATTGATTGTGATTTTTCCCTTTGAAACAATGCTTACTATAGACATATGATGTTGTGGAGTCTCTTTTTCTAGAAACCCTATTTTGAGAATGCTTGTTTGTGTAGCATGATTTTGACTTTGCAACTTACGATCTTGCTCTTTCTGTAACATTTCCTGTGTATCTAGATGTTTTGCCTTGATAAATTGTATTTGTGACCGATGTGTCTTAGGATGTTCAATAAATCCCAAACCATATTGACCAACATTATTAACTGCTAGAATAGGAGAGGTGATGCCTTGGCCCTGTTTGCCCAAACCTTGACCATGATAGTCAAACTGTTGTAGATAATTATGACCAAAATTATACCATATTGAACGTTGAGCTTCATTTTGGAGAGGTAGATTTGCTTGATTTATCTTTTCTTATTGTACTGTTTCTTGATTTGATTGTATTTTTTGAAATTTTTGTTGTTCTGAGTTATGCTTTGGTAACCATTTTTGTATTGTTTATGAGTTTGACCCTTTTTGAATTGGTACATGTGTCATTGTATATTGTGTGGATTAAGTGTCATTGTGTGAGTCATCTGTATCCATTATTTATTGTATTTTTCTTTTCAATGTTAAACATGAATTGATGTGGTTCTCATGCATTCTATGATACTCACAAAAATATCTAGATCTCCTCATTGGGTGTAGAGGGGGTAGGTTGATCAACTTAGATTTAATCATTTTTCTTAGTACCTCACTTGAACTCTTATTTGAATTTTGAATGCTTTTTGAATCATTAGGTATAGATGTACTTTGTTGTGATTCATGATTTGGATATGTAACATTGTTTGCCACAAATTGACTAGGTGAAGATGCATATACATGATTTACACTATTGTTCCCTAGAGTCCTTTATCTTGTAAATTGAATTTCCAATGTTGTAATATTTTCATGTAATAGTTGATTATGATTTTGTAAACCTGCAATTATCTAGGTCATAATAATAATTTGATCACATAGAGTCTCACAAATGCAAACCCTAAATGTTTATGATTGAACATGTAGGCACACACCCTATAGGGAAGAGATGTGAATAGGCTGAGTATGGGGAATAGGGACATTGGTATAGGCTACTTCATCTCGTGGATGAATGATAGCATGAACCTGGTTAGAGGGAAAGTAGCTATCACCCTTATGGAGATGAAGAGAAGAAGATTCTTTCACGTGCATAAGATATGACGTGAACTTTGAAACATAGGTGTTAGCTTGTGTGTTAAATTTTTTGTGTGTATGGGTTTGTTTGTTAATATAATTCCACATATGAGAAAGATAACATGCTATGAGATATGATATATATTGAAATTGATATAAAACATCATATTGATTTAATCTTTTAAGGTTTTACATGTGTAATCACCTATGTTTGGTTAAGGGGTTGAGATGTCTAAATTAGTTAAATAAATTAAAATAATTAATCTAATGATTTGCTATGAATTTGATCTTGATTTAATTTCTATAAATAACAACAAATAGGGATAAATAGAGACTTATCTAAAAATCATCTGTCGCAGATGATTTATGTTCTAAATTTTGAGATTTGAGCAGTAGTCTGTGTTATCAACAGGGTTCTGATACATCTATTCACTGGATAGTAGTTCCTAGTTTGGACAGTCAGGCCATCTATGTGTAGTGTATTAAATGTGGCACCAATGACCCCTTTGCAGGAATATTCTTGTTTTCAAGGAGAACTTGCACCTGTGTTTGTATGTTTTGTTCCTGCATGACTGAAACCTATAGATTTGTATTGTACTAGGAAAACTTGATTTGATCTGCAAACTCTAGTTTTCTATGCAAGTATGATATGAGCAAGATTTGAGTGTGTATTAGTAAGATGGACTGGTCATTCTCAACACCCCATTGTGTAGAGAGTTTCCTACATACCAATACTCCGAAGAGGGATCAGGTCCAATGTAGTTCTCCCACCTAGTGCTTGACTTAGGGTTGTAAATGGTAGTATGCAAAAAATAGGGCATAATAGGGATAAAGTACATTGATTTTGCACAACTTTATATTTGATTTCAATAGTTTTTGTATCTATTTTCTATCTAGTGAATAGAGGTGGATTAGACTTGTATTTATATGATTTTGTTGCTTGTGTGGATAATAAAATGAGCTAGGGATGACCTTAAGAGGGACACACATTTTAAAACTATCTGTTGGTAAAATCTGGGGCTAAGGATATTAATTCCCAATTGGGGACATCAACACCATGTGGCTATAGAGTCCCAAATGTGGCGCTAATGTCCTTTTGGTAGATTACTGAGAAAGTTGGATTGGGATCAGAGATGATAGTTCTGGGACTGTGTCTTGACTAGCTGTAGGTGACAGAGATCTATTGAATGATTAGAAATGTAAGTTAAGTCTCTATAATAGGTTTATGGCTAGCTTCGAGATAGGTTAACTCAAGTGACACTCTTAGCATTTAATTACCACTTTTAAGTGATTACATTTGGCCCCCATTTATGCTAGTAATGCAACAAAGTGAAATGACTAGTATAAATAAAAAGTAAGTGTACTTAGACTTACCTTGGAAGTGAAGCCCATGTAGCTGAGGTTGAAAATGCGAAGCTGGGTCTACGTATGTGGAAGATGATCTAAAGCAATGTCTTGGAATGAAACATGCAAAAGCCAGTCCTTAAGATATAATCAAACACAAAAGACTATGCTAAAATGAAATAACTGAGTAAAGAGAGAGGAAATGAATGAATACACCTCATTGGGTACCTGAAACAATGCATGAACTTGGTGATAACGCGCGCGCGCGCGCGCGTGTGTGTGTGTGTGTATAGTGATCTTATTATTGAATAAATTGAACTGAGCTGATGGCTTGCTCAATCCTCATATGGGTGGTTCAATAACTCAATCTGGTTTTGACTACATCATTGACCACCCCTATTTGGTGGATCTTGATCTCTATGAATAGCTTAGATAACACTGTAAGTGTGTCAAACCCTCTCATGTAGGTGGATATTGAACTCAATTAGGCCATGACTCCATTATTTCCTCCTGTGTGATGTAGATGCATCTATAATTGTACTATGTAAAATGCTAAAAGTATATAATTGAGTAATCTAATTGTGTATTCAACTTAGCAGCGACTCAAGAATACTAGGCAGCTTTGGGCCACTTAGGAATGCCAACTACTACAGATGGAGTAAGACATGAATCTGGTGACAACTTGGAATGTGATAGAAAGTGTACATAATGTAGAGAATGACATGGAGTATATGGAAATTAATGTGCCGTGCACATGCCCCCAATATGGTATCTAAATACATTGAATCTGTGTAACTAGTCTGAATGTATAAGTGATCATGCTACACATGTTGCCCCCAAATCTGAGTAACTAGTACAAATTTGAACTAAAATTAATGAATTTGAGATAAATATGAACATAAATACCAAACCTGTGACTGTATCTATGTAAATCTATACTATACCTGGTGTATTGGTCTGAATAATCTGGACTATCCTGAGGCAGGGCTACTGGACAATAATGGCCTGTAATGGACAATAACACCCTATGGTGCTAGTGTCCTAATTTGGGTGCTAATGACTGCTTGGTCTAATCTTTGTGTGATCTAAACTGAATACTGAGTCTCTATTTTTTTCTATGTCTACTCTAAGTTTGATATCTAAAATTGAGCCTGTGCATTGAAATATATCTATGAAAATCAAAATAGGAGCTTGATCTTTATGACAACCCCTATTAATTTTCTCTCATCTGAGGGGAGTTGTGAAATATATGGAAGAACTGCCATCTAAAGAAGTAGCTATGCAAAATGTGTTAGTCGAAGCATGTGTATAATATTCCAAAGTAATGTAAAACATAACATCATAATGTAAATGTATCTGAGCATAAGTAGGAAATGTAAGATGTATGTTGTAATTTAGCATTACACAAGGGTGTCAAGATAGATATAAGCAATGCATAACATCCCTAAATTTGAGTAACCTAGGGGGACGGGGCATGATGTCTATTGAGGTTCCAAAGTAGGAAGAATAGATGCATGAGAACTCTCATAGCATCAAAAACTGATGTGTGTGTGTGTGTAATAAATAAACACAAGTGTCATGGTGTAGAAGCATATAAGGAAGCAAACATACAAACATATGAGGCATGCAAAAGGTAGGCCAATGGGCCAAAATACAAGGAACATGGGCATATGTCACTAAATTTGAGAATGAAAACATACAAGGACATGTTTAAATGTCCACATATGCAAATAAAAAGCAATTTGACATAGAGGTACAGAGAAGGACATGTTCAAATGTCTGCATATAGAAGAATGAAAGAGCACACACAAGGGACATGGGCACATGTCCAAGGCACATAAACAGAGAAGTGGCATAGAAGCCAATGAACAATGGCATATTCAAATGCCTTCAATGATGTAAGAATCATAGGAAGACAATCAAGTCTAATCTAGGAACTAGAAATGAACACATGTATAACTATGTAATACAAATCTATGTTGATGTCATAATTGCATATATACCAAGTCTAATTAGTGATAGTCGACAAAAAATCTGAGCAATGAGGAACAATGATCAACATAAAGATAAATCAATGCAAAACTAGAACGTATAATATGTAAAGATAAAACCTGTTTATAACAACTATGTAGGAGATGCCCCAAGTGGGTAGATGAATCAACTATATAAAATTGGATTGGTGTAAATGCCCCCAATGGGTAGATGATAGTTGGTCCAGATTAGTGTAGTGGACTAAAGTCCTATTTGGAATCTACAATCACTTGACAAGTACAAGTAAAGCATACATGTATGATAAAATTGACTATACTAGGAGAGCTAGCAATATGTAATATCTGTCAAGTAGTAGAAATGTAAACATAACAATGTATACAATCTGTAAAATTTTGTGTTTTTGAGATATTTGAATGTTTTTGTATTTGGACATATTATATTGTTTTTGTGTTTTTTAAGTATAAGCTATGTACAAGAGTATGAAAATAAATTATGTAAAAGGAGCAAGAGAGAGAAGGAAGTATGTACAAGGGTAGGAACCATACTAACCAATGAGTCTCATGGGAGACTCACCATCATCGTGACTTGTGTCGTAGAGTGGAACTATGATCGTGTATGTGGTGTGAAAGGACAAGTTGAAGCCCATGATTTGGTGCGCTGTATAATTTGAACGTGAAGCTGCTTGAGTAGTGATGCTATGATGCAATGGAATTAACTGTGATGCCCTATGAACTATAGGGGTGTTAGGGACCCATCTGGTATATTTAGAATCTATAGGTGAAGTAGGTGCCTTATGCTGAGAAACTCTAGGATCCAATATAACTGATATCAGTGTAAACTATGTAGAGGAAGGTCCTCTAAAATTTGTGACATATCTATGATGCAATGGTCTTAGAGGGAGAGTATACATGCATGTAGACACTATAGAAGTAGACCTGGCCTGCTATGAAAACTCTGTTGAACACTGTGATGTATGCATAAGAGCTATACTCTCTATTGTACTTAGAATTGTAACTCGTGTCAGTGTTGGAAGTGTGACTAGAAGCTGTGCTAGAACTAACTTTGGGATGGGAAGAGGATACTCATATGGGACACCTTCAATCTTATCCACTTGGCTAACATGTATATACTTGAGGCATTAGTGT
The DNA here is from genome assembly GCA_037957365.1 of Torreya grandis. Lineage (NCBI taxonomy): Eukaryota > Viridiplantae > Streptophyta > Pinopsida > Cupressales > Taxaceae > Torreya > Torreya grandis. The sequence continues at coordinate 434,397 of JARHVA010001156.1, read as the reverse complement.
ACTGTAGATGGGGCAACTCAGAGCTGCTATAATGATGGCCTGCCCAATGATATATCGAATACCCCGCACTAGGTACTTCTAGAAATTGAGTGGCTATGTGTGCTGGTCCAACTTTTAATAGAAGTACTATCTCCCTAATGGAACTCTAAACATTTCCACTTAAACCAATAATGATTGTATCTATAGGGAATATATCCCTCTCTATGTATCCCAAGTGATGTAAGAGTGTCATGGTGTACATACTTATGCTTGACCCATTGCCAATTATGACACTATGAATAGGATGGTGGTCTATATATGCTCATATGAAGAGCACATGTAAATATGTGTCATCATCCATAATCTCCTACTCTAAAAATGTGATAGGTGGTCTAGGTGGCACTATAGTGTGATACATGTCACTAATGTTATGGAAGGGATGTGTCTCTTATGTAGCTATGTGATAGGGAGCTACTGGTGGATGAGCCTGGTATGTATAATGAACACCTGATGTGCCACCTGCCTCATTAGCTATATGCTTTGGGAAAGGATATGAAAATATTTTAAGTGCCTTTGCCTCTGTTTGTTATTTCAGTGCCTCTATGGGTGTGCCCACATCAATAATGTTGGTCTAAATGAGATCCTGTATCTTGTGCTTCAGGGTAATGCATTTGTTTGTGATGTGGCCTGGTGCCCTATGATACTCTCAAAATGTATTTGAATTATAACTCTTTGGAAGAAGCTATGTCGTATCAACCTCTTTAATGGGAGGGAGAGATATGACATTGCATTCTAATAGTTTTTGTAGAACACGTGTTGGTATTAGTGAAGACTCTGTGCTGAGGAGTTGATAAAACCAATGTGGCAGAAGGCTCTGAAGCTAATTGATTGTTGTCTTTTGATCTATTTTTTTGTATATGACTTTTACCTTATATGGAGGTTTGCTTGTACTCTTGATAGTTGATTTTGATCCATTTGTGTATCTGAGTTTGGCCATTGCTAAGAGCTTAACCTCTCTTTCCTTAACTGTGTGGCACATATCTATAAATGTGGGAAACTTCTTGAATAAGATTGCTATGTGTATTCTTGGTAATTTACACTGTTTGAATACATCTTGAAGCTCTCTGTCTACCATGGGGTTAGACAATTTTGATAAGATTATCTTGTATCGTAAGACATAATCGACTATGGGCTCATTTGACTTTTGCTTTAGCTGTGCCACTTGTAAATATGATATGTTATGACTTATGTTGATAGATAAGTGTGCTAGGAATATATCTGCTAAAGGATTGAATGCCATGATAGATTGGTTAGGTAAATCATAGAACCACTATAGGGCATAATCTTTGAGACTGCGTGCAAAGAGCTTCGTAAGAAGCCAATCATTGGACACATAGTCCAAGCATGCTACGTGAAAGGCTCTGAGGTGATGCTCTGGATCACCCTTACCATCATATAATGTGATCTTGAGTGCTACGAAACCAGATGGAAAAGGAGTTACCGTAATGTGATGTGCCAAAGTTGTATGCAATAGAATGTTGGAATCCAAGGCATGTGAAGGTTTAACTACTCTCTGCTCAAGATGTAACACCTTAGATTGTAGAGAAAGAGCCTGCTGCATAAGGGATTATACATTAGGAGGAGAAGAACTATCCACAAGTGGAGTAGTTGTCACTGATGGTCAAATAACAAGCTTGGGTTGTGCTATCTAAGTTGGTTGAGTGGGCCCCATTGAGGTGTACTGACATCATTAATTGGAGGGGTTGAAGATTGACCATTGTTGTTCTTATTTTTAATTTCTAATATGTCCTATAAAATTTGTGCATGATCATGGGGCTGCTCCTAAATTCTATCTCTGAAGCCCTATAATACCTCATCCCTGTTCACAACTATATCATTATCATTAAGTGGATGTAGTGTGTCTTAATCCTCAATATGGACCTGATCTTGTTCTTGGTTATATTGTTCATTCTCAGATGCATTGTCATTGAATTTCATATAATCAGGATGTGAAGGATTCATATCTAGAGTTGTAATAGGTTCTTTGTCCTTGTTATAAGGTTGGATAGTTGGAATCTGAATATGATCTATAGGATTACCACCTAGTCTAGCACTTCTTCTTAATGAAAGAGAGAACTTTTGTAGATGGCATATAACAAATAAATTGAAATAGAGCTACTACAATATAATATATGAATTTTGAATAATTAATAGTAGTTAATGAAAATAAGAGAAAAAGATACAAACCCTAAGAACATCTAGGTTTAGGGTTTTGGAAGCTAGGGTTTTCTTGCAACAATTTAAATTAAATGTAAAATAAATTGAAACCCTAATGTAAAATTGATTTTAATTAGCTAGGTTGTCTAAAAAGGACTAAAAAATCAAAAGCATGCAACCCTGAATTTATTGCACAAAAATAAGAATTAATGCAAGTTAGGGTTTTAAGCAATGTTTGAAGTAAGATGGGTTCACCAAATGATTTCAAAATTTAGGGTTTTACACGTGTAATCACCTATTTTGGTTAAGGGGATGATATATCTAAATTAGTTAAATAAATTTTAATAATTAAGCTACTGATTTGTTATGAATTTGAACTTGTTTGACTTTATATAAATAGCAAGAAATAAGGATAAATAAAGACTTAGCTAAAAACTAATTGTCACAGATGATCTAGGTTTTGAATTTTAAGATCTGAGAAGTAATTTGTGTCATCAACAAGATTCTAATATTCATCTATTCACTGGATAATAGTACATAGTTTGGATAATATCACCATTTGTGTGTAGTGTCCCAAATGTGGCACTAATGTCTCCTTTACATGAATTATTCCTATTTTTAGGGAACACTTGCACCTGTGTCTATATGTTATGTTTCTGCATGACCAAAACTTGTAGCTCTATATTGTACCTGGAAATCTTGATTTGATTTGCAAACCCTATTTATCTTTGCAAGTATGATATGGGCAATAATTGAGTGTGTTAGTAGGATGGTTTGGACATCCTCAACACCCTGCTATGTAGAGAGTTGCTTACATACTTATACTCCAAAGAGGGATCAAGTTTGACGTAGTTCTACCACTTAGTGATTGATGTATGTGCAAGTGAATGCTAGAATGAAAGTGGTCTTGGATGGCTTAAATGTGCTTGAGTTTTGAAATGCTTGAAAACTAGACTTAGGGTTGATGTAGATTGTAGTATGCAAAAAGTAGGGTAGAATAGGGATAAAGTACCTTGATTTTTCACAACTTTATCTTTGATTTTAATAGTGTTTACATCTATTTCACATCTAGTGAATAGAAGTGGATTAAACTTGTATTTATAGGGTTCTATTGCTTATATAGAGAAGAAAATGAGCTTAAGATGACCTTAGAAGGGGCACATGTTTGAAAAACTATCTGTTGGGAAGAGCTAGGGCTAAGGATAATAGCGTCCAGTTGGGGACACTAGCACCATATGGTTGTAGTTTCCCAAATGTGGTGCTAATGTCCTTTTGGTAGACTACCGATAAATTTGGATTGGGGTTGGAGATTATAGTTCTAGGACTGTGTCTTGGCTGACTGTAGGTGACTGAGATCTATTGAATGACTGTAAATCTAAGTCAAAGGCTCTATAATAGGTCTATGGTTAGCCTAGGGATAATTCAACTCAAGAGACACTCTTAACATCCAATTAACACTTTTTGGTGATTACAAATCTATACATGTTTTTATGTCTTTTTTGAGTTTATTCTGATTTAAAGGGAACAAGCATGTAAATGAAAGTATTAAACTTTGTAACAAAAAGTGATTAATTTATTCTATCATTATGATCATGATTATATGAAATACAAATCAGAAGATGTATGGATCTAAAATTTGAGTATAAATAGAAAAATGATACAAATCCTAAGTGTGTCTAGGGTAGGATTTTTTTTGAATTTAAGTTTTCTTTGTAATAATTTAAATCATATTTAAATAAATTGAAACTCTAATATGAAATTGATTTAATTAGATAGGATGTTTAATTTTTTTATAAAATTAGAAGTATGCAGGCCTAATTTATTACACAAATTTTTTAGATTAATGCAAACTAGGGTTTGAAACAATATTCGAAGTAAGTCAAGTTCACCAAATGACTTAACCTTTTAGGGTTTTAATAATATAAATATTAGGTTAGATTAAAGGACTGAGATGTCTAAATTAGTTAAATAATATGTAATAATTAACCATGGATTTGTTATGAATTTTGACTTTCTAAAATAGTAATAAATATGCAGAGATAGAGACTTATCTAGAAAGTAACTGTCGTAGAAGGTCTAGGTTCTAAAAACTGGGTTCTAGATAAGTCTACCTATCATCAACATGATCCATGGGTCTGATTGCTTACTAGACAGTAGTGCCCCACCTGAACAATAGTGCCATGCTGCTGTAGTGTCCTTAAGATGGAGCTAGTGTCCTTTTTGCAGGATTTTTCCTATTTTATGGAGCATTTGCACCTATGTTTATGGGTCCGGTTCCTATATGTATGAAATTTGAAACTCTGTATTGTGCTTGGAATATTTGATTTAGTGTGTAAACCCTAATCCTCTTTATAAGTATGGCACATGCTAAAAATATGTGTTTGATAGTAGGATAGGATGGACATCCTCAACACCCCGCTGTGAAGAGAGTTGCCTAAATATTAATACTTTGAGGGATCAAGTTCGATGTACTTCTCCCACCTAGTGCTTGGTGCAAGTGCAAGTCATTGCTAGAATGAGAGTGGTCTTGAGTGTGCTTAAGCTTTGAAATCTGGGCTTAGGGCTATTGTAGATGGTAGTATGCAAAAGTAGGGTAGAATAGGGATCAAATACCTTAATTTTGCTTAACTTATTTCTTATTTGGATAGGCTTTTGCATCAATTTTCCATATAGTGAATAAAGGTTAAATAGTCTTGTATTTATAAAGATCTATAGATTATGCATATGATAAAATGCACTTACGCTAACCTTAGGAGGTGCACACATTAAAAAATATATCTGTTCAGGAGAGTTAAAGGAAGGGACACTATCACAGAGTTGGGGACACTATCACCATGTGTCTTTAGTGTCCTTAATGTGGCATTAGTGTCCAATTGGTAGACTGTTAGGTACATTGGGTTGGGATTTGAGAATGTTGTTTTGGGATTGTGTTTGCGCTGATTAATGATGTCTGTGGTCTACACAATGGATAGAGAAGTGTAGTAAATGTTCTAGGATAGGTCTAGGGCTAATCTAGGAATAGGATATCTCAAACAACACTCTTAACACCCAAATACCTCTTTTAGGTGATTATAATTATACAAAATTTATTTTGCACAAATTCTAAGTAAAATTAACATGTTATGACTAGTTTATTCCATCATAATAATGGAGAGTAAAATCAAAGGCTATGAGTATTTACAACCTTAATGATTCAAGTAATTATCTATGATTTTCATAACACATAATGATAACTTCCAACTCATAATCACATAGTTGTCTACAATAGAGATATAGTTGCGTATTCATAATATTTATAATCAAATGAATATCTACAAAAGAGGAATAAGTGCTGCTAGTAAATTACAGTCATGAATGAAAAATAATGGTATCGTTCTACTATATGAAAACATCAAAATTAATAATTAAATAGGTATGTAAACATGAGTTTCTTTACTAATATTAAACCATAGTGATGAGGGAATATGATAAGTCCAAGTACTGCAATTCCATCAATAATTATAATCAAAGGAATATATGCAAAAAACAAATTATGTTTCATGCAAAATCTAATAAATTTTGATAATATCATTATACCAACTTCATATAACATTAAAATATTTTTTTCAACAAGATACAACTACCAAAATGCAATAACCCACTCGTGAATAAAATTGGGAGCACGCTCACCACATGAAAAATAGATATTTTTAAGGAACAAAATGAATCCATCCATTGGTGGTTCCCTACCCACCCCATCCATTAGTTAAAGCATGGAATAGGTCACCCAATAGTGCACCTAAGGCATAAAAATTAATGACTACAACAAATTATGAATGAGATCCAATGGTAACAAATAGGCTTTACTCAATAAGCAATCGACAATACTTCACAAATCAACAATGGCAACAACCAATTATTAAACCACTCATTACTCACAATAATAGTTTTCACAATAAATAGTGAACAAAAAAACACACCACAACCAAAAAACGTGCACAACTCAACAAGCTATATATCCGAATGAACCAAAACAACCATTAACACAAATGGACAACTATACATTTCCATAAAGCTTATCTTTACGTCATCCAAGTGTCACCCAAAAATGGGTTTCCTTAGCCATGAGTTTCCCATTGAAATAAGTAAATTAAAGGCATGAGAAAAATTCACTAATTCAAGAAATAATCACTACCTTATTGCAATTGTATCTCCCATAGGGTTTATTTTTCAAAGAGTATTACACAAATCATACTTCAAATTCAAAACCTAGAAAAATGCACTTACTTATTTTAGCAGGAAAACTCTTCAGGCCTCTGATTTATATTCATTCCCTTTAGTCTCCTTTCCTTATTCATCCACTCTTCCCAACTCCCCATACAACCATTTTAAACCTTCCCAACTCATGAACTGTAGTTCTAGCTCGAAGAACTAACCAATTATTTACAGCTGGAACTAACAATTCCAGTTTTGGAATTACTTCCCCATTGAGCCCCTTCATGCTGAGCTCAAACTTATACATTCCACCAAGAAAGAGTCACAACTTTAACTTCAAATGCTAAAGACACAAAAAATGGCTATTGAAAACCCTAATCGATATGATTAGTTTTTATTTTTGTTTTGAAGTCAAATGTTTCCCATCATTAAGTCTTTGAGACTTCTATTTTTAAATAAACAATAATGCTAAAGTTTATAATGACTTTCAACTGCTTACCATGGCCAAAGTCTCCAAGAATTTGGAAATGATTTACATGGATTAAATATTTAAGACCTACTTAAACAATTATAACCAACATTTATAAGCAAGGCTGAGGTCTTCACCAAAATAGTGATTTCTAAGTCCATGTTAACCTTTGACATCCTTTACAAACAAGATTATGGTAACCTTGAATAGGGTTTTTTTAAAATGCTCATGCACTCATGGATTAGTCCATATTTCTCATGTCAGTTCCTAATCAACCGTTCTAATATAGATGATCTGCCAATTGATTCAACAATAAAACATAATCAAAAGATAAAACAAACAACAAACCCAAGCACAATTAACTACAAATTACAATCAATCATCAGGAAACTTCTGCATAATACAAAGAAGTCCACAATAAAAGACAAAATAGTGACACGACTCTATTGCATTCATTTACTTGTATGCACTGAGAAGCAATGTTGAATGAGATATTCCACTCTTGAACCTATCTCAATCTGTTGGCTACACCTGCAATCATCAAAATGACATCAACAATACCAACATGAGAAATTTGAATAGAAATTTAAAATAAAAACTAAAATATAATTAAGTAATATGCCTATAACATTATAATGAATATCCATGAAATCATAAAATTGATACAAATGTGTCATAGTTCAGTAATCCATCAAAACAATACTAAAAATAATAACATGTCTAGGTAGGATATGACATAACAGGTATTTAATGATACCCAGACTTAACATCGATTTTGGTGAAGAGTGTGTCACCAAAGATCTATTTTATTAGATCCTCTATTTTGGGAAGAAGATATCTATTCTTAGTTGTGATCTTGTTAAGAGATTTATAATGGATGCCAATATTTATGCACCATCCTCATTTGGTGTGTGCATAATAATGTTATTACAAGGCGATGACCAGGGCCTGATGTGTCTTTTATCCACTAGTTCATTGTTTTGTTGCTTGGTTTCCTTATTATTGTGAAATGTTCTATGGTATAAAGAAGCATTATTTAGAGGTAGTCTTAATATCAAATCTATAGTGTGCTTAACCACAAAGTGTGTAGGCACTTATTTAGGTGATTGAAATATATCCTTGTATTTGCTCTTCACACTATTAAATGATTTTGTATATTGAATGAACTATAGTATGAGTTTTTTTTTCAAGGAAAATATTACATTCAAGTCTACCATCAAGAATACAAATTTATTACTAGAATTATCTTGCTTCTTACACTGCATGACATAAGTGAGTGAGATTAGAAACTACTTTTGACATGCGATATCTCATATCACCAACATATATGACAACATTTCTAGGGGTTTCTTTATATATTGCATGCCAATCGATGGTATAAATATGGTTGACTAAGTAAAACATCTCATACCTCAAATGGTGTGACGCAATAAAGGATATCATTTTGAAAAAGGCTTATTTTGTATACTTGTTGACATTGTTAAGTAATGCATTTCTTGGAGCTAACATTGAACCATCTAGTGAAGTATGGTTGTGGGTGAGGTACCGATGTTAAGTTGAGATTGCTAACTATTTCATGAGAAATCAAGATATTTTGACTTCCATTGTCAATGAAGAAGTTTATTGGTTGACCATTGATCCACATTTGTGAATAGAATAATCATGCTACTCTGAATATATGTTAGAGGAAGAAGTGATATTTGTAATATCTACCATAATAGTAGGTTTAGAGTCCATGATATGCTTACCTTTGTATTGTATTTCAAACTTAGCACTCGCTCCCTAAAGTTGTACAAGTAGATTATTCCTAGCGTGACACTCTTCATTGGAGTGACTGCCAAAGTTATAAACTTAACATCTCTTGCCAATGTTAAATTACTTATTATGATCATTTTTTGGTGTGTTCTTCTAAGGATGTCATGAAAGGCCATTCCCTTGTTTAGCATTTTGCATGACTCCGAAATTGAAAGGCTTAGACTGGGCTTTGTTTGAAGACTTAGAATCTTCTTTTTTAGAATTATGATGTGATTTTGATTCAAACTTTCAAGCAAATCTATAGGCTTCTCAAATTGAGATATGAACAAAATCCATATTATATTAGATATGTTCTTAACCTTGATCTAGACTTCAAAATGAGATTTGGTCTAGTTTCTTGAAAAATGAGTTTTGAAACCAAAGTACGAATCTATGTATTTTTGCTCACATTGATTATGACCTTGACACAATTATGATAATTTGATATAGTATCCATAATAGTTTCCATCAAGGTAATTAGTTGATTTGAGTAATTATATGAAACCATTCAACGTATCTATAGTTGTGTCTAAGTCATCATCCTCATGTGTAGTGCAATAGTTATCTTGCCATTTCTTTATGGATAAAAAAACTTTTAGAAGAGTAAATGCAATCTTTTTTATCAAAAAATTGATTAACCATATAATATGAACAAATTAGATTTAGTTATATAGGGTATCTATGTTTATTTGGCCTTCAAACATAGGAATGTCTAGATCAATTTGTACCTTGTATGGTGTGTGAGCACTAAAATGTGGTTATGAATGAGATTGATCAGAAGGAATGTGAAAATACTTGAGAAGTTGAGCTAAACAATAAGCACTCCCTGATTTTTCACATGCATGGCATTCTTCCAATTCTTCTTGTTTCCTTTGCAAATAATCCATCATTTTTTAAAACATTATAAAGTCTACATCTTTGCAATTGATATGTATGCAATCTAAGGATATGAATGAAGGTATGATGAAGGGTGATGATTCTTGAGCCCTAATTTCTTGTAATCATACCTCATATGAGTAGGAATACAAACATAAAATTATTTTGGATACAACTTTGATAGCAATGTGAGTGATATGAAGTGTGTATACTCTAATACCATTGATCTCGGGCCCTAAGGAAATGAACTAACCAACCACTATTTATATATAAAATTAGTTATTATAGAAGCATATATTGAGTGACAAAGGTCGATTGCTATATTAGAGTGCAATGAGACAAGGGAAAGAGATTTTAGATAATGGACACCAAATTAGAATTTTAACTACAAGGTTGTATTAAGCAATAGCTATATACAAGATTCGAGAGGTCGGATGTGTGATTTTTATGTACTTCTTAGGTTTATCTATGTTTCAATTACTATAAAGGATACAAGAATGTATTAATATACAAATGATGAAGATGAAAAATCATCTAGATTGTTACAAGAGTTGGTAACCACCACTTCATAACTAATCATTGTTTTGTCATCTTCAAGTAACACCATTGTAGTGCTGTGTGAAATAGTACTTACACTCTTGGAGATATGCAACATCATAAATATGAATTAGGACTTTGTGTTATGACCATGTTTTTGGGATGATGTTGAAGCTATTGTTGAAGAAATTATATAACATAGAGGAATGCCATAATGCAACGAGTTGATCAAAGGCCCAGATCATTCTAAATCAAGTTTTTACTATCTTATCTATAGTCATCAAACATATCATCCCCTAAAATTTTGAAGGATCTTTCTCACTATGTAGAAATTGATTTTACCACCACTTGTCCTCAACCCCAAACTCAAGGTAATAAGGGATAAAACATCCCAATACGACCTATAATAAGAAGCTAATAAGGATAAAAATTTAAATACATTAAATTTATCCCATAATTTTAACATGAAAAATATTAAAAATGTTTTTTTGGTCCCTTCACTACAAGAATTTTGCTAATGTTATTAAAAAAAAGCTAAATACTACCATTTTCAATACTTTTGTAATTTCTTATAAATGGTGATAAACTGTCAATAGTAGTTATATTGCACTTTAAATATAAATAGCATTTAAAAATTTACCTAATTTTATCATATTAAAAATTACCAGCGATTTTTGTGATATTTAACAACTGTTGGAAATTTATTACTATTGCTTGGAAATAATACAAACCCCAGATTTTAGTGGCTGTTAGTAACATATTATCCATTTTATAGAGAATCATTGTTTGTAGGATATTAGTGGATTAAAATAACATTAGGATCTTAGTGGATTAAAATAACATTCTAGTCAAATTGTAGAGCATCTAAGTTATAAAATTATAGTAAAAGAGCAAATATTAGTAAGAAATATATATAATCTATTTCATTTTAAAAACTAACATATTAAAAAATGCCATTTGTTAATTTTTTTCTCAAAAAAATAATTATTATGTAGTGCAAATAAATCTTGACCACTTCTAAAGTTTTAAACTATTTTAACGAGAACTTTTCTTTTTCACTTAAAAAGAAACTTTTCCCATAGTCTTTTCAAAGGTCTCCTTTCTATCACTTAATATAAAATAGTGCACTCACCATTTATGTGACACTAAATGCCCATGTCATAACTCTAGTACAATAGAATTAAAAATTAACAGACCTTAACCCATCAAGAAAGATTACTCACCATATAAAGTGTTGAACCTATGGAAGTGATTAAATAATGATGATGATGATGACAAATTTTGATGTCCATTAAACGAAATTAATTTGTAGGCACTTTTAAAGTGTGCCATTTATCTATACAATCAAGATTGTCATAATTGATTTCATTTTACAATGTATTAGTGGAGTTAGTCTTGTTATTAGTGCCCTTTTTTTGTCTTCCATGTTTTAACTCTTTTAGATGAGTGTCATCCTTGTGATTGTCATTGATATTCTATTTTAACTATTTGGAAATTAGTAGATATAAATCATAGGTTGCTAAAGGTCTGAGTATAGTAAATTAGGGTAGACATATGCAATAAATATATCCATTGATTTGTAACAAAATTTAATTAGTTTGACCTTTATAAAAATAGAAATAAATAATGCAAGTACTTAGCTAGAAAGTGACTGAAATGGGAGATTCGAAGGCAAAAATTGGGGTAAGAGCTATTCCGAGAATCATAGACAGGACTCAGGTGTCAAAACACTTCTTGGATAGTAGTGCTCTAATTAGACAATAGTTCTCTAATTAGATAATAGTGCCATGTGGCAATCGTGTCCCTATTTTGGTGATAGTGTCCTCTATATAGAACTATTCCAAACTTTTGGATGTACCTGTGTCTAGGTCTACCAATCCTGTTCCTGTGTGCACAAGTTTTGGATCTCTGTAGATGACCTATTTTGACTAATTTTATATGCAAAAGCTAAACCTCTATGTTGTTAGGGTATCCAATTGGCACAAGTAGTAAAATGTATTGTTAGTGGGGTAGGTTGGACATCCTCAACACCCTGCTATGATGAGATTTTCTTACCCACCAATACTTTGAAGAGGGATCAAGCTTCATGTAGTTCTCTTTACGTAAGTGCTGGTGAAAGTACAAGTGAAGCTATTATGAATGTTGTCTTGAGTGTTTTGAATGTGCTTGAGACTTGAAACCTAAGTAATATGAATTTATAAATGAAGTAGATGGTTGTATGCAAAAGTAGGGCATAATAAATATTGATAACCTTGATTGTGCACAACTTGTTCTGAGTTTATTTGCGTAATTTGTATTTGATTTCTATCGAGTGAATAAAGGGCTAAAAGTCATGTATATATAATGTTCTAATGCTTGTGTGGGTCTTAAAAGAGATCTAGGATGACCCTAGGTGGTTGCTCATTTGAAAAGATATCTTTTGGTAATAAAAGGAGGGAAAATGACAATAACGCCTAAATTGGGACACTAGCCCCATAGGGCACTGCTGTCTAGATTATGGCGTTAGTGTCCAGATGGTAAAACCTGAGGCATTAAAAGTGAGGGTCGAGGACTATTTTTGGGATGTTTAGGGATGTGGGTGGCTTGTACGAAGGTTGGATAAATGTCTAAATAGGCCCTAAGATAAGTCTAGGGATAAGCTAGGTATGGATGGTCTCAAGTAATACTCTTAGCACTGAAGTGTCACTTTTAAGTGATTACATTTACATGGTGATAATGTCTAGGATATGGGGCTACCTTAGTTTTCATAAAATTCTAAATTGATCAGAGAATTATAACAAGTATAGTTCAAGTTTTTACAAATTCAATTATATATTACTAATTTTGGCTCAATTTAGCTCATATTCACACCAATTTGCTCAGATTGGGGGCATTATGCATGGTATGATCATTCTTATTTTAGTTTAGATGCTTAAATACAAATTATTACAATTCAATCAAGAATTCATATATTCAGATATTAGATTTGAGGGCATGTGTGCATCACATTATTTTCATATGATCACTTATACACCAGTTGATCAAATGGAATGACAAAATCTATGTCATTCTCTACATTGTATACATCAAACATCATATTTCAAGTTACACCCTAGATTCATGCCTTATTCTATTTATAGTGATTGGCATTCCCAAGTGGCCTAGAGATGCCTAATATTATCGAGTGACCTAGAGTCATTTTACATTCTAGAGTTGGCAAGTGGCCATAGAGCCAACATAATTATAGTTACACATATTTTGTTACATCTCATAGTTTTAGTTTCAAATGCATCTACTACATATGGGTAAGCAATGATGGTGTCTTAGTCTAATTGAGTTCTTGAGTCACCTACATGAGAGGGTTGGACACACCATCAATCCAATCCAAGCTATTCATAAGTCATGATCTACCAATTAGGGGTGGGCAATGATGGAGTCAAGGCTAGCTTGAGTTATTAATCCACCCACACACGAGTATTGAGTAATACATTTAGCTTAGTCTAAACTATTCACTGATTGATCACTATCTACATGCACACACAGGTTGTCACACGGTTTTTGCATTGGTTCATGTACCCATGGAGGTGTATTCATTCCTTTCGTCTCTATTATCTCTTTACTCAGTTTTGTCTTTTGATTTTGATATCTCTTATGTGAAGATTGATCTATGCATGTTTTATTTGTAAGACACACAATATAGAATGCTTCCCATACTCAGATCTAGGTTCACGAGCTTCACTTCTTAGGTAAGTCTAGGTACACTTATGTTTGTTTTATCTTAGTCATTTTGATTTGATACATTTATATAATAAGGGGGGGGCAAATGTAATCACCTGAAAATGATACTTGAGTAATAAGAGTGTTATTTGAGACCACCCATCCCTAGCTTATCCTTAGACCCAACTTAGGTCCTATTTAGACACTTATCCAACCTTCATGTGGGCCACACATGTCCCTAAACATCCCTAAAATGGTCCCAGACCCTTAATTTAGCATCTTAGACCCTAGTACATCAAGGTTTGCCACTTGGACACTAACACTATAATCTGATCAGTAACACCCCATCTGGAAAGTGTCCTAGTTTGGGAGCTATTGTCCTTTTCCCTCATTTTGTTACCAGTGGATATATTTTCAAATGAGAAACCACTTAGGGTCAACCTTGACATATTTTAAGACCTGGACAAAAACTAGAGAAATATATATACATGACTTTTAGCCCTTTATCCATTAGATGGAAATCATATACAAATTACACAAATAAACTCAAAACAAGTTGTGTACAATCAATGTTATTAATCCCTATTTTTCCCTACTTATGCATACATTCCTAAGCTTATATTACTCAGGTTTCTACTCTCAAGTACATTCAAATCACTCATGCCAACATTCATACTATTTTCACTTGCACTTACATCAAAACTTAGCTGGGGAGAATTACATTAGGCTCGATCCCTCTTCAGAATATTGGTATGTAGGCAAGTCTCATCACAACAGGGTGTTGAGGATGTACAACCTACCCCACTAACAACACACTTTACTACTTGTGCCATTTAGATGCCCTAATAACATATAGGTTTAGGGTTTTCATATAAAATTAGTCAAAATAGTTAATATACAGAGTCCTAGAACTCATGTGTGTATAGGAACAAACTGGGCAGACCCAAACATAGGTGCACCTAGAAGTTTAGAACAATTCTATATAGCACACACTAGTACCAAAATAGGGATGTTAGTGCCACATGACACTATTATTAAATTAGGGTGCTACTATTCAGGAAGGGTTTTGACTCTTGGGTCCTGTCTATGACACTCAGATCAACTTTTGTCTTAGTTTCAACCTCCAGATCTGCTACTTTAGTCAATTTACAAATAAATACTTATTTATATTATTTATCATTATTTTTATAAAGGTCAAACTAAGTCAATTATATTACAAATTAGTATCTATATTTATTGCATATTTCTACCTTGATTTACTATACTTAGACCTTTAACAACCTAGAATTTACCGTGAAACAAGAATGTTAGGAGTATGCCAAGTTATGCGACAAATGTTAATGCCATGACAATCTACACCATGTCCCTTTGCAGCAAATACAACCCATAATATCCCTATGACCGTTCATGCCATGGGGCTTTGATCTAATTGGTAAGATAAATCTAGAATTTGTAGGAGGTTACAAATTCATTTGCATAGCTACAAAATACTTTACAAAATGGGTGGAGACCATTCAATTACAATCCACAAAGGGAGAAGATTATGTCATTTTCTTATTACCAATATTATTTCCTATTTTAGTCTCCCAATGACCATCATTACAGATAATGGAAATTATCTTAAGAACAAAACAATGAAGAAATTTTGTGCTAAATATAATATCTAGAACACATTCTATACTCTATACTACTCATAGGGAAATGGTCAAGTAGAAGATACAAACAAGATAATTAATGGTATCCTTAGAAAAATGGTTAAATTTTTTGGCAATGATTGACACAATCAAATAATCTATGTACAATCAACTTGTCTATGCATAATCAGCTCATCTATGTACTATAATATATAAAAACACAAAAACATTCAAATATTTACTTAGGAAACATAAATTTTAGATTATATGATTTGCCATGTTTACAATTCTTATACTTGCTAGGTAATACATATGTTAGTTGTCTTAGTATAGTCGGTTATTATAATACATACATGCTTTATTTACTCTTTTTGAGTGTTCATAGATAATTGTAAGACCCAGATCCACTACATAGATCCAAATTTACTACTATCTACAAACTAGTGGCATATACATAGATACACAAGTTCTTTATATGATACATTTGCCCATTTGGGGGCATCCTATACACACTTTTGATTGCCAGGTTACATCTTTCTAAACTCTAGTTATATCTTGATAATGATCGTCCTACACTTAGATGTTTTTATAACTACTACTACTTTAGACTTAGTCTATGTACATATTATCTCTTATACAAATTTGTACCACATGTTCATGCATTCTTTCACTTATAGCTTTCCTAGTTTAGACTTAATTGTATGATGTCAACCTAATGATTCTTCTGAGGTTGATGTCAATATTCAGGTCAAGAGGTATGATATTATCCAAAGAGGGTTAAAGGCATGTGAGCAAGGCGTAGAAGCATCAATCAGTGTTTCAAGGGCAGTTATCAAGCTTCAAGTGCTTGAGAAGCCTAGTCATGACATTAGTCATAGCTTGTAAAGACCTAGTGAGAAGGTTTGAGCATGGTGACTTGGTGAGTTAGATGCATAGAGGCATAAGAGACTATATAAAGTTACTTGAGCATGCATATGAGGCATTGGAGCACTCATGGGAGTTTCAAGGTAAGCCTATAGAGGTAAGACCTTAAGCCCAAGTCTGTAACTAGACTAGTTCTAAACCCTACCTGACCTAAGAAGGTGTCATAAGGTGCTGTCAAGACATATGAAGGATGTTTGACATTGTTTTACCATGTGAGATGTTGTTTAAGCATGCAAGTGAGGTTGAGAGCACATTGAAAGAGGCATAAAGGTCAGTTTCAATGCTATGACTTTCAAGTCAAGGCCTAAACAAGCAAAGGGAGATGGTGGCCTAATAGGGTATCAAGATTAGTTTCTAAGGCATGTGTGAGTAGGTGAGCATTGAAAAAGGTAATTAAAGTTGTTTAAGCATGTTCATGAATTTTTAAGTCATGATTTACAAGAAAAGGCATGAAAAGTGGGTTTGAGGTTTTTTGAGTGCAAATAATGAAGCATTCTCAACCAAATAAGGACTTTCAAGTGTTCATTGGCATGTGTAACCTCTGCATGGGAAATTGAGCTATTGAAGAGGTATGGGGAAGGGTCCTAGCTAATATCTCTAGGCATTAGCTTTGGAAATGAGGGGCAGTCCTTTATGAACAATCATTAACCCCAGAAATAATGTTAATCTTCTCTAAAACCCTAATAATGATCCAATATGAAAGATGTTGATCAAAATAGAAAAAAATGGATTGGCATAGATAGATAAGTGATTAGAGGTTGTAGCAAACTCTTCTAGGCACCTCCAGGTGTGATTGATTTGTCAGGTGAGTGGACTCTACAAAAAAGGCCTTGTTTCTCAGAGATTTATTGTAATAAGTCAGAGTTGACTATGTCAAAGTTGTTAAATGGATGAAAGTTAAATCTTGATTTATATTTGATGTCCATGGTGGTTTATAATCAGGTTCTATCCCTTAGGTATGCTAAACCGGTCATACAAGTTGACCTATCACTAAAAGGCCCAATGGTGAAAATAGTGAGAAAACCAAATAGAATTGATAAGTTGATTAGGGATGTGTTATCATGGATTAAAGATGAATCTAAATGCATGGATAATTTTTTTAAGACTTGTAAGACATGTTCATGTTGGATAGATGTTTTGGAGGTTAGTGGATATGATAAAAATGTTGCTCATAAGTTGACTTGTCTAGTGTAGATGAGACAATGAAGGTGAAAGTTCATGAGATTGGTATACAAGACCAATATTTTCATTTAAACATATTATCTATCTATATGGGAATGGTCTAATGATCAAATAGGATCATCCAAATGTATCAAGAGTATTTGAAATTAGTCATATAGGTGTTGAAGGTGAAAATCACCATGACTAGTCTTCAAGGCAAATTGAATTCTAGGTAAACAAGTTGCAATGATGAGTTTGAGGATATATGCCCTAAACCGAAGTATCCAATGCACATGATGTTTTTATTTTGGACATGTGTGTCATATAAATGATTTGAATAAGGTTTGAGAGTTAGTGAAAATGATTGAAATGATAAATCCAAAATGGGTTGACTAATTTAGGTTTGATCGTGTGTACTGAAGATAAAAGATTGGTCTACAAGACCAATATTTGACATTAGATATTGTGATATTTGTACTTGAGAATGATCTATAGATTTAAAATAATATATTTAATGTGTCAAAGGTCATAGGAAGTATTTTTTTAGGTGTTAATGTTCATGTTTTTCATGACTGGGTTTTGGAGTGTTCTGACAGTTTTGAGTGGGCTACTTGCAAATAAGGGTTTGAGCTTTTTCAACCTAATTTGTGAAGTATAGAGCACATGATGATGACCCTGAGGTCATTTAGCTTCTATATTTATTATTTTTTTCCATGGTTATTTAGTAAAATTGTGTTTATGCTTCAGTTATTCAAGATAGACTTTTTGGGTATGCACAACCCTAATTGTGAATAGTGCTGATGGTGTGCTTCAAGTGGTGGTTGAAGCTAAAAAATGTTATGAAGCCTATATGAGCTTATCAGGGGTGTATGTACATGGAATATGATATGTTACTTCCATGATAAGTATTTGAAAATTTTAAAAGGAAGGTAAAGTGTCCTAAATAAACCTAATAGAATTAGGTCTCCATGCGACCTAAAGGGGAGATAAGGCCTTATTGAGGTAGGTCAGACCTAAAGGGACTCCATGAACATTTGATCCATGTTTATGAGATGTCCTAAGATCCATTTCATGGCTGACCTAGTAAGGATAAGGGTGTTTGGCCGATTAAGAAGGATATGAACATGAGACTTGTATAAATACTAGGCAATTTTAGGCCTATTCATTAGTTAAGAGTGAAAGCGAATAGAATAACATATTTCAGAGTAGAAGAAGGTATTTTATACCATTTTAGGAGTGTATAGGATTGGTGATTAAAATTTTATAGAGGTTATATGTATGAGAATCAAGGTCATATGACCTAATCAAGTCAAGAAGAGGACTAGTTGATCGAAGAATCTTAGAATGTAGTTTGAGAGGGTTTCAAGAGAGAGAAAAGCTATGAAGGAGATAATCATATGTTGTATGAGTAAAAAAGTGTTTTGAAGGTTATCAAGGGTTTTAGGTGGATGAGTTGGTGTTGAGTCATTTAGGGGGTTGGTTCCTCCTTGAAAGTGGGTGCCTGCTAAAGACTAGAAGAGTTAGTGCTTAGCTAGTTGGGGTTGGTGCTCCATGTGAAATTGATGCTTCACTAAAGTTGGTGTTTATATTATATGACTGTAGTTCATTTTTAGATATGATTGGGTTTTCATCCCCTTGAGGGTTTCCCACATATAAGTTGTGTTATCTTTTATTCTTATGTTTCATGCATATGTGGATGGTTACTTAGTAATTATTTGATCTACATACTTGAATGAATGTTCATGATTGATTAAGTAATAAAGTTTTTAAAGATTGATTCACCCACGCCCCTCAGTCATATTGCTTCCAAAATTTTCTTGCTTGTTACACACTCTAGTTTTATATTCCATGAAGGACCTCATGCATCTCACCTTCCTACTTGGGTGTCGTGATGGACATCATGCCCCATCACCCTAGGTAGTTACTTAGTTATTACTCATATTTGATGTTCATATACATTTTTATAACTAGATTGACAACCTCGTGAGTGATAGATCTAACATACATTGTACACTACACACTTATGATCAAATTATCTTAGATTTTGATGTTATGTATGCACATCATATTGATTTATTACACATATATAATTTATGCTCTAGATAACACACATTTTGCAAATATTTTTTTAAAGATAATTCTTTCACAGGTACAATAACTCCCCTCAAAAGAGGGGGCATTCACAAGGGTTTATCACAGAGATCATGCTTTCTGTATGCACTCAAAGTATAGTTTTCAACACACAGGCACATAATTTAGAAATCAGTTTCAAGAAAACATAGTGGGAAATAGTAATAAAAGATTAGTTTCAGTTGAATAGAAATAAAAACATTTGGACATTAGTGCCCAAATTAGGATACTAGTACGACATGGTGCTACTACCCAAGATATGGTGCTACTATCTAGCTTCCTTAGTTTCAAAAAATTCCATATTGACCTAAAAGTATAGTACATACAATCTAGGTTTGTACAAGTTGAGTTACAAATTATCAATTTTGGCTCAGTTTAATTTAGATTCATACTAGTTTGCTCATATTAGGGGAATCATACATGGCATGGTCATTCCCATTTTAATTTAGATGCTCAAATACATATTATTACAACTCAATTCAAAATATATATACTCATATATAAGATTTAGAGGGAATGTGTATGGAACATAGTTTTCATATATTCACTTATACATCAATTGATCAGATGGGATGAAAATCTCCATGTCATTTTCTATATTGTACACATTTGACACCATGTTATAGGTTACACACCATATTCATGCCTTACCCCATCTACAGTGGTTGGCATTCTTGAGTGGCCTAGAGCTGCCAAATATTATTGAGTGTTCCATAGCCCTTTTACATTTTATATTTCCCAAGTGGCCATAGAGATGACATATATAGTTCTAATTATAGTTACATATTTTTAATTACATCATGTAGTTTCAGTTTTAAATACATCTACTACACATGGGTAGGCAATGATGGAGTCATAGTCTATTTGAGTTCTTAAGCCACCTACATGAGAGGGTTGGACACACCATCCATCCAATCAAAGCTATTCACAAATCATGATCTTCCAAGTATGGGTGGGCAATGATGAATTCAAAAATAGACTGAGTTTTTGAGACACTCACACATGGGGATTAAGGAAGCCATCAACTCAGTCCAAGCTATTCATTGATTGATCCCTATCTACATCCACACACAAGTTGTCACTAGTTTTTGCATTGGTTTGCATACCTAATGAGGTGCATTAGTTATTTTCCTCTCTCTTATCTTTTACTCAATTTTGCCTTTTACTTTTGATATCTCTTGAGTAAGGATTGATCTAAGCACATTTTATTTATAAGACACATAATGGAACATGTTTAACATACTTAAATTTAGGTTCACATGCTTTACCTCTTAGGTAAGTCTAAGTATGCTTCTTTTTTATTTATCCTAGTCATTTCACTTTGTTGCATTTATAGAATAAAAAAGGGGCAATGTAATCACCTAAAAATGACACTTGAGTATTAAAAGTGTTACTTGAGACCACCCATCCCTAACTTAGCCCTAGACCTATCTTGGGGCCTATTTAGACACTTATCCAATGGGCCACATGTGTACCTAAACATCCATAAGCAGTCTTAGACCCTCACTTTAGCATCCTGACCCCAAGTGCTTTGGGTTCTACCACCTAAACACTAGTGCTATAAATCAAACAGTAGCACCTCATGGTGCTAGTATCCTAGTTTGGGTGATATTGTCCTTTTTCATTCTTTTGTTACCAACAAATATCTTTTTAAATGAGCAACCACCTAGGGTTAACCTAAACCTCTTTTAAGACCCACACAAGCACTAGAACAATATGTATACATGAATTTTAGCCCTTTATCCACTAGATGGAAATTAGAACAAGTTGTGCACAATTAAGGTCATTAATCCCTATTTTTTCTTACTTCATACAACCATCTACAACATTTCTTAGCTCAAATTAATTAGGTTTTTAGTCTCAATCACATTCAATGCACTCAAGCTAACATTCATACTAGCTTCACTTACACTTTCACCAGCACTTATGTGGGAAAAACTATATCGGGCTTGATCCTTCTTCAGAGTATTGGTATGTAAGCAACTCTCATCATAATGAGGCATTGAGGATGTCCAACCTACCCCACTAAAAATACACTTTAAGACTTTTGTAAACTACATTCCATAACAATATAGAAGTTTAGGGTTCATATATAAAATCAATCAAATAGGTCATCTATAAAGATATAAAACTTGTACAGATAGGAACAAGGTTGGAAAACCCAGATACATGCACCTAGAAGCTCAGAACAGTTCTACATAGAGCACACTAGTGCCAAATTACGGATGCCAACACCACATGACACTACTATCCAATTAGGGCACTACTATATAAGAAGGGTTTTGACACTTGGGTCCTATCTATGACACTCAGATTAGCCTCTATCTTAGTTTTCAACCTCCAAATCTTTTACTTCAGTCAATTTCTAGCCATGTACTAGTTTACATTATTTATTGTTATTTTAAGAAAGGTCAAATAAGTCAATTTTATTACAAATTAGTGGCTATATTTATTTCATATTTGTACCCTGATTTACTATACTTAGACCTTAAATGACCTAGGATTTACATCTACTAATTCATAAATATTTGAAACATTATATATCCTTAGAAAGATGTAACCTAAAAATCAAAACTGTGTAGAGGATGCTCCCAAATAGGCCAATGTATCAAATGAGGAACCCATGTATCTATGCATATGCCTATAGTGGGTAGATAGTTGAAAATCTAGATCTGTGTAGTGGACTCGAGTCCTGTAACAATCTGTAATTAATCAATAAAAATAAGTGAAACATGTATGTATGATAAAAATTGATTGTACTAAGATAGATAACATATGTAGTGTCTGGCAAATATAAGAAGTGTAAACATGGCAATGCCTACAATCTAAAATTTTGTATTTTCTAAGTAAATATTTGAATGTTTTTGTGTTTTAACATATTATATTATTTTTATATTTTCTAGATATAAGTTATGTAAAAGCGACATAAAAACAAAACTATATACAAGGAGCAAGAAATAAGGAAACTATGTACAAGAAAGGAGGAACATACTAACTGATGAGTCTCAGGGGAGGCTTACTATCAATGTGACATGTGTCAAATAGAAGAACGATAATCATACGTGCTATATGAAAAGTTAATTGAGGTCCCAAAACCTACTATATTGAGTGATCTTTAGCCGACACTATCTATGAAGTGGTGCTATGAATCTATGAAACTAATTAGGGTGGTTTTTTTGACACATGGGTATTAACCGTGACACTTTAGAACAACTCATGTCCTATTTTGCAGCTTTCAGATCTCCTATTTTAGTCACTTTACATTTAAACACTTGTTTTATTGCTATTTTTACAAATGTCAAACTAAGTTAATTCTATTAAAAATTAATGGTTTTATTTATTATATATTTCCACCTTGATTTACTATTCTCAGACCTTTAGTAACCTAAGATTTATATCTACTAAGTCTAAAATAGTTAAAACATTTAGTGAACCTAACTTACTTCTAATACTACTCAAAACCTAACCCTAAATGCTCTTAGGGTTTGTATTTTTTTGTTTTCTATGCTCGGATATTAGTTATAAAATCTCAAATTTGTTTCAATATTTAATTCTTGTAATCCTTCATAGATTAATTCCTTTAAAGGTTCAAAATATACAACTGTTAGTTTTTCCTACTCCCCAACCTAAAATGGTATAATTAAACAACTGATTTGATGAAACCAATAAAAGAGAATTGAAAGATTTCATTTCCAAACATTTAGATATGCAAGATGACCTTATCAATATTGTCCATAAAGAACTTCAAAAATCAAATAATGGTCAATCTTATACTTTCACAAATAGCAATATTGTTACACCTACTTTAAAAATAACTCAGTTTGTACAATGATTTTTTTTAACTCAACAACCTTTAGTAGCAACTACATGTCCTATGGCTAATTCCTCCTCTAGAGACATACAATACCTTATGCATGAGATTCATTCTCCATAGGCTAAGGTGTTATATATTGAGCAATGAGCTACTAGGACATCA
Source organism: Torreya grandis (assembly GCA_037957365.1). Lineage (NCBI taxonomy): Eukaryota > Viridiplantae > Streptophyta > Pinopsida > Cupressales > Taxaceae > Torreya > Torreya grandis. The sequence continues at coordinate 410,810 of JARHVA010001156.1, read as the reverse complement.
CATGCCTTGGATTCTCAAGCTATTTTACATAGACCTTTGGCACATCACATTGCAGTAACTCCTTTACCATCAAGATTAATGGCACCTAAGCTTACCTTGTATGATGGCAAGGGTGACCTAGAGCACCACCTATAAGCTTTCCATGTAGCATGTTTGGACTGAATGTCCAATGATTGTCTCCTTATTAAGTTGTTCCCACATAGTCTAAAGGACTATGTCTTATAGTGGTTTTATGATCTTCCAAATAAGTCTATCACCACATTCAATCCATTGGAATATATGTTTTTTGCATGCTTTTCAATTAACATCAATGATAAAATCTCATATGCTCAAGTAACACAACTGAAGCAAAAATACAATGAGCCTATTATATAATATGTTTTGTGTTATAAAACTATATTGTCAAAGATGACTAGTCCCATGATAGATAGAGAGCTCCAAGACATATTCAAACATAGATTACTACTAGCATTGCATGAAGCTATCTTGTTCAAGAAAATTTCAACCTTCATAGATTATGCCACACAATAAAATAAAGGGAAGTCAAGCTTCTCTCTAAGGGTAAATTAAAGTACACAACTAGATCAAAGTCAATTACTAAGAGTTATAATAAACCTCCATACAAAGTAAGGGCCACTAAAAACAAGAGTGATTCAAAGACCATAATTAATATAACCTTAGATCCATCTCCTTGCTTGGTTTTACTAGCTCCTCCATAAAGAGTTTTCACCAACCTTCTAAAATCACAGACGTGTTTTACAATAACTACTATAATGCAATGTCATATCTCTCCCTCCCACCAAAGATGTTGATACAACACAACCTCTTCTAAGGAGCTATGATTCCAATGCATTTTATGACTATAACAAGGAACTGAGGCATACTAAAAATCAATACATCACCTTGAAACATAAGATACAAGATTTGATAGAGGCCAACATCATTGATGTGGGCACTCCCATAAAGAGATCCAAAGTTCAAAAAATGGAAGCTAAGGCATTGAAAATATTCTTGGATTGGTTTCTAAAGCATATAGCTAATGAGCTAGGGGAACTTTAAGTGTTCACTATACATATTAGGCACATCCACCACCAACATCATATCATACTACTATAAAGGATGCACACCCCTAAATAATATCATTGGTGTGTATCATACTACAATACCTTCTCTACCACTCATCACTTTCTTAGAGCAAGAGTTTGTTGATGATGATTTAGATTTATTTGAACTCTTTGTATCTATCTACATTAATCATCATCCTATTCAAAGTGTTATGGTTGATAATATATCAAGTATTAACATTTGAATTATCACACTTATATAACATTTAGGTTATTCATTTTAGGATATTTCTCCTATCGACACAATTATTTATGGTTTTAGTAGCCATGTTCAAAGCTCCATTGGGGAGATTGTACTTCTACTACAAGTTAGACCAGTACATGTAGCCACTAGATTTTTAGTAGTATTTAGTGTAGGAACATTTGACATGTTATTGGATAGGCCATGGATATAATAGCTACAAGCCATTCCATCTACCATGCATAAATGCCTCAAATATATACATGCTAATCAGGTGATCATAGTTGAGGGTCTTTCATATGAGTATCCTTTACCTATCCCACAAGAAGTCACACCATAGTTACCAATTATAGTTCTAAGAAAACTTCTTATTTGTAAACTTCAGAGTTCAACTGAGCCACTAGTGTAGGTGAGGTATACTATAGTGTTACCATGTACACAATTTCCCATAGAGACCATTATTAGAGAGAACCTTGCATCAAAGATATATTATAGATTCTAAAGGGCCTCAATCTACTTTTTTCCTTCTAATATCAATGTTATTGATTTCTTAGATTTCTCAACATAGGGAACCCATGCTAGCTACAACATCTTATACTAGATAGGTCCCTAAGACCCTTATAGTTCACATGACACCCCAGTCAATTTTATAGATTCTAGTGCCACTTCCTAGGTAGTGTCAAGTATAGATCACTTAGTACAACAAGATTTGGGACCTCAGTTACATTTTCATACATCACATATGATAGCATTCCTTTATTTGACACATGTCATATTGATAGTGAGTCTCTAATAAGACTCATCGATTAGTATGTTCCTCCTTTATTGTACATAGTTTCCTCCTTTCTTGCTCCCTGTATATAGTTTCATTTTTATGTTGCTTGTACATAGCTTTTATTTAGAAAATATAAAAATAATATAATATGCCAAACCACAAAAACATTCAAATATTTACTCAAAAAATACAAATTATAGATTATATGCATTTCCTTGTTTACATCTCTTATATTTACCTGACTCTACATATGCTAGTTAGATTAGTATAGTCAAATTTTATCATACATACATTGCTTCACTTATGCTTGTCGAGGGTTCATAGATATTGATAAGACCCATATCCATTACACATATCCAAATTTTTTACTGTCTACCCACTAGGGGCATATACATAGATACACAAGTTCTTCATTTGATACATTTACCCATTTGGGGGCATTCCATACACAGTTTTAATTAATAGTTACATCTTTCTAAACTCTATATAAAAAATTTAACATTGTTATAGCTTGATATTGATCATCCTACACCTACTCAGATTTTTTACCGACTACTACTACTTTAGACTCAATTTATGTACATCTTAGCTATTATACATATTTGTACCACATGTTCATGCATACTTTCACTTAGAGATTTCCTAGTTTAGACTTGATTATGTCTTTAATCTTATTCTATTTGATGTAATTTGAATATGCCATTGCTCTATGGATCTACGCCACTTCTTTTCATTATATGTATGCTTTGGACATGTACCCATGTCCTTATGTGTACCTTCTTTATTGTGTATGCATACATTTGAACATGTCTTTTCATGTGGCTCTAAGCCAACTTGCTAGTTTTTTGCATATGTGGACATTTGAATAGGTCTTTATATGTCTTACTTTATTAGATTTAATGACATGTGACCATTCCCTTGTATTATGGGCCCTTGGCCTACTTTATGTGTCTCATGTGTGTTGTATGTATGCTTTCTTGTATGTGACATGGACATGACACTTGTTTCTTGCTTGTTACATACTCCAATTTTAGATCATGTGAGGGACCTCATACATATCCCCTTCCTACTTGGGTTCCATGATGGGCATCATTCCCATCCCCCTAGGTATATACTTAGTTATTACTTAGATTTGTTATTCATATACATTATTATATCTATCTTGACAACCTTGTGAATGCTAGACAATATATACATCATACACTACAAACTTATACTCAAATTATCTTACATTACAATATTATATATGCATATTATACTGGTTTATTATGGCGATATCACAAATGCTCTGGATAACACACATTTTTTATAGCTTTTTATTTTAAAGACAGTTCTTACACATGTACAATAACTCCCCTAAAAAGAGGGGGCATTCACAGGGGTTTGTCATAGAGATTAGGGTATCTGAATGCACTCAAAGTAAAATTTTCAATACATAGGCACATAATACAAAAATAAGTTTTAGGAAAACACAATGGGAAATAGTAGGATGGAAATTAGATGTAAATTACACAAATAAACTCATAACAAGTTGTGCACAATCAAGGTTATCAATCTCTAATCTGCCCTACTTCTGCATACAACCATCTACAACATCCATAAACTTAGATTACTCATATTTATAATCTTAAGCACATTCAAATCATTCAATCCAACATTCATACTAACTTCATTTGCACTTGTACCAATACTTAGGTGGGTATAACTAAATCAGGCTTGATCTCTCTTCAAAGTATTGGTAAGTAGGAAACTCTCATTACATCAGGGTGTTGAGGATGTCTAATCTACCCCACTAAAAACACACTTTACTACTTGTCCCAATCAAATTTCCTAACAACATAGAGGTTTAGGGTTTACATATAAAAATAGTCAAAACAGGTCATCTACAAAGATTCATAATGCATATACATTGGAACATGGTTGGTAGACCTAGACATAGGTGCACCCAAAAGCTCATAATAGTTCTGCATAGAGGACACTAACATAAAAATAAGTAACTAGTGCCACATGGTGCTACTATATAATTAGGGCACTACATTCTAGGAAGCATTGTAATACCTAGGTTCTATTTGTAATACTTAAAACAACTCCTATCCTAATTTATAGCCTCAATATCTCTCATTTCATTCACTTTCCAGATAGGTACTTATTTACATTATTTATTTCTATTTTTATAAAGGTCAAACTAAATCAATTCTATTATAAATTAGTGGCCATATTTATTGCATATTTATACCCTAATTTACTATACTTAGACCTTTAACAACCTAGGATTTACATCTACTAAGTCCTAAATAGTTAAAACATATTCCAATTCTTGTTCCAATGCACCTTCATGTGTGTTCATGAAGTCCCCTATTCAATAATATAGATATAAGATAGTAGCCATCCATATACATGTGGATGAATTTAGAAATGAGACTGAATAATATTTATAATATCATTTCTATATTTGAACACAATTGAATAAAGGTACCAATGCCATTTTGATTTTGTACGCTAGAAGGTCTTGAAGATTAGTGGAGTTTTGGAATTAGATGAAAGAAATTCTCACTTTATTAAGGAAATGAAATGTTAAAAGATCATGGTTCATCTTCAACTTTACTACTACTACAAATTTTACAAGTACACTCACTCCAAGTTATTTTTATGTTAGACTAACAATCATTTTTTCACTATGAAGGTCATGAGTTTTGGCCTCTATTTTTTTCATATTCATTTTGTTTTTCAAGATTAAAATGTTGAAAAAATAAATTTTATAAGTTAATTTATATTAATATATAATATTTGTAATACTTCATGTTCCTCTTGATCCATATTTTTTAATAATTTCACATGAATATGTAGACATCTAAATTTGGTATGACATGTGGCAACATCAACTTTGACATATTTTAATATATATAAGAGTTGTGCATACACATTTTATTCCAACACATAGTTTCCTCTCTCTTTTTATCTATTTATTATCTTTTCTAACACAATTTACCATCACACATGTTCAAATCACCCTAGTTTGTACAATGATGCTCTATAATTCTAAGCAGATTATTGCCATATCTTAAAACAATATTTTTATCCCTCTAAATATTATTATTAACAATAAGACAATTACAATTATTATAGGTGTCCGCCTATGATGGTAGTGTCTATGACCCCTTAGTGATGACTTTTCAAATTGGGATGTCTTTATTATGTCTGCCTAGACACGCTTCACTAGTTGGTTATGGGGAAAAATATTGAAGAGTCATCTATAAATAAAAATCAATCGTAAGGTCTAAATCACTTGGTCCTTATCCAACACTCATCTTGGTATGTTTAATCAAGCTTGATAATTCCATTGACATTCTCTTGAGGCATTAGAAAAATAACACACACATCCAAATTTTCAAAGGAGTTGCCCTAGAGCCAACTCTGAACATAAACATAAGGTCAAAGTTGCATGTTTTCAAGTGTCAAAATCCAAATATTGCATCACATTATAGCTTGATCATAATGGTGCATGTGCACACACACATATGGGAGAATTATGTGTGATTTGAGCTATCTTCAGAGTATTAGAACTAGGAAACATTTAATCACTCAATAAGGAGTTGTTAGGGCTATCTAATCCATATTTCTAACTCCCTTTTCCAAGTCAATCTTGTATCAAAAGTGAAGCTAGGGTTTCAAGGCAAGTATAGGAAAATTGAGAATTCATACACAAGATTGAGGATAAACAACTACACATCAATCATATATAGACACATGCAATGGTATGAACTAGCACAAACTAACACAACCAACTTGGACAATATTGCTAGAGCCTAGATAGTATCGATCATCATAGGGGTTTGAGCTTCGCATGAAATGTTCTCATGTGGTTCGAGATTTTATTTTCCAATTTGACTTGTTAAAGAGAAAAAACATGATACTTTCAATAACTATGGCATAGGTAGTGAGTAGTATAAATTAAAAAATGAACTAAGTGATTCTATTCTCCCTTGCATTATTAATTCTAAATGTATCCAAGTGTAAATGTCAGTGCAATAAAATCAAAATAATCTATAAATCAAGCAAAAAGTAAGATATATAATCTAACAAAATTAAAACACCTTAGATGGGAAAGAGAACAATGTTCATACCTTCATTTACCAAAGACAAAGAAATCCTCTTGTGATATATGGATGGTTCTCAAAGATGCAATGTGATGTGGATGATCAATGCCAATTTGTGCGTGAACCATCTGAAAACATGATCCCTTGTGGATGGGTTGATTGCTTGATTATCGATGCTTTCTCTTAGGATTTGACATCATGTAACTAAGATCTTTGTCTTGTTGATAATGAGGGGGTGAGGATGAATATGGATTGTTGATCTTGATCCAAGATCGATGGCCAAGAATGAGTCAATTTCTTCATTTAGTGAGAGGCGTTGAGGATTAAATGTTGTGGGTTAGATGTGTAAGACTTGATTTTAAAAAAGGATGGCATTGATTAAATTTTATCATTATTTATCCCTTACCTTGAAATTACAGATTGACTTGGGGATTTGGAGTGATATTATCAAAATATTAGATGATGTGATAATAGATGGGTGATGTGATGCTATTTTATTTATTTGGATATTTGGTTCATGGATTTTAATATTAGTGTTAATAAAATAATTAATAAGGACTAATTAGTTGATTAACCCATAGGCTAATAAGATGTGAATCAGATGGGACTTGATATATTATTATGATATAATGATTAATTATTGGGGGATGGTAGTGAATAGTGATGGGTTAACGAGGGAAGTTGATGATGGAAATAGGGTGAGGATACAATGCGATAATGTGATTAGGAATATGATGATGGGATTTGGTATGAAAATGTCAATCAAATTAGTGATTTTAGGTTTGTAGGAGAAATTAGATTTTAATATGTAGAATAGTGTGGATAGTAGATTGATGAATAATTATGACACCAAGGTGGTGGACATGAGGTGTTTGCATTTTGACCCTCTTTGATAAGGTGTTGCAATATGGTAGGTGGAGAAATAGATTTTAAAAGAATAAAGATTAAAAATAAAGGGTGTACTAGGATGTTGGAATAATGACTTCTTAAAGAATGAAAAAACCAAAAAAAATGGGCATATGAGGATGCCCCTAGTGGCATGATGAATATAGGATGTGATGCCTCCTAGAGAGGACATGCAAGGATGAAAGACATGGATGAGATCTCTAAATGAGAGGATACATTAGAATGGAAGGATGGAGATTAAAATAGAGGGATGGGAAGGAAGAAAGAGGGGTTGGATTGTTGTGGGATGTGATGATGATAGAGTATGATGAAGATGCACATGCATATATGATATTAATGTGTTGATGGATGTGATTAACTCATAAAATAAGACTTGCATGCTTTTATTAGGTTTGATTGATGTGATTTTACCCAATAAATAATATATGCAATAAAGCATACATGGGAATGATATATCCCAAAAAAGTTGTACATTTTGATTAGATTATGGATTGATTATTTAGGATATGCAAGCATAACTCACCAAATTAACCAACTACATGGATTGATGATGTGATGATCATGTTAATGAATGATTTTATAATTAATGGTATTTAAAAGAATGAAGAATTTGAAAAAAGGGCACACGAGGAATCCCTTAGTAGTAATGTATTAATCCTCCTAATATAATCAAATTAGATTGGGTTGGATTGATTGGATATGGATTAGATGAGATTAAATGGAATGAGATTAGATATGGATCAATTGATATTGGATTAGATTGGATGAGATGAGATTATATAAGTGGGTTATGTGAGGTCCATACATGTAGGTAGTGGGAATGGGTAATTATATATGGATTGTTAGAAAAAATGTATGGTGATTATTGATCTAATGCTAGGAACATGTTGCAAAGTTTACACATAATTTTCAATGTTTGATCAACCTTATTTTTGATATAACACATGACAATATGAACCATGATATGAAAAACCATGATGGTCTTATCATATGTCTTGGGACTGAGTCAGATACAACAAACAAGAAAGCACACAAACAAAAAAGCAAATGAACAAAACAGACAAATAAAGAAGAAGATGTGTTTTGCTGATTTTGATTTTTTCGATTTTATAATGTTTTTAGATTTTATTATTTTATGGGATTTATTCCCAAAAGGTACCAACAAAGGGAAAACCTATTTTAGTAGTGGGGATGGAAGTGGTATGAGATGGACAAATAGATGGAAGGGATTCAAGATGATGTTCAAGGATGATGAGGGATGGTTACTGATGGACATAAATGGATTAGGGATGTGAATATGAAGATGAAGATCCAGGATGAGGATAGGCCTCCAAGGATCATGTTTGGTAAGAATGATACGTCAAGTCATCGAACCACCATTTTATGGATACACCAAGATGTTGCCAAAACATATCTCAGTATTTTCTCTACATCCTTATCAAGTTCAAAGGCAAAGAGGAGGATGGGTAAAATAGGATATTTTAGGATGGAATGGATAAGGATGTTAATGGATGTGTAGACTAGGACTTTAAATGATGGATCTATGGAGTGATTTTGCTCCCAAGTGTAGTGTACTTGTAGACAATAGATTTATGCATGATGCCATAAATTGGTTTTTGTCATAGTACTTTCCCAAGATGCCATAAGAATGGTTTTCACTTGTGGATGATTATTTATCTTTATCTTTATCTTTATATATATATATATATTGATGTTTATATAGGGTGACAATCCTTCAAGCGGAGAGGGGTTTGAGTCAAGTGTTAGTTGGCCAATATCCTGCTCTAAACTATAAATGTGCCAAGACCATGTCACTAATGTGTGATCCACAAATTCTACTATTAATTTTATTCATTATTTATTCAATTTCATTTGAGCATATCAACCAAGTTCCATCATGGACCCTGCAATAGAGGGTGCCACCAAGTGAGGGATATTATTGTAGGTGAATGGAAATTTGATGAGACCAAGGGGGATCAAGATCAACAGTCTCACACACCTTTTTAAATTATCACTACTGCATGTGTGTTTCATACAACATGATTTTGGATATTATGGGGTCAAAGATGTAAAACTTATTTGAAGAGAACCATAAGAGATTTTTACTTCTTAGGCTTGAGAATTACTACAAGATGAATTATTTTAGTGGACTCACATATTCTGATGTTAATTTTAATGATGCATTTATCCTACAACCTAGATGATATAGGGAAAAGTCCAAATTATTTGTTTTTACTTTTATGTTGATTATTCAATAGCAGCTCTAACAAGTTTTCACTAAAGGACATTGATTTTTGATTTTTGATCTTTTTGATTATTAGATTTGTTTTGATTAAGGGAATCTTCCTATTCCTTGAGACGTGTTGATGTATCACTCAATTTTTTATAGTGCTCTATTATTTAGAGGCCATATTTAAGTCCTGTGAATGGTATGCTCGCTTAATCATTCTAAAAGAGGTCCGATGATGCATGATTATGTTTGTCCCAATTGATGGGTGTAGGATTTTGGATGTTAATATGGGTGGTAGGGATAATGATGGTATTGAAATAATTGGTGGTATAAATATCCTCACAGAGGTTATGAGAAGTTGTTTTGATGTTAATGGAAGCTTCCTTTTTAATCATGGAAGTTTTAATGACGTTATTGAATTAATTAGCGATGGGTTTATAGTTGATACAATGATATCCTTAATTGGTGTATGTATGGATAGGTTCAAGGATTCCTTGTTCATGAAGGCCAATTCATTTGCCTTCATAACCCATGGTTTCAAAAAATTTATTTGCGACATGATGTTTCTTGATTTGGAAGCAGGAGCTTAGACTGTCATTATATAGTAAGGAGTTACTAGGTTATTTAATTTTTTCATTTGTAAGGAACCCTGATTTGATAAATGATGTTAAACCAGACTGATAAGATACCAATTCTACTTTCATACTTATATTAGGCTCATCATGGATTGTAGGATAATTCATTTTAATGGCATTCTATATTTTGTTGTCTATAAGTACCTTCATAACTTGAGGCGTGGTGTTGGGAGATTCAATATGTGATAGGAGAATGGATGATGAATTAACATATAGTATGTAATTTTGGTAGGAAGTGGGCCTATCAAAGATTTGAAATAGGTCCTATTGGTAAAAAAATTGAAGTATGTCATGTGGGTCAAATATAAGCTGGTCCAATATGGTTTGACAAAGGATGGGTTTGTCAAGTATTGGTTGACCATTAATGGGCTTGTTAAAAATGGGTGGACCAACGATTGGTTCCTCAAATAGGAGTTTTTCAAAGATGGGTAAACCATCAATGGTGCAAAATTGGTATGCCATTGGATGGTCGATGGGATTGGTCTGACCTTGATAATGTTGTGAAAGAGACTAATCATTTTTTAGGAAGGGATCTTAGCATATTCCCAATTTTTGATTCTTTAACATGGATGTACTCGATTCTTATGTAAATTATGTTTATTGGATTGGTAGTGATAGGATATAGATGAATAATAATGGATTAGGGGCCCAATTTGTGGGGCACTTATTTGATGATAGTTGATGACATAATTTTTGATTGGGGTTTGTGATTGAATATGATGTTGACTTTTATAGACTTATTTTAGGATCTATTTCTCAATATTGTTTCTCCAAAATTTATAAAAGTGTAGCTTTCATGGCTCAATAATTATATTGGTATGGGATGGTGGTTGGTGTTGTGGTCAATTTTCACATTTGTCCTAAAATTTTAGAAAGTGTAGATTTTTTTGGGATGTTGGATGGTTTGACTAGGATGGGTTGGATATTCGATTATAACTAGTGGATGGTAGGATTTTAACATCATGTAAAGGGAATGGATTTGGACTAAAAGGGTTATTATCATCCATTTGTGATTCTATTGGATTATGTTTGCTCGTTTGATTTGATTTATTTGGATTTGGTTTGATATTAGTTTAATATAAGGGGTATAATCAAAACATACATGTAAGCACAACTTAGCTAATAAAATAAGATTACAATCATCTATTAGCCCACTAATATTACCTTGAAAGACACATGGTGGGAAATATTGGGGAATGTTGTGTTCTTGAAACCCCTATCCATCTATATAAAGTAGGCCCATAAATTAAGATAATCAAGGTTAGCTAGGGGTTCCCTCTATATACCTCATGGTACATTAAGGCCTAAATTCATGAGACAAGGGAGTCATTGAAGGCTTGGGTATTGGTCGGATGAAACCACCTTAGTTCATGATGTCATTAAAATGGACAACTGCTTAGCTAATGCCAACTTCTATCCCAAGAAATTTATATAGCCTAATGGAACATACACTTTATCGAAATGATGGGTGATGAAATCTTAGTCACAAGACCCAAAAAGATAAATAAAGAGGGCACAAGTTTTTTTTGATTCCTAAGTTTGCCTTGTGGTGTGAGGGAAGAACATATACAACTGTAACCTAATGGACACAAAAGACTTAGGTCATTTTTGATTCCCAATTTCACCTTGTGATATGAGGGAATAGAACACATGACCGTATATTGATAAATACACACAAACAAATCTAAATAAAATGACATGCAAAAAAATATTAGTTGATTAAGATTAAAAATTTAAGTGTGTTGTGTTTTTTTATTGTATGCCTTTGACAAGTGAACATGCAAGGTCAAATGTTAGTATTTTAAGCTGATAAAAGTCTTTGTCAAATGTAAAACGACAATTTATTGAATTTAAAAACACTATTATTAGAAAAAACCATAAATGAGATATATGTTCATGTCTACATGAATTTTTTCAATATCTTCATTTGGTAGCAAATGGGAGATCAAATAGATACTCAAGTCAAAAGTATGGACTCCAAAAGATGGTCACTCAGGTGCAAATTCTTCGTTCCTTAGTGCAAATTTACTATTCTTTATGAAAATTGATTGTTCTTAGTTTAGATTTATTATTTCTCAATTCAAATTCATTGTTTCTCAGTGTAGATTAGCTATTGATTAATGTAGATTCAATGTTCTTAGTAAAAATTCACTATTACTCAATGTAAATTTGTTGTTACTTAGTGCATAGTTTTTGTTACTCAGTGCATATTTAATGTGAGTCACATAAATTTTAAACTAAAAATGTGAAATTTGATTATAATTTCCTTTGATTAGCTTCAAAAACTAGATCAAGTATGCTAGTAATACCTAACAAGTAAAAACTAAGGTAAGATTATGGATCAGGGTCCCACCGGGCATGCCAAATGTATGTGAGTGAAAATGTTATTTCAATATAATCAAAGTAATCTAGAAATAAAGCACAAAGTAAGATTTGTAATCTAAAAAATTTAAAACATGTCAGATGTGAAAAAGAGAGAACTATGCATACCTTCACTTACCAAATACAAAAGAAACATCTTTTGATGTATGGATTGTGCTCAAATATGTAATGAGATGTGCATGCTCAATGTCAATTTGTGTGTGAACAAATTGACAACATGTCCACTTTTGAATGGATTGATTGCTCAATGAATGATTGCTTGATGAGTGATGTTAGCTCTTAAGATTTGACATGTAAGTAGGCTCTCCTGGTTTTTTGAGAATGAGGGGGGTGAGTCTCAATTTATAACTTTTTTGGATGAATATGGATAAGTGATTTTGATCCAAGATCAATGACCAAGAATGAGTCAAGTTCCTCATTTAATGAAAGGTGTTGAGAATTAAATGTTGGAGGTTGGATTTGAAAGACTTCATTTAAAAAAGAGTGCCTTAGAATTGGAGATTGACTTGGGGGTTTGGATTGATATGATGATACGATTAAAATATTGGGTATGTGATAATAAATAGGTGATGTGATGATATTTTATTTTATTTATTTATTTGGATATTTGGTGTATGGATTTTATTATTAGTGTTAATCAAATAAATCATAAGGATTAATTAGTTGATTAACCCATAAAATAATGAAATGGGAATTATATGGGATTTGATATATTATTATTAATTGGTTGGGGGATGGTAGTGAATAGTGATGGGTTAACTAGGGAAGCTGATGATGGAATTAAGGTTACAATATGATGTGATAATGCAATTGTAAACATGATGACATGATTTAGGATGAAAATGGTAATTAAATTTGTGATTTTGGGTTTACAAGAGAACTTAGAGTTTAATATGTGGAATAGTGTAGATAGTGGATTGATGAATAGTGATGATACTGAGGTGGTAGAAATGAAGCATCTACACTAAAAATAGTAAGTGCAATCTTAATCTCTATTTTACATTCAATTCTTTATGTTAAGTGGTAAAAATTATTTTACATAATGTGGATTTTTAATAATTTTATCTTGTTTAAATTGCATCAATCAAAAATTAAGTAAAACATTTTGGTGATCCCAATCATTGTCTTGAGTGCAACAAACTCTAGGTATTTTCTACCCTAGTGTTTCATATTTCCTTATTAGGGTTATATATTTATTTCCTCTTAAGGTTTGAATTTCAAATCCGATTTATAATTTCCCCTTGTCATATGTGCAAATTTGATTCTTTTCTCTTTCCTTAAATTTTCATGTTTATTTTGCTATTAGGGGTGTGACTTGTCTTCTTACATTTTTGGATAATATCTAATGGAAAATGACTATATTTTTAAATCCTTAGATGTTTTTCTTAGTTTTAAAAATTGTATCAAAAACCTCTTTTTGTTCTTTACAATTCATGATAGATTTTTTGGAATGAGGGATTCTCTATTTTCACTAAATTTGGTCTAACTACTTCATACATTTTTGGTTGATATCTAATGGAAAATGACAAATTTTTCAGAATGAGGGATTCTCTGTTTTTCCTAAATTTGGATCTTGGAATAAGGGATGATCTATTTTTAAAAACATTATGGATTTCATTTATCCATGTATATTCATAAAAAACTCCTTATGTTTCCCTAAATTCATTATGGTTTTCTTGGGGTGGTTGGATTTTGAATTGAAACTTGTCAAATTGATCTTTTGCATATATATGCCCTTTGGATTTCAATATTTAGGCATTGTGTGATTATAATCGTCAATTTTAATAGTTTATGTTTTCTAATACAAGATATGAAGGTCATGCTTGTATGTTTTGTTCTTAAAAAATAATATGTTTACAACTCATACAATGAAATGAGTAGAATTTATCTATGATAAAACTAAGGATGATATTAATAATGATGAATTCTTAGTTCCCCTTAGTAACACATATTTCATGAATGTTTAATTTTAGATGTTTTTGGTTACTACTTGAAGGGAAAGGGCATGTGTTACTTCTTTCATTCCTTCTACAGCTAGACCTAAAGGTGGTCATAGCCACCATCCTTGCCTTATTATTTATCAAAGGCTTATATTATATATGATGGTCGAGGCTATCACAATATCAAGAGTTAGGGTGAATATGTGTATATAATTTTTCATCAATATTGAATCTAAAATGTCCAGGGTTTGTGATTATAAAGCTATATATTCCCAAACCATGAATAGTAGTGCATCTAATATGGCCATCAATGAAAAGACTCAAAAATTGAATGAATCTATTTAGAGTATCATTATTATTTCACATGATATGATTAATATGATGCATTCCATGGATGCATTATAAATACAAGTGCAAATTTTATCTATTAAGGTTATTAACCTAAAGCTAAACTTTTATATGTTAAAAATCCTAAGCATGCTATTGTAAATTGCATCACTAACTCACCTTTGAAAACCTGTGTCTCAAAATATTTCATCTTCAGCTTGGGTTAAGTAGAACAAATGATTTATGACTAGTGAATTAGAATATTATCATAATCTTAATACACCTCTAATTAAAACTCTTAAAAACATGCTTCAAACTAAATTGATCATATTACCCCCTATGCGTCACGTGAGAATATCCAAACACTATTGGGATTATCATATAATTCATGGACATTCCACTGTTGGAAGTAAAAATATTGAGAGAGGGGTGAATCATTTGTATTAAAACAATCCTTCAATTTCACCTAACACTCATAAAGCATTCATTCACATACATACACCAATTAGTGCATACACAAACATCTATGAAAACAAACACCATAAGGACATGAAATATATGTGGGAAACCCTTTAAGGGAAGAAAATCCACTGATGCATAACTTGGAATATTGTCCTTAAGTAATGAATAAAACTTTTTAATCTTCTCACACTTCTTTCTCTCTCAAGTAGCCTATTAGGTCTTCTAGCTTAAATAACCCTCTCCTTGGCAGAATTAGGTCAAAGGACCTTGCTCAATACATATAGAAACATAGTTAGATACTCATGGAATATTTAGCTCAGATATTTGATGATCTTCAATCTCTTAATATATTCTTTAAAACACTATATCTTTCGCTCAATAGCTCAATCCTTTAACTAGTCAAAATAGGTTTATTAGGCCTTGACTTTATACTTGATTCTTTATCATACCCATCTTGGTCAGAAAAAAACTGACCATACCTGTGTTATGATTAAAATATATCAATACACATGTTTCAAAAATGAAACAAACATTACATAGGTTGGTCATTACTTTTATGGGCTAAAACCACCATTAGGCCTAATAGAGACCTAATGCAAATAGGCCTTCCCTAAGCACATGTTTCACTTAAACCTCCTTTGAACACTCTAATCCTTTACCAAAAGATGAAAAACTTCAAATGTCACTTTAATATACCCCTCTTAAGTTATCCTTATTTCCCCAAAACCATTTGACTCTTTTCACTCCTTGACCCATCCAATTAGGTCTACTTGCCAATAGGCCTTCTCATTGCCAAAAAAATATGTCTTGCAACTTTGAACCAAATAAACAAATTTTGCATATAACCCACATATAAAATCATATGAATAGGATAATCATGACTTAAATTTTTTTTCAAAATTATTTGGTCTCCACTACACAAGCCAAAAGGTCTTAGGAACACTCCTATAGATGGCTTACTCAGAACCACCAAACACTGTCAACAAACAATCAAAAACATTTGAATATTCAAACTTGAAAAGGGACTTAAAATTAAGACAAAATAATTCACATGATCATATTATATATTTAGAGAACCTTCAATAGATTTGGATTCTTCAACTTAGTGCATAATGACTAAGGAACACATTTTTCACACACACATATAAAGTTCCCTGTCATACCAAAAACACAGTCAAGAAAATCAAATCTTATGAGAACACTTATGTGATATTAAAATGGGTTTGTGTGAACCTTTATCATCCTTATATCATATATGAAAAGATATATTTCATGGTCATATATCAATATTGTTCTTACAAACCAATCTCACTACTTCACTCTATATAATCTTCACTATGTTAGACAAACCCGTTTGATGACAACATTTTACTTGAGAATATACATCATAAACAAGTATAAACCAAGGGGATATGAGGGATGGGTATTTAATAATGTCCCCATGTATTAATATCCATTCATAATCCTCTACAACCAATCCCTAATCTCATTCTCATTCTCACCTAATTTTCTCACTATTTTGCTCATTAGGACCATTTTAACAAATTTTTGGTTTGAAACATACTCAAAAACTTTCATAGGCATAAATTATAAGTCATACACATCATCTTCCATCTATTTTCATGCTTTGACCTGGTTAACACTACCTGTTATATCAAAATCCCTAGAAATAAGGGGTTTCTTCTAGCTTATACTCACTATCATGACAAACCAAAACCACCCGAGGAAACCTTGAAGATTAATTTATTTTTTTCAAACATAAAACTAGGTCAACTAAACCATTATAATCCATAAATGACTATATCTTTCTTATCAGGTCATTATAAGGGTTTTGACTGGTTTCACTTCTTAGCAGCCATTCATGAATGATTGCCCCTCATATCCAAAACCAATGACAAGAAAAAAAATCTAGGGACCTTCCCAAAATACCAAAAAATTCTCATTATCTCATGAAAAGGTTCCATGTGCCAACAAGTATAAGAATTTTCTTCTTGGGTCTACAACACCCCATTCTGTGCACACATGGAACCTTATCACAAGTTTTCATGCTTCCTCCTTTAGGTATTGACTTAAATTTTTTTACACATACTTAACATGACCTCTCACTCATTTTTAAATTATTTCAAAATATATGGCATCCTTGGAAATGATGTTGACCCTTCATCAGGCCACTATAGGTCTTTTTGCACTTCATGCCTTAAAATGCTAGTCCTATCTGGACTATGAACACAACATGAAACCTCTTGTAATATTATTTAAAAAATAATATGAATTTAATAAAATATCACATCATTCTCTCACACTTCTAACCTTCCTTACACAAGTCTTATAAATCTTATCTCACTAAGGCACCAAACCTATATCTTCTCACTAGGTCTCTTCATGCAGGAGCTAGGCTTAAAAATTGACCTTTGAACTCATCTGAAGGCTTCCTTGCCTCTTTCCCATGTTCAAATAGATTAGAAAACTTACTTATTCCTATACTAACTCACAAAATAAATCTTTACCATGCTTCATGCATACATCTTCTTTATAGAGCTAGACTAGGCTACTCATGATACTTAGTACTCAGAGTTTAGACATAAACAAGATAGCTCTCAATGATGTCATTATTTAAACATTATTTTATGAATAAAAGTCCATTTTCAGGAGACTTTATGAGCTCTATCACATTAAATTTTTTTGCCAAGACCTCATATAGAATACAAGGACTTGTTGACCCTTGTGCTTACCTTGTATGCTCCTTATTACTTAGAGCTCAATCAAGATGCTTCCCTTGTATCTTGAACATGATATTGACATGTCATCAAAATTCATAAAGAATACCAGGTTGACTTAAAATTTATCTCAATATAGAGACAAAACTTCTTTGTCACACACCACTTCATCGATCATGACATCAACTATGACTTTTGACATGGACATTCAACTTAAATTTGACATCAATGACAACATCAATGCGTCAATACCAACACTAGGAACATACCTCAACACCCATAGATAAGTGTTGGGATTTAAAATATATAATATAAGATTTTATTAATAGTGGTAAACTTAAATTGGATACATTTATTAAAGTATCATTGAACTCAAACATACATTCCAAAATTGAGCAACCCAATAAATTTATGGTTCCATCTCCCAAGGTTGAATTACTAAAACATGTGTTACTTGAAGAAAATGTGCCTAAGAAAGAGGCACCTAAGAAATAATTTCATAATCAATATGCCCCTAATAATACTAATTTTACAAACAAGATTTAAAAAGAATAAACCACAACTTCCACTTCATGCATAAAACAAAATGAAATAGGCCATCCCATAGAGGATACAATTACATCTCCACAAATATCTAACCATGAACATGATACTTATGATGAGGAATATATTAAAAATAATGGTGTGATCAATTATAGATACTGTACTTTAGATAAATAATAAGATATAAATTGGAGTAACATGTTTAAATCTTCAACTATTACCATGGGTCAAGTACCACTACATGTATTTACTCAAGTAGGTTTAACACAATTATATAATATGAATACAATCACAATTATGCCTAAGAGTTTAACACCAAATTTATATATGTATAATTTTATTACTTAGGAGATAAAGCTATTATGTAAGCACAAGTAAAAAGTGAAGATGACATATTTTATATGCATGGTTGGTCAGGAAATACATGTGACATTGATGGGGTCATTGGTTAGCTTGAACACAATCTACTATACATAGCTTCTTGATGTTTTATTGATTTCTCATCCTCTCTACATTTCCATCTCTCCTTACATATGTACATATGATTTTACATTGACTATTATTATGGCCCTTGACTTTTGATTGTTTATCCTTATGTGGACATTCACAATATCTATCCTATGATGACACATCCTTTTACATCAATATGATCATAGTGCACATTCTTTGTGGCATACTAATTTCTCACACCTCCATATTGACTACATATACTTGATTTCTTTATTGCATACATTGATCTTACATGATCACATACATTCTATGACATGTGTGTATATATCTATTCTTACCCATTGAGGGCGTCCATATTCCTATCTCTACATGCTCTTTTGAGATGATTTTGTAATTTACATATAAAGTGGGGGAATATTGCTTACCTTTACTTCTTGGAGATTGATTTGTTATTATGCTTGGTGAACATAATGTGATAATATATGATATATTTTTTTGGATCCATTCTATTCTTATATTTCCAAAGACTTTCCTCTTTTATTTGCTTGGTTAGGTAGTTGTTTGCTTGAATTCAAAAAATTTAAAAATTCAAAAATTCAAAAATAACAATTAAATATTTACAAAATTCAAAACCAAGACCTATGCAAGACGTCCTTTGATAATATAAATGATTGATTGACATTATTTATCATATACTTGGTGAATTAATTATCTATTTTCTATGCACATGACTTTCATGTTATACATGAGTGGATGCAAGACACATATGTTACATATGATACATGGACATACAAATGCATGCCATTCATTATCCTCATGGACTATCTTTATACATTAGGGGTATGCCTACACTGAGGTCAACTTTACATAATTATTAGGTTGTATCTTTATATATGGATCAATTGATCATAGTAGATTGTACACATCACTTGATCTTGCATATATTTTTTAGGGTGGTATTTCCTATGGATTTTTTTTTGTTATATTGAATAATGATTTTAATTGGTTATGCAAACTATTTCTCCATGCATGCTTGATGTTGATGAGTATTAAATTGTGTGATAATTGATGTGTGATATACTATGTGTTATATGAGTGCATTGATTTTGTCTTGTGACATCATGTGTCAGTTATGTTAGAGGATTCTCTAGCCCATATCATGGACATGTTATTCATTTTGGGTCATAATCAAGTCATGTCTTAAGTATTTTTATGTTTTATGATCATGATATTATGTGTATATGTGTGTGTATGGATACATATATAACTGTTTCTAAGCCTGGTGTCATGATTTATATCACACATGCTTCTCTTTTGTATGATACTATGATTTATATCATGCATATACTATGATCTTTATTACTCCATGCCTAATTTTTGTAACAATTTGACATGATGATTGTATGCTCATTTACTTGGATTACATGTTTCATACATGCTTAAATGATCAAATATTTATATGATGACATATATTATCATGTTTGTATACATAATTTACATGTTTTTTATATAACATGATGCACATAACTCTTTCGTTTGAGATTAGTAATTGGTAGGCTTCATTCCTCATATCAAAAGAGATTATTGTATTAGAAATTTAGGCTATGAAAAATAAATAGTTTATATTTATGGTCAGATTATGTGATTTGTATGATATATATTTAATAAATTGAGGCATATGTGGGGAATTCTACATGATTGTGAGGAATAGTTGACAAATTATGTAGGTCAAATTGAGTATATTTTATCAAATTTATGAGATTGAATAGATTGACAAATAGATTATAGAATTATAAATCACTTTGAGATAAAAATGGATAATATATGAGGCATGAATATGGGTAATGAAAAACACTTTTCTATTTCCTATATTGAGAATTGATAGGGAATGATGGTACTACATAATAAATTTAGGTTAAAATTTATCTGCAACAATTGATTTGGAGTTTTAATAACATACAAACCATTTTGACATAGAAACCTATTTCAAGGTTTCATCTTAACATACAAACCTATTATGAGGTTCCACCTTTACATACAAACCTATTTTGAGGTTACACAAAAAGAGTAATGATTTTATCTATAGGGGTGTGGATTATGATTATGCACCACTTAAATTCTATTACTCTTATGTCTCCAATGGTGGTTGAGGCATTAACACTCATAGAAACATGATTTGAATAGTTATATCTCCTTGGGGCATAAAGATCCCATGGAATTATCCAAATGAGTTCAATAACATCTTGGTTCATGTTCTCTCAAGTGTATTTATTCCTTAAAATTTCATTTTCAGCTAATTAAATGATATACATTATTTCAAATTTTCTATGATGAATAGAAATTGGTCTATGCATGTTTCCTTGAATGTTTTTCATGGAGTGAAACATTTGGGGCATCCATATAAACATCAAGTATGATTAATGAAAGATACCAAATTTATTTGTTTTATCCTTTTAATATTGCATTTTCAACCCTAGACTAAAACATGTAATTTTTAAACACCTAAATTTGGTATTAGATATTAGGAAACATTAACATTGACATATTTTGATATGCATAGACTTGTGTATACACATTTGACTCTTGTGCACATTTTATCCTATTTGCTTACTTATCTATTATCTTGGATAACTCAATTTATAATTAAACATACTCAAGATCACCTTGTCCTCTGCAATGATGCTTTATAATCATAACCAGATTATTTCCATATCCAAGATCATTATTTTCCCCACTTTGGAGAATACCATCAGTAGTCAGAAAACTATGGTTAGTATAGGTGTTTACCTTTATTGATAATGTCTATAAGCCCTTAATGACTACTTTTCAAATTTGGACATCTCCACGAGGTCAACCTAGACATGTTTCATGTGTCTATTATGGGGGAAATATCAAAGAGCCATATATAAATACAAATAAATTATAAGGTCTTACTCCCTTGATCATTATACAAAAATTATCTTGGAAAGTCCTATCAAGCTTAATAATTCCATGGGTACTCTATTGAGACATTATCAAAAAATAATACACATCCAAAACCCTTCAAAGGAGCATCCCTAGACACAAACATAAGGTCAACATTGCATGGTTTCAAGTGTCAAAAGTCAATCATTACATCAAATTATAACATGATCATGATGGTAGAAACACACACCTAGATAGAATAACTATTTGTGGTTTGAGCTCTCTTAAAAATGTTGGAATATATACAATGTTCAGTCACTTAATGGGGAGTGGTTGGGGATATCAAACCCATATTTCTAACCCCTTTTCCAAGTTAATATTGTGTCAAAAGTGAAGCCAAGGTTTTAAGGGAAGGAGATACAAAATAAATATATGTGCATAAGACCAAGGGAAAATAACTACATAGGGATCATCTACAACCACAAGTGCAATAATATGAACTAACATAGTCAAGATAGATAACACCAATATAGTCTAGACTTTACCAGTCATCGTAAGGATTTGAGATTTTTTGGTAGTGTCCTCACAGGTTATAAGATCTCATTTCTCAATTTGAGAAGTTTAAAGAGGAAATTAAAAACTTTGTAACTGTGATTTAGGTAATGAGTTGTATAAATAAAAAAATTAGTTAAGTGCTTATATCTTCCCTTGTCTTGTCAATTATAAAAATAATAAGTGCAATATCAATCTCGCTTTTAAACTCATATTTTTATGGTGATTCAGACAAAACTATCTAGACAATATGTTTTAAGTCTAACATTACTATCTAGGAGACAAGAACATTGATATGATGATTTAGATATGTTTTCTTAGGATAGATGGTTTTGTAGACACCAAAATTGTGTCGACTCCCCTTGGTCCTTTACACACTTTATTAATTTAAAATAAATTACTTATTTTAAATTAATGACATCACCCTAGACACCTCGTCTTGGACACCTCGCCCTTAGACCATTTCCTACCCTATGACTCACCCTATGACTAAGTCCTTTATATCATAATTATCTAAGACTTATTCCAACCTCCTAACTAACTCTCGTGCTTAATAACCCCGTGTATGGACCATTCTCTAATGGAAAATACACTCGGTGGATGGAGAAATGGGCAAAGACCTAAAAATAGCCCTTTTATCCATTCTCAACCCACCGATGTCAGTCAATCATCGGTCGAAGCCGACGGGATTGCTGACGTCGATTTACTTAAACCGAGTTCTAACCCCCAAAATGGCTAATCATGAATCACAAAATCATGAATCCAGAATCAACTTCCTCTAGGACTCTCTCTCTCTCAGACTCTTGGACATCGATGGCACTCTGAGACCAAGCATCAGACTTCAACTAACGCTCTCCAGGCTCTAGAAACTCTGTAGAAATCACTCCAGACATTAGATTGGAAACATTGCATGAGGACTCAATGACAACCACAACAGGAATAAGCATTCTAAACACCTCTGGTTCTTTTTTGGATAAGAGCTAAGTATTTTTTTGCCTTTCATCTCAGTGATTTAGAATACATTAGTAATTAGTTTCTATTTACTATTTCTAAATACTATCTACCAGACCCGACCCAGCTTTCTTCTTGGAGAGGTTGAAAAGCCTTCTTCTTAACCTTACCCTTTTTGACAACCTACCCTCCACTTTTGTCCCTCTTAAGACCTTATTGACTTCCCTGTAACCCTGCACAGACCCAGACTCCTTCCATAGACTCTTTTGTTGACCACAGACATATTCCAAAACCCGTCCAAAACCCATCCAAGGTCCATTGCGCCGACCAACATCAACCACAACCCCTACCGACATTGGTAACATAACCAACATTGAAAACCTTGACAAACTGACGTCGGTGACTATAGAAGACCAACAACAGAATACATGTACGCATTATCTTTATTTCTCTTTCTTAGTCTTTCACCCTTTCTCTTTATCCGACACTCTTTTATAAAAAGTGGACTATCATCCCTCCAAGAAGTCTTTATGCTTTCGGGACCGAGCATGTGCTTGGCAGTCCACCATATATCTATATAATATTTTATGTGTTCGAGTCTCTTTCTCTCTACAGGTGTCTTCCTCCACAACCAAAGAGGAGCTCCTACAACGTCTGGATACGGTGCACAACTTAATCTGGGTATCATCTAACTCCTGACCATTATTTTTAGTTTCTTCCTTCTTCTGAATATAAATAACAAAAAATGAGTAGAAACATTCTAGATACCTCATCATCATACTTGGAGCAACCTACTCCTATTTTTGTCTTGCAGTTCGTCAATAACAACCAATAAAACAAAAAGGGGCAAATGTAGACACCAAAATTGTGTCGACTCCCCTTGTTCCTTTACACACTTTATTAATTTAAAATAAATTACTTATTTTAAATTAATGACATCACCCTATATAATTATGATATAAAGGACGTAGTCATAGGGTAGGAAATGGTCTAAGGGTGAGGTGTCCAAGGTGAGGTGTCTAGGGTGATGTCATTAATTTAAAATAAATTACTTATTTTAAATTAATGACATCACAAATTAATGACATCACCCTAGACACCTCGCCTTTAGACCATTTCCTACCCTATGACTCACCCTATGACTAAGTCTTTTATATCATAATTATCTAAGACTTATTCCAACCTCCTAACTAACTCTCATGCTTAATAACCCCGTCCATTGACCGTTCTCTAACAACAAATACACTCAGCAGATGGAGAAATGGGCAAAGGGCTAAAAATATCCTTTTTACTTGTTCTCTAGCCACCGACGTCAGTCGATCATCGACTGACGCCGGTGGGATCATCGATGTCAGTTTACTTAAACCGAGTTCTAACCCCCAAAATGACTAATCACGAATCACAAAATCATGAATTCAAAATCGACTTCTTCTGGGACTCTCTCTCTCTCAGACTCTTGGACATCAATGACACTTTGAGACCAAGCATCAGAATTTAACTAACGCGCTCCAAGCTCCAAAAACTCTATAGAAATCACTCCAAACATTGGATTGGAAACATTGCACGAGGACTCGATGGCGGCCACAACAGGAACAAGCGTTCTAAATACCTCTGGTTCTTTTTCAGATAAGAGCTAAGTATTCTTCTGCCTTTCAGCTTAGTTATTTAGAATACATTAATAATTAGTTTCTATTTACTATTTCTAAATACTATCTACTAGAATCGACCCAGCTTTCTTCCTGGAGAGGTTGAAAGCCTTCTTCTTAACCTTACCCTTTTTGACAACCTACCCTCCACCTTTGTCCCTCTTAAGACCTTATTGACTTCCCTGCAACCCTGCACAGACCCAAACTCCTTTCATAGACTCTTCTATTGACCACAGACATATTTCAAAACTTGTCCAAGGTCCATTGCCCCGAACGACATCGATCACAACCCCTACCGACATCGGTAACATAACTGACATCGGCAACCTTGACAAATTGATGCCGACAGGACTACCAACGTCAGCGACTGTGGAAGACCAATAGCAGAATATAGGTACGCATTATCTTTATTTCTTTTTCTTAGTCTTTCACTATTTCTCTTTATCCGACACTCTTTTATAAAAAATTGGAATGTCATCCCTCCAAGAAGTCTTTATGCTTCCGAGAGTGAGCATGTGCTTGGCAGTCCACCATATATCTATCTAACATTTTCTGTGTTTGAGTCTCTTTCTCTCTACAAGTGTCTTTCTCCACAGCTAAAGAGGAGCTCCTACAACGTCTGGATACGGTGCACAACTTAATCTGGGTACGTACAAACCCCTAACCCTTAACTTTAGTTTCTTCCTTCTTCTGAATGTAAATAGTAAAAATGAGTAGAAACATTCTGGCATGCCCGGTGGGACCCTAGAGTTTTCCTTGGGTTCATTTCTTCTAAAAAGAAAATTTTCATATAGTTGCATTAGAGAAATGTTCTCTTCTTGCATCCTTTTCTTATCTCTTTATTTTGAAAAAAAACCATAAGCACAAGTTAAAAATAACCACTTTCTTTTTCTTCTTGTCATTTCCTTCTTGCATCTTAGAGTAGTGAAATTCATGCTCTTAGCCTTTTCCTCACTTGTTTGCATCTGAACAAAATATTTCAATTTGGGTTAAAAATATATTGCATTTCATTCTTTCTTGAATGCATATTTAGCCCTCTCACTTAGTAATTAAACACATTATGAATAAATCATAGTGCACATATGTTACACAACCTGACCACATTCATAATCAAATATTTAAACATACCTGAGACAAGGCCCGACTAGGATTTCATCACCTAGCAGATACCTTACCCTTCCTAGCGATCCTACTTGGATTTCACCACCAAGGGGAGGACCCACTCTATTCTCTAAAAGAGTATAAACTATAGGCAAAGTATATATTGGCTAAGCGGCCCAGCTCGGCTCTGGGTTCGTGAAGTGAGGGGGGCAAGCCCCTAGCACCAGGCCACGTACGAAACCTAACACAGATTTTTGAGCACTAAAACATAACTTGAAACCACCCATAGACTTCCTCTTTAGGACCCGTTCTAAAAGCCCAATTTCCAAACACATTCTTCTAAGGCATAAGCCACCACGACTCTAAAATTTATTCTTAAGAATTTAACATTTAGAGGTTGCTTGCTGTCATCTATTTTGCTGTTCTTATCTAGTTTTTTGAGCTAGTAAGGTCACATTATGAGGTCTAAAAACAACTCAAAACTTTCTTTTTCTTCCAAAAACTTTTAGTTTTTTGAGTTTCTGGAAATACATAGAAATCGACATCGGTTTTTCCACCGACGTCGGCAACTCATCTTCACTGCCATCAGTTATCTGACCGATGTCGACAATATATCTTCACCGACATCAATTTTTCTACCGACGTCGGTCACTGTCAACAAAAATCTCTCCAAAATAGCAAGCTTAAAACTTGACTTTTTTGCTATTAAACACACATTCTGGTTTTTTGAAACTAAAATTCATAATTTTTAGAGCCTAGACCCTCTTTACCTTGGATGGATTTGACACATAGTCAAGCCAACACTCTTGTTGACCACACAAGGCATCAACCACTTCCACCTTCGCCCTTCATAACAAGTCCTCTAATGGAGTGTACTTCAGACACTGAGCGTACTCTTGTCCAACCTACCTCAAATTGACCTCCTATTGTTCCCAAAGGGGATCAAAATTTTGAGAGATTTCTTGACCACAATGTCAAGGCTCTCCAACACTATCTCGCAAGAAGCTAAACGCAAGATCTTTTAGGTAATACTATTTATGGGATACCAACTTCTCTTGCTAAAGCGACAATGGCATCGACACCATTCACTACCCAACCCATCATAACTCAGGCTATTGCCTCGACCAATAACCCGACCATGGACAATGCTCAAGATTTGGCCTCCCCATCTATTTTTGGATCTACCTCCATTGAGGTTTCTGTAACCCCTCAACCACAAACAATTCAACCAAGTTCTACATCATACCAGAACTTGATTGTCTCATCCACACACTCTTGCGCCTATAAACGCGGGAGTGACTACCTATCTTTTTACCAATGCTACCATTCAACCACCCTTGGTGACATCCAGTCAACTTGTGCCCCCAAACTTCACGGCACAAGCCCCCTTGACCTCAACATCAGTTCCTATGATGAACTACCAATATGTTGTGCCTATAAAAATGCAACTAAGTACGTCATACGCCCCTCTTAATGCCTTCTAGGTACCTTACAACCTAGGAGGTGCCCCTCTTGCCAATCTGTCAGCTGATCTAATTAAGATGTTGATGGATAAGATGTCTACCCTTGAGACATCCATTTCCAATTCAAGTAATGTTCTTTCATACGAACAAATATGTAATGAACCCATCCACCCTTCGGTCCCTATTAGACCATATCCTAGCCAATAGAAACTCCCAAAATTTACCCATTTTTAGAGTAAAGAAGACCCACAACAACATCTACGAGTGTTTAGACACGCTTGTTACCTCATAGCACACGATGATGCATTATTACTTTGCACATTCTCCATGTCACTTTTAAGGGCCGCCCTTGACTGGTATAGCTCTATTGCCAGTCATTCTCTTTTTTCATTCATTCAACTTGCCCAACTATTTCTTGACCACTTTTCAATCAACATCACTAAAAAGGTCTCCATTATAGACCTATATTCTATTAGACAATTCGACAATGAGTCAATAGCTGACTTCGTTGCCCTTTGGAGAGGTTTGATTAACCAACTCTCCTTTTTACTTCCTCAAACTGAGCTCATTGAGCTCTTTTCAAGAGCATGTGCCAAGCACATCTCATCCACCTTGCGGGTTCAAACATTCTACACATTTGATGAAGCTTTCACCATGGCCAGAAAGCTCAAACTCTGTGCAGTTGAAGAGGATAAGGTCATATTGCATAATAAAAATAATAATGCAAAAACCAATGACCCTTCTTCTTCCAAACCTTCTTCTTCTCACTCCAAGTCCAAAGGATCGACTAATGTTATAGTCCTTAGACTATCACCTTCAACAACAACCAACCCATCTCAGCCTTCCACATCAGAATGTATCACAAGACAATTCTAACAATGATACATACAACATCAATACACTCCAATAGGAGAGTCATACGCTTCCGTGTTGGATAAATTAGTCAAACATGGGGTCCTCAATCTCCCTCAAATCCGACCACCTCAATTTGACCCCTTAAAAGCCATCCCTACATGGTATAGGGAAAATGAATTTTCTAATTATCATCGTGTCAAAGGTCATGACATAGACAATTGCAAAACCTTCAAAAATGTCATTCAAAACATGCTAGACAAGGGGGATCTTGTTTTGGATAACCCTACTTAACCAGCCAACCAAAACATGGATGTCTTTAGACAATCATTTACTAACCATCCTCCTAGTCAGAATAACATTCAAACCATATCCAATGACCTTCACGAGTGTAATATATGAACGGTCGACATGGTTTCTAACCAACATCTCCCACAGTCTGAAGAGGTTAATCAACTTATTTCTCCACCATAGATAGAAGAGCCTTCTTCTCCTATTTGTCCACCACAGGTAGAAGAGCATTCTTCTCCTATTTCTCCACCACGGGTAGAAGAGCCTTCTTCTCCTATTTTTCTTCCATCCACCCCTCTTTCACATGTAGGAGAGGTTACTTCAACTTCTCCCATATTGGAGGATGCTTTGATGACACCAATGCCAGTGGCTTCACCCTCATCCTCTTTATCATCAATGGGGGATCATACTTCCCCCACTCCAAGACCACACATCGAAACTATGATCATCCCTGTGCTCTATCCTCTCGAAGATCCAGATTCACTAATCCCTTCTCCACCGAGAGAGGAACTTGCCACCTCACCCACTTCAGTCAAAAAAATCTGGTGAAGGTAGATTTGAACCTTGCCCCACACAATAGTAGTCCTCATGTCGTATTAAAGAAGACTAATAAACCACGTCAGAAAACTCCTCCACCTTCACCATTACCGTCTATTTTGGGTCCACATCCTTCTACTTTAAAAGGAGTGCTCCCTATTTCAACACCTCACAGAGGCAAATTGCCTCCATTACTCTCTTCACCTATCAAACACATACTTCCTCTAAAAGATTTGGTGCCTCTCACCAAGCAAGTGCCATATACACATGTGGCCACACCACTGACTAAAAAGAGGACACAACAAACTCCCTCAATAACTCCTAAACATAAGTTGTCAACATCTACTGCAACAAGGAGCGCAGACCCATTAAGGGGGTCTTATGCTTCGATGTTATGCTGATTGTTGTAGTCCTCTAGCATTACTCTCCCACCCATTAAACCATACCAATCTCTCGGACCAAAACCATCTTGGTTTGATAACACTAAAATCTGCTGGTATCATCACACACTTGGACATGATACCGAGCATTGCTATGCCCTTAATGTTGTCATTCACCAACATCTAAAAAAGGGCACCCCTCACATTGAGGCTTCTTCTGACCACTTTTTTGACAAACCACCAACAACATCCCAAACCTCTTCACCTAAATCGGGATCCCAACATAAGACTATGGTCCCTCAACCACCTTTATTCGAAATCAACACAATTGATGTGGCCATCAGGCTCCAAATTGTGAAAGATAAAGGAAAAGACCAGGCTTCTCCACCTTGGACATATCCATTCATCAAGCCTTCTCAACCACCAAAACCCAAGATTTCTATCTTGGGCACATTACAACTATCATCTCTGAGGAAAATTCCTCCTAACTTCTCTAGTCCACATGACGTTTGGTATAAATGACTTGTGGACTACTTGACATATTTTATCATCCCTTCTAACCTCTCTAGCAATAAATGACAAGTTTTTATCAAGAGTACTGCTCGCTACACCATGTTAGGGGGTCATCTCCACAAATGAGGTCTCGACAGCCTCTTTATCCAATGCCTAACAACCAGTGAGACATCTCATGTCATCAAATAAGTCCATGATGGGATTTGTGGGGGACATTTCAGTGGTAACTCGCTTGCCAAGCGCATCTTCCACCTGGGCTATTATTGGCCCACTATTAACCAAGACTATAATGACTATGTTCGGCATTGTACCAAATGCCAACAACATACCAACTGATTTCACGTCCAACATCGACCAACACACACCCACAACCAAAATCTGAAAGAGTGAAATTTTAAAATCAGAGATATTGTTCTTATAGAAAACCGACATGTGACCAATATGGAAAGAAGCAAACGGGGCAAGTTTGCTCCTAATTGACTCAGACCTTACATCATAACACAAGTATGGATCAGGTACTTATCATCTATCTTCTTTTGAAGGCTAGCCAGAACTTGAGCCCCTTAATGCCTTACATCCTCAACCATTCTATTGTTAATCAAGTAATCATTCACTTGACATTTAACTTGAGCCCATCCCTTGAGCAACCGCCCATCATCGTCATGCCTATTTTTTTAACCTTTTTTCCCTACATTAGTCAACTCTTTTTTCAAGCATGAATGCCTTGTCCTAATAAAAGGGAAACCCCTAAACCTCTATAGTCTAGTCCATGACCAAAAATTCAATCAAAAAAAAAAACTGGGATGCCTAACTGAAGGTCATAAACTATAAATGTAGACTGCTCCCTCGAAGGACAGCTACACCATTACTGTAATAAATAGACTGTTCCCTTGAAGGACAACTACACATCCAAACATATAGAAGTCAAATATAGACCACTCCCTCGAAGGATGGCTATGACCAAATTTTGCTACATACACAACACCCTATGACCACAAAACACAACACAACATCCCATGTGGACTTCCCGTATTGATCAGTCTACCCAAAAAAAAAATGACTGATAAACTATTAAGTCATGGACTTGCCTATAATCGTTCTTAGGGTCACCTATAAAAGGGGCAAAGTTATCCCTGCTCAAAAGGGTTACCCTATCCTCACATATCACATAATCACACATATTACCCCAACATACCCAAGGGATTTTGAGCTCACTTAACATCAAGTGATTCCAGAACTTCTCTAACATAAACCAATGGTCAACGACGTAATGCATGAACGGGGCTTTTGTTTCCAAAAACCTTATCTATGCAATCATTATGCTCCTTGTCAATGAAAGAGCAATGCGCCTTTCACTTCTTATATATCTTGTGCACACATAACCAGATCATTATCTAACCAAACCCAACCAAACCAAACCAAATATTTTTAGACCACTAACATGACATAGCCCATTCACATTAGTTTCTATGGAAAACAATACACATGAAAACTAACAACCAAACACAATTTATGTCAAGCATATGCCATCACCAATATGAAAACTTGCTGAAGCATAAATAAACTCATTTTATTTTTAGCATACATCATCAAAATATAAAAAATTACTAGGGATGAAAAACCACATAACCAATGTTACAGAATACACCATCACATAATATGAAAAAGGCTGTAACATCATCATACACTCATTATTTATAACATAACCAAACCAACCAACAACCTCTTTGAATCTTCTTCCCTTTTGGGGAGAACTACATTGGCATGAGGCCCTTGAAACAGGGGCTATGTAGGTAGCACTCAGTTGACATAGAATCTTCTGAGATTAGCTCGGCCATTCATTCATTCATCTATCTGATGAACCAACCATATAACCTTTAACCTTGACTTAACCTAGTCAAAACCAATCTATAACCTACCCTCTTCCCCCCTTTTGGTGAGAACTACATTGGCTTGAGGCCCTTAAATAGGGGCTATGTAAACAACACTCAATCTTTTGAGGTTAGCTCGGTCATTCATCCATTCGTCTCCCTAATGACGACGGCCTTTTGTTTGTTCATCTACTCGATGGATAAACCATATAACCTTTAACCATGACTTAATCTAGTCCAAAATCATAACCAAACAACCAGCCCTAACACTGTAGAAGTCACCTTTGACTTCTCATGGGGCACATTGGAGATCACAACCATCTCCCTGACCACATCAAACAACCATTTGAGATCACTTATATCTCAAATTGACTCGACCAATGACCTTAGAGATCGTGACTATCTCCTCAGACCATGACCACTTTCGAGACAACTTTGCCTTGGTTTTTTCGATTGCATATATGCTACCTTATGAATAGTTAGCAAATTGTTTGCACCCCACATTATGACCCTCACAAGTATCGGATCACACCCAAGTTATCCCCACTACTTGTGACATCTTCGTGTTTTCTAGGAGCACTTCCTAAGCCCAAGATACTTGGAACATGATGACCATTGGAGCTACAGCTTGGATCGAATAACCCAATCAACTATGACTAAATGCTGGAGACCGGTTACTTTGATTTTAGCACTCCTCGACCTTGCCTGTGACAATTTGACCTGACTATCACGTGAAGTGGTATACACACAATCTCAACTATTACAACGTTCACACTCCAACTTCACCATACTCATCCACTACCTATCAAATTGACACCCGATATCAGGTTACCTTCCCTTGACTCCTGCTTTGAGGGGGGATACCTCATCATCATACTTGGGGTAACCTACTCTTATTTTTGTCTTGTAGTTCGTCAAGAATAACCAACAAGACAAAAAAAGGCAAATGTAGAGACCAAAATTGTGTCAACTCCCCTTGGTCTTTTACACACTTTATTAATTTAAAATAAATTACTTATTTTAAATTAATGACATCACCCTAGACACCTCGCCTTGGACACCTCACCCTTAGACCATTTCCTACCCTATGACTCACCCTATGACTAAGTCCTTTATATCATAATTATCTAAGACTTATTCCAACCTCATAACTAACTCTCATGCTTAATAACCCCATCCATTGACCGTTCTCTAACGGAAAATACACTCGACGGATGGAGAAATGGGCAAAGGGCTAAAAATAGCCCTTTTACCCGTTCTCTAGCCGCCAACGTTGGTTTACTTAGATCGAGTTCTAACCCCCAAAATGGCTAATCACGAATCATGAAATCACGAATCCAAAATCAACTTCCTCTGGGACTCTCTCTCTCTCTCTCAGACTCTTGGACATCGATGACACTCTAAGACCAAGCATCAGACTTCAACTAACGCTCTCCAGGCTCCAAAAACTCTATAGAAATCACTCTAGACATTGGATTGGAAATATTGCACGAGGACTCGATGACATCCACAACAAGAACAAGCATTCTAAACACCTCTGGTTCTTTTCTAGATAAGAGCTAAGTATTCTTCTGCCTTTCATCTCAGTTATTTAGAATACATTAGTAATTAGTTTCTATTTACTATTTCTAAATACTATCTACCAGACCCGATCTGGCTTTCTGCTTGGAGAGGTTGAAAAGCTTTCTTCTTAACCTTACCCTTTTTGACAACTTACCCTCCACCTTTTTCCCTCTTAAGACCTTATTGACTTCCCTGCAACCCTGCACAGACCCAGACTCCTTCCATAGACTCTTCTATTGACCACAGACATATTCCAAAACCCATCCAAAACCCGTCCAAGGTCCATTGCCCCGACCAACATCGACCACAACCCCTATCAACATCGGTAACATAACCGATGTCAGAAACCTTGACAAATCGATGCCGACAGGACTACCGACGTTGGTGACTATGGAAGACCAACAATAAAATATAGGTACACGTTATCTTTATTTCTCTTTCTTAGTCTTTCACCATTTCTCTTTATCTGACACTCTTTTATAAAAAGTGGACTGTCATCCCTCCAGGAAGTCTTTACACTTCTGGGACTGAGCATGTGCTTGACAGTCCACCATATATCTATCTAAGATTTTCTATGTTTGAGTCTCTTTCTCTCTACAGGTGTCTTCCTCCACAGCCAAAGAGGAGCTCCTACAATGTCTGGATACGATGCGCAACTTAATCTGGGTACGTACAAACCCCTGACCCTTAACTTTAGTTTCTTCCTTCTTCTGAATGTAAATAGCAAAAACGAGTAGAAACAGATTTGAAAAAAATTATGGGTTTATTGGAGGTGAAATTTTAGCAACATGGGAATGTTAAGGTCCATACTAAACACATGGATGTCAAAAAATGGTGAATAAGAGTGGAATATGTGTGCACAAGTCATGTAGGGTAAAGGTGAGATGAAATTAACATTATCAAGTATTTCGTGCTATATTTTAATAGCTATAAATTCCCCTTTTATTATAATATTACAATGCAATGAAAATACTAGAGTAAAAGGATAAAAAAACATAGTTGAATGTTTACAAGCACTTTTCCCTTGGGATTAGGTTCAAAATTTGTAATATAATCCAAAAAAATTTGCAAAGAACATGCACTAGTCAATTTACATAAAGTAAAAATCTAAGAATTCATAAATTGGTATTTGAAAATTTAAGAGAAAGGAAAGAGCACACATATTTTTGGGTGAATCATGTTTTCGTATAGCTTGATAAAGATCATTCTTCCTTATTAAAGCATTAAATAATAATGCTTCCTCATTGAAACGCTTGGATGATTTGGTGAAATTAAGGGTGATCAATCCCTAATTTAAAATTTAATTAAGGCTAGAGCCATACATTGAAAGACAAAGGTGTCTAACACTAATGCAATTAATCTAACATTGATATTTTAACCCCAAAATAGAAGGTGGAATCCACATCATGGGCTCAAGGAGTAATGCCTAGGATCTTGAGTGACACAGCCTAAACCACCTTAATCATTTAAACACGAATCATATGATTAAAACATGCTTATAGATTCATATATGTTCATTGTTCGGTAATATTCGAATGTGTTTGGAAATAATTGCATAAGTAAAATATGCATAGACCAATTCCATGCTCTATAATATGAACTTATCGGTGATAACAATGGTAAAATTTGATGAACTATACATATAATTTGAATTTCTCAATGCTAATATTGTTAAAATCTAAAAATGTGCATCCATGAATAAATTCCATGCCCAATAATATGAATTGATTGGTGTTACTCTGATATCTAATCACATGCATCTATTTGCTATGTGTATCTCATTTATAAAAAATATGAAAATAGTTAACTCATGTCTTATAAAAGGTATGAAAAATATAATTTTTTT
Source organism: Torreya grandis (assembly GCA_037957365.1). Lineage (NCBI taxonomy): Eukaryota > Viridiplantae > Streptophyta > Pinopsida > Cupressales > Taxaceae > Torreya > Torreya grandis. Next base: position 375,571 of record JARHVA010001156.1, on the reverse strand, counting down.
GCTCATGTAGGCTTAAGTATATATGAGAAATCTCACTAATGTGTCTCCCTTTCAAGGTGAGAGGCGTAGCTTGCAAGCCATTAATCTTAAAATAAAAGTTAGCTGTAGCATGTTATGTATAAATACATAATAATGTAAAAGCATGTAACATGTGGAGAATATTCCATCATAGTAAGGAATATAGCATCAAGTTTCACATGTAACATATGGAATGCAAGGGTATATAAGTGGTATGTCAAGACATATATAAAAATGAAGTATGTAGTAATAAGATTATAAATAGGAATACGTGATAAAAGTGCATGAAACAGATCATGACACCACATATAAGGGTGATGTACGATATGGATCATGACATCCTCAAACTTAGAAATTAGAATAATCTCAATAAGCTCAAAAATCAATGTCACATAATAACACACAATGTCACACATATGGCCAAGTGGATAGAAAAAATGGACAATAAATGCCACATAAACCAAAGATTAGTAGCCAAAAACAAAGGGAAATCAATATATCACAACCAAGGGCAAATAACCACAAACAAAGGGAAACAATTTTTTCACAACCAAGGCCAAGGAGCCACAAATAAGGGGAAATAAGTGTTAAATAACTAAAGCTAAGGAACCACAAACAAGAGGAAATAAATGTTGTAACACCAAGGCTAAGGAGACACAAAATGGGGGAAAATATTCCATAAAAAATGTGAAAGATCCAAAAATAAATCCAAGGGGATGCATACAATAGGGAATAAATGATTAACCCACTATAAAATTAAACAACATAAAAGAAGTATAAAACAAGAATACTAGTCTACACCATTGAAATATGTTCATTTCACAACATAGAAAATAACATATCTATGTAACAATAAATAATATAGGAGTAATAATGAGGCATGTGTAAGTAATAAAGGTATCTTAATATGATAAAGGTAAGGTCATAGAAATATATTACTTACAAATAACATAGCATGTGAAAATTGATGCCCCCAACATTGGCGTGGCTCTTGGGTATACAAAAATGATAACATGTATATACCCATGTGTAATGTATATGCCATCATATCACTCATATACCACATGAAATTAATTTATGTATAAAATATAGTATTTAATCTACCAACATGTGAGAAATATGTATGTGAGTGAGTAAACAAGTAACCATGCAATACTCAAGTCTTGATTATGTATTTTTGGAATATTTGTATTTTTTATTGGTATTTTTAAAATTTTAGTGTTTTTTATAATATTTTCTCAAGGGAGATGCTAACTAATCAACCAATCTAGGGTATGGTCATGGTAGGGCTTAGTATCAAACATGGGAAGGGTAACTTGGAGGGAACCAATGGCGTGACACTGAATTACATAGGAATTTGAATCTAAATCTAAAAATTAGTTTTGAGCTATACTATAACTTTCATCATTATCATTCATAGTGGCCTATCTATGATGGTGAATCTAGGATGAAACATATCCTATGAAAAATACTAAACCATAAGGGGATCGTGTACCTATGTTCATTTTGGAACATGTTGAACTATCATTGACTGTAATCTAGGATATGGAGTGAATACTTGCTATCTCAAAACTTGAATTACCCTATGAGATAATGGGCATTATATTACTGGCCATCTAGGAAATTCCACTACTCTTGTTTGAATAGCATGTATATAATGAACCTGACTAGTCTATATAATTTAATGTGTCTAAGGGATTAAAATATGTAAGGTATATGTATTTGAAATATGGTCTTGAATATATGTAATAACCGACTCAGAATAATGGTCCTGAATATGTAGAATAATTAGGTCAAGAAAATAATACTTTGACACAATATTTTTAAACTTTATCAATTACTAATGATTTCTCTCTTACAAGAACCCGTCGAGTCTCAATATCTCTAGGTGCATGCCTTAAAAGGTGTGCTAAAAAAGAGGTAGGTAGACCATTGGTACTTTTTAAGATTTCTATTACCTATAACACCACTTGAAACCAACATAAACCTATCCTATACATTTTTATAAGCTTTAACACCTCCTTTACACACTCCAAGAAATTCACCACCTCAAATAACCCCTACCCAAGCAATTTTTTTTTGTCATTTAACAAACACAGTCAAATGGGTTGACTATGTTCTTAAAAATGAGCATGTTATAGGACTAGGTTAGCCCAACTGACCTAGTTTGGGACCTAACTACTTCATTTATTTAAGAATTGGCTCGATTGCGCTGAATATGTCGGCTAAAAGTTAGGAAAGGTTTATTTTTAGATTTGGCTATATAAACACATCTTTTTGTCAATTTTAATTATAGAGAGATAAAGATAATCATTCATTTACAATCTACTCTTCCACTATTCTACTTGAGGAGTCATTGCTTAGGGTTTACATTTGGAAAGAAGAATCTTGTCTTCTAGAATTTTTTTGGATGCATAGGAAAAGTCATATAGCTTAGATCTAGCCTATACTTGTGATCCTTACAAACTAAAACAACTTTTTGCAAATCACCTATTGTCAATCAAGAATGCTACCATTGTGAGAATGCGTGCTATTTTCCAACCCTAATGAAATAATGGAATCTCTCCTAAGTGTGGGTGACTTTGAGATGGAGAGAATATCTAGAGAGAGGGTTGGTTCCCTTGATATACTCACTAAATTTTATCCTAATCCTACTATCTAGTGATTTTTGACTAAGGGAAAGGGTGAAAGAATAAGGCTTGCACTAGAATTGAAATAAAAACTTGGAATAAAGGTGATGCACCAATGTTTATGACCATTTTTTATTTCAATTGACACTCTTAAGAAAGAAAGGAACTTGCACACATTCTCTTCACTTCAGGTATATGGCTTATACAATAATGTTTTATAAAAAATACTTAACAACACTCACTCTTTGCATTAAAGAAATTAAAGATTATTGATTTCACATCAAAACATAGACTGAGATTGAACTTAGATACTTAGTATGACCTATAAAAACTGAAACATGTTGTAAGAAGGTAAAAAAATAGACATTAACATAGTTTAGATACTAATTCACAATATATCAATGGAAACCACCATACACATCACACAATAACCTAAAAATGGAGGATAATAAATTCTTATTTCTTAAAGAGGTATAATACAAAATTTTGACAACCACTTAGCATAGCCAAAGCAAAAAGTGATATGATAGTGTTGGAAAATAAGATACAAATAGAGAAAGGTAGGAGAGGGGAGACAAAGCAACCCCACAATAGAGATGACCAAATTTATTTTCAAACCCTTCAAATCATTACGTAGTGTTTCCTAGATTTTCTCTTTCCTATTTCACAAGAATATGTAGAAGAAAGAGTATCACTTTTTTAAAAAACTTGAAGAAGTCTTCAACATTCATTGGTCAAGCTTGACCACTTGAAAATGCCTAAATCCTTGCTTACATACCCTATATACTAGCTTACATGTCCTTCTTGGATAATAAGTCACATCCTTTAAAATAGGTCTTCAAGTATTCATTACTTCCTACATTGAAATCCTCTCCTAATCCATTTATGAGGTCTCTCCACCTTACTTGGGTTGTTAGAAGGATCTAAGAAGCATCTTTGACCTTCTTAATTTGCTAGGTGTAGGAGGGAAAGAAGGTCTTGTTAGGACTACTAGAGACTCTTTCAACCATTTAAATGTTCTTTGAAAATGAATTTCACTTGTTCCTATCCTCTAAAAGGTGTGGAAGAGAGAAGATTTGAAAAATCCCTTAAATAAATTTTATGCCTTGACTTGGTTGATTGTTCATTTGAATTCCTGCTATAGCAATATGGCATAAGAGAGAGAAAATTTGGTTTTAATTTGAAGAAGGAAATCTTCCTCCATAAGTGGATTATCAACATCATTTTATACCTAAAAAATTATAATTATAACCATAACATAGTTCAAAATATGTGATCTTGTACCAAAACCTTGCTTTTCAACCTATTCCTTGTAGCCCTCAAAATGGGTACACCTCCTTGTGCAGAAGAATGTACAAAGTCTAATAGAGAATTGAGTACATTTTTGAGGACCATTATCCCCTTACTTATCCATTCATAGTTTTAGGATCCAACTCTGAGTGGAAGTGTCCTTTTTATTCCATTTCTCTCTCTAATTAGGTCTAATTAAGCCTCCTAAGCCTAGAAATAGAGATTTGGCTCAAATGGCCTCACACACATATGAAAACTCAAAAAAGTGTTTGATTCACTTTACCAAGCCTAAGACAATGATCCATGTCAAATTTAAATTTATGAGGCCTTTTGTAGGTGGGCAAACCAAGAAATGGCTATTGGCAAGCCTAGGTGCTTAAACATGCTTGAGAGGTAGTTTGAGTGTGTTTTCATGAAAATTGAAGGTTTTGAGACTTTGAAATGACTTATTGAGACCTATAACACCTTTATACAATTCATTTCTTGAGTGTGAGGTCTATTATTGCACTCATAGTTCTTCATCTAGGTTTCTTGGCTTGTAAAATTAGGTTTTCCTCACTTTTTGACCAAGTGGCTAACTTAAAGAACCTATATGACACTTTAAGGGATGTAATAAGTGTTTTTAAATAATATATAACCTTTTTAACATACTTAAAATCATCTTCACATGGTTTATAAATCATTCCATAACTTATACCTTCACAAACAAGCCTTCAATTACATATTTAACCTTGTTCTATACAGTACTACCCCTGCACATGTGAACCAGTACCTTGAAATGGAGATAAGGAGAGTTATGAATGATATTAATGTGATTTTGAGTTCATAACATTGCATTTTAAGGTATTGCGAATTACATTTCCTCCATCAGGTTAGTTTTAGGGTTTAAGACGGGTTTAGAGAGGTATGAGGTCTTAATGATGATTCACAAAGGATAGGGGTCCATACCAAGAACCAATGGTAGTATATTGATCTATGTAACCTCTCTAACACATCCAATGTCCATCTATCACCATGAAACTTTTCCAAGAAGTTATGAGCAAAAATTTGACCCACTCTAGCTCTTAACAAGGTGAAAAGTGGTTTTTTGAATACTTAGCCTTCTTAGCAATAGTTCATATAGGTGTGAGACTTAAAAACTGAACCAATGCCAAATTTTTGAAGTATGAGGAACCTACCATCACCTATAATAGCATCTTACCACCATGCAAATCTTTGGTGGAGTTCTAAGCTTTGTAAATTAGCTTCTCGGACATGATGGATTGTGTGAGAAGGCCAAGAAAAGTCCTTTGGATCTTAAGACATAAAAATTCATTATAATGGTGAATAAGGCTCCTAAAAAGTACTAAATTATCCATGACATGGTTCACAATGATCTTTCATAATCAATGAACTTACAAAAGGTCTGAAACCTTAACTCTTCACCAATTAAGGTTTATAGGCAACCTGAGTTTTTTGACCCTAAAGGTCTATTCCTTGAGCCTTTATCCTTTTCCAATAGATCAAAACTTGATGTAAATATTTTTCAAGGTTATATACATCCTTTTTGATGATTATACATTCAATTATAGTGAGAAAGATTGTTCTCTCTTCTCTTTATTCTAATGTAGACCTGTAGGTCCTTAATGGACTGTGTTTCTTGATTGAGCTAGTTTGGGCTTGATCTTATTTTAATTGAGTGAAAATTTATTAGTGTTTCCAATGGGAATAATTATCTTAAACACTTTATCTATCTTTTTACTCTAAATATATAACACTTAATACCACTTAAGTATGACTCTCCTCCACTCTACCTTGATAGGACCCCTATCCAACACTGACACCTTAGTTTTTGTTATTTAAGTCTGAGACAAGCCTGTAACTCTTCATTAGGCTTTGAATGCTTCTTCAATTGGAATAACCTAATTCCCATTACTCTCAAAATCATGTGAAAGTCATGAAAAACATTGGAAGGACATGTAAACACTATTTCCCCCTTACACTTCCATGATTTCATCTATCACCATCCTCTTAGCAAACCTGTAGGCATCATCAATATTTACTTGGATGTAAGACTAAATGGGGTAAATCCTCTCACTTATATTGATCCTAATGATGTTAATAAGGCCTCAAATCTTACTCAAATTCTCTTTAACCTCTATGACTTCTATAAAAATCTTGCATCTATATTCCCTGACCTTCTTATAGGTGATTTGTAGTTTTTAAAGTGATGATTGACTATATGCTTAGCATTAGGTCCTAGAAACACACTTCCTCACAGTATTGAACTCTTCAAGTGTGAAGAAATTGCACTTACCTCATGGTTTATCTTTGAATCCAAAGAGATCTTCCCTCCAATGGGACATACAGGTCTGTGTACCCATGCTATGCCCTTCTCTACAATTCTAAAGTGATCCTTATGAATTTATACATCTCAATGACTTAAAACATGTAGTTTCACTTTTAAACATCTTAACTAACTTATTTGAAACTCAATTTAATAGTAGGTTTATGCCATTCTTTACACTAGGCATCAATCTTACTATAAAACATTACACCTTCACTAAATAAGGTAGGAACCTTAGTTAATCATTACTAGATAGAGTTCCATGTCTGAGTGATTGTCGGTGATAGTCCTTAAGATGAAAATGTTATGAACACTACTTTGATATTCTTCAGGCCTATAACAGAGTGTCTTCATGCCTTCATACACCTTCACTAAACAAGCTAACCCGCTAATGAACCTCATTCAAACTCATGCTCTAAATAGGCTTTACTATATCATCATGGTTCTCAATACAATTTTAGGTGGTAATTAGTCTCTTTGGCCTCTATATGGATATATTGAGGAATAATAAAGTTTAAAAACATGATAAATGTATATTGAGACTTCTCATTGACTAGAATTCACATTGCATGCATGGAGAAGTATCAACTTGATATTAAAAGGCATTGATTGGTATGGAAACCAAAAAATCTCTTTTAACTTAAAAGCTACTAAATAACCTTAAACAATCCAAAAAGATTAATGGAGTCCTTGTTGGTGTTTCAAGAGTGATAATAAGTAAGAAGACACTTTAATAGTTATGAAATAACTTGACATGCTCTTTAATAATACCTTGACCAACTTCAAGGCTTTTTAAATAATGAAACTCTCTTGTGACTTTAACCTTTTCTAACAAACCTTAAAATATGTTTAGATGTGTCTCAAAGTCATTTTTAATGATCTTTATTTGTTCCTTGGTGGCATCCTAAACATCTGCATCCCTAAAATGGATTAGACCACCTTTAAACATCCACTTGACACCTTTATAACTCACCTCTATGTGCACACAATCCATCATAAACCTTTACTGACCATGAAACACATGTTTGACAGTCATTTAAGCATATAAAGCCTTAATTGGATTCTTCGCTCCTTTGAGTAGTACTTATCACCCTAAATAGTATTTAGAATACTATGAAACTACTTTAAGCTCCTAATAAAAACACTTAACCTTCATGATTCCATCTATATGATTGTGTCATTAAGCACACAATAATATGAACTAATGACTTTATGATTGAACCTTGCTAAAACCCCTCTCACCTTGGCTATCTCAAGGAAGACATTATTCAAGATGGAGGTATATGATTTTTTAAATTAATAGGTGTAATATTATTGAAACATAAACTTGAGAACCCCTAAAGATGAAGACACTTAGTTACTAGATCAAACATGATTGAAAACTACTGACTTTGACAATCAACATAGGCAACCAATTTATTCCCAAAAGAGCCCTTATCAAGAAAAATTATCTTATGATTCCAACATGAAAAAGGTATTTTTTGACCCTGAAATCATCCCACCATAACTAGTTTTTTCCATCGAGTTCTAAAGTGAATAAACAAAGACAAACTTAGACCCTATTTGGATGACTAAGACGTAGTGACCCCCTTACTCTCTTAGAAATTATTCATAAGTATGGGAAGATGAATATGCCAACCAATTACACTAACTTTTGGGTCATTAGAGTCACTTTCACTTCCTAAGAGATTTGGATATGTCTCTCTCTCCTAATTATACTGAGTAAAAACCTATGGCCTTCCTTGAGCTGCCAAAGAAGTTGATAGGAGAGATAAATTAGTTTTTTGTATTTTGGCACCTGAAACTCCTTCCAAACCATGTATTTGACCTTAGAATTAACAAATGAAGTCTTGAAGATGCCTAGAGGTCAATTTTATCTTAAAAATTATATATACAGCTTTGAAAGAATTTTTTTGCACTAAAACTACCATAACCACTTGAAAAACCTGATTAAACAACTAAAAAAATTATTCATTAAAGCTTTACATGTCTGAATAAGTACATCATGACCTTATTAGGGTATTATACTACCATTATCATATAAAACCTAATTTGAAATCCATAAAGTGACCCAAAATACAACCAATTGGGTTATGAAGTTAGCTAAGAATATCACCAACCTATTTGATTTTTAGTGGAGCATGTCATGACCTTTACACCTAATATGAGACCTATAAAGACACCCTAAAATATTTTTAACACTTGAAACCCACTAAAATAGCTCGAGAAGTGACTAGACAAGCACATAGATATGATGAACAAAACCTTAAAATCATCAAATTTGCCTTAAAATTTGTTAAATAAGGTTTCAAATGAACATTGCAAGGACATAACAAGACAAACACCATGATTCATAGGGTAAAAAAGAATGATTATCAGAGTTTTAAATTGTAAGGCTCATAATTTGACCTATGAGGTCAAATTTATCAATATTTTGGTGACTTAGGTGGGAATCATGCCTGTTATGCTTATAAACCAAATAATTGACATCTTTTTTGGGTTCATGAAATCTCTCTTACATTCTGAAATGAACACTAATAGATCTGGCCAATGAATACAAGACTCTTTAAATTGAAACAAGACAACTGTTTCTCCTCCAAAAATAAGAAAATGAATACACAAAAAACAATGGAAACTAATTATAAGAGATGTGCAAATTAAGCACTTATTGAAAACAAAACATAAAAAAACTAATGTTCTAGGATAACACTTGGAATAAAATGAAACAAACTAACTATGTACAAAAGAATTTATCTCTCAATAACAATGTTTCAGATGTATCCCATTGACTAGGATTGGAAGCTCCTCACCATCTATTGTGGCAAGTTGAAAACATTATGGGATTTATAACTAGATATTGTGTAATGGCCAATCTAAAGGGAGTCAAATTTGGTTTGCCTTCCTGTTTTAACTCTATCCTCATCCCACTTGAGAACCAAGTCTCCTTCTTTGAAACTTCTTGAAGATGCTCCTTTATCAAAGGTTTTTTTCACTTGTGCTTAATGAATTTCTATGGATAACATGGATTGATTTCTAATTTTCTCTATATTTATAAGCTTAGCATACCTCACCTCTATTGGTTCATTGTCCAACAACTCTAGTTGATGTATTAGTTCTAAAATAAGAAACTCAAGTGAAATTGGCAATCTTGCTTCCTTTCCATAGACTAGCTTGTATGGTGAATTGGCTATAAACCTTTTGTAGGTGATCCTATTAGCCCATAGAGATGACTTAAGATTCAAATACCATATTCTATGATTATCTTTAATGATCCTTGGTATGATCTTCAACAGGTTGTTTTTGATGGACTCAATAAGGCCATTGCCTTGTGGGTAATATTTTGATGAAGTGTTAAGGTATACACCATGTTGAACAACCCATTGATTGATCTTAGCTCCCATAAATGCCATGGTATTGTCTAAAATAATGGTGGAAGAAATGCCAAATCTTGTAAGCAAACCTTCATAAAAATCTAACACATTGGATTTATTTGCTTCCTTCAAAGCTATTACCTCTATCTATATGGTGAAGTAATTTGTGGTAGTAAGGATCCACTTATGACCCAAGCTTGAAGGTGGACTAATGAAACCAATAAATTCTAAAACCCATAGGACAAATGGTCGATCCACTAAAATTGGTTGAAGATATAAGGCAACAAGTCTTTTTTTTCCTATAAATATAGTATATTTCTTACACTTCCTTACCCAAGCATGGCTATCTTTGAATATGTTTGGCCAATGATACCCACCTCTCATGATCTTAAGGGATATTTTCCTTGCTGAGAAGTGGCCTCCACCTTATCTGTCATGTAATTCCTCAATCAACCTTTATATTTGTCTTAGCTCTATGTACCTTAATAACATACCATTTATGTCCTTGAAAAACACTTCATCAATAAGGAGAAAGGGAATGAAATACAATTTGAAATACATTTTATTTGATGCACTTAAGTAAGGAGGATAAAAACCATCTTGGAGGTACCTTACCAAGTCTTGAAACTATCTTGAACATGATGTATGATAAACTATAATTTATTCATGATTTAACAATAAAACTGTCTCCTTATTCTCTTGCAAGTCTTGGGATAGGTGTTCACATAAACCTTTATCTCTATTCAACTTAGTGACCATTATCTCAACATAATACTCCATCACTCTTGTTATCTAACCTTCTCTCTTCTCACTTATGTCTTTATTCAAAATGAACTCCTTGATACTTGGATGAGCAACCATTAGATATATCCTATTGTTAGATAATAAGTGTCTAAACTTCTTAAGATATCTGATTATTGAAAAGACATGCTTCTCTATATAGGTGTACCTTGTCTCATATTCTTCCAAGCCTTGATTGAAAAAAGATATTGGCATCTCCAAAGTTTGTTGATTTTTTTACATGAGTATATCTAAAATGGTGTCCATATTATCATATATTTACAAGATGAAATCTCTTAAAAAATAAGGATTAATGAAGGTAGGAGCACTAGATATTGTTTGTTTGATCTCTTCAAAACTCATCATGCCTTCTTTAGTCAAAATAAAGCTATGATTATTCTCAAGCATGGATGTAAGTGGCTTTTCCAAAGTTATAAAATCAAATATCTATCTCCTTATAAATTTATTTTGCTTAAAAACCTTTGTAATACCTTCTTATGTTTAGGTAAAGATAAGGAAAGTATGGAGTCTATCCTCTCAAGATCAATGCTTAAACCATGATTGAAAACCACATGTCTAAGAAGCTTACCTTTATATATTGAAAATACATATTTCTTGGGGTTAAGAGAGACCCTAAATTGTCTACATCTCTCAAACACTTCTTTGAGATGAACCATGTGTTTACTTGAATTTTTTGAAAATAAAGTAATATCATCTAAGTATACAAGAATAAACATGTTGATTAGACCTTGGAATACCATATCCATGGCTATTTGAAAACTTATTACAACATTAAACAAACCAAATGGTATTTTATTATAGGCAAAAGTTTCCCACTTGGTAGTGAATGCTATCTTAAACTAATTTTCCTCCTTAAAAAGAATCTAGTTATATCTACTATAACCATCCAACAAAGAGAACCTTTCTGAACCATCTATCAACTATAATATTTATTCTATATATGGAAATAGATAATGATTTTGAGAGAGACTTTGATAAAATCATAAAAATCTACACAAAGTCTAATTTATCCATTTTTATTTCTTATTGGAATAAGGTTTACCACCCATGTAGAAAGTTTGATGGGAAAAATGATGGTTGATTCAATTAACTTATATAGTTAATTTCTCATTAAATGCTCAAGTTTTGGATTGATTGGTCTTTATCTTTGTCTAACCCATTTTGTATTAGCCTCTAGCTTAATAGTGTGTTGAGTTGGACTCAAATCAAAACCCTTCAAGTCACTATAATGCCATGCAAAGACATCAACAAACTCCCTACATAAATTAATAAATGATTTTTTTTGAGATGGAGTAGATACTTTACCTAGTTTGAGAGTCTTTTTAGTTGCTATCTCAGTATTAGCATAATATTATTCCTTGGTAGACAATGAATAATTATCTCTCCTCACCTCATCATCTCTACTGAAGATGTTTGCAAGAGTGACCAAACCTTTGGAAAGTTTATTAGACTTAAGTTGGATAATCCAATCTCCATACTATTGTAAGAGATTTAATTGATTTTTAGAAGAGAATTCAACTTCTTCTTACAAAAAATAAACAATATGGTTATTATTTTCAAAAACTTGCTAGTTCTCATGATTTTTAGGAATGGAAGGCCTCACCATAATTTGATATGTGACTCATTTTTCTCATTCTTCACATCAGTTAGAATGCTAAACTGAGCTCCTATGACAATCAATCTATCTATATGTTTATTGCTTTTTCATGACATTGATTGAATATCAAAAGTGTCAAAATCCTCAAAGAGGTCCCAAAATCTATGTTTATAAGATCTTATCAAGACATTATTTCATACATTCAATCCTCTCACTTGGTGAACCATAAGTTCACTATCACCATAATTTTGTAAAACACTTATTCCCATTTTCCTAGCCTATTGTAAAATATAGACTAAAGCCTCATACTCTTCTACATTATTATAAAAACCAAACTAAATCTTAATAGTAAAAAAATATCTTTATTTTTTAGGTGATATAAACATCATTCTAGCCCCAGTACCATGCTTGTTCTTTGACCCATCAAAATAGAGTTGTCAAAGGCCATATTTGACTCATCTTCCTTTATTATACCTAATATTTATGCATCATTTTCATGAAGACAATAGACACTAAGTCATTCCTCTTCAATAATTTTATAAGGATCATGTTAATGTAATTTATAATCCTATTCATCAATAAATAGATCAAGATTTCCTTTAAGAGGTGAGTTGGCTTCTACTTCACTAGCTTGTTCCACCTCATTTGAAATGACATAGTTTGTGTTTAAACACTTGACATGTAAAGATCCAAATGAAATAATGAAATAGGTTCAAAGTGAATATTAACCTTGGTCTCATACCTTTTTTTGAACATTAAATAAGTATAATCAATTGATAAATAACAACCAATCTTTGATGTGAAATCTCTAGACACACACATGACACAATATGAAGGTAAGTCCACCACCACTACATCCTACTTAATAGTTACATTTGGGAAAGAATACAATGTTAATTTTAAATAATTGATCATGCCAATAGTATTTTTTGAGGAGCCATCAAGATATAATTCACCTTTGGTGTTTGGTTCATACACCAAACCAAGCTTATCTACAATCTGCTTAGGTATAATCGTACTACTAGCTCCACTGTCTACCATACAATTATGGATCAAGGTATTACCAATAATTAAAGAGAGATAAAATAGAGGTTTTTATTTAGTTTTACCTCATATTTATCTATTTTTACATCCTTATGCACTTTTTACACTTATTTCATTGGCTAATCTAAATTTACTAAAACTAAACTCTCCTTATCATTTGGTTTTGAGATAACATGAAGGTTGAAAGCTCCTGAATAAGAATTTAATTTTGTCTTGGGATTGCTAAGGAATCCCACATGATCATGATAATATTATATTTATTAATATTATCAATAATAATGAAAGAATATCCTCTCACCTTTGGCTTCACTCTTGGCACAACTAGATGATCTTGCACTTGAGGTACTTGATGAGTTTTTCCAACTTCCATATTCTAATTTTTTTGAGATGTTAGGATTAAAAAATTGATTATTAACACCTTTAAAAATAATGGAAGGAATGTTTGTAACATGACCCACCTCTTTAATCTCTTTAATTTCTCTTTTATTTTCTCTAGTGATAGATACAACCACATTATTTGAAGTACTAGAGTCACCAACTCAATTCAAAGCTACATATTCATCAATTTACTAGTTCACAAAGGTTAAATCTAGTTTCCATCATCCATGATGCACCTTATCTTGTTATGCCATACCCTCATTATGTTAACTTTCTTGAAGAGAAGCTTTTTTTTGGGTCATGTGAGACATCACCATAGATTGATTAAGTCTTGATTCTATATATCATTCAGATTAGATGGCTATCAGCCTAAATTTGATATCATATTATTTTATGTTGGCATAGGTACAATGAAATTAGATGAAGAAGGAGCATTTGGATCAATTATAGCATAAATTTTATCCTATGTGATATCTCTTTGAGATTGATATGAAGGTCTTATTCTTTGAAGCCTTGATAAGAGGGTTTATTAGCTATGAAAGGATGATAGGTAGGCCGATTAGGTGCTTGGTAAGACTTATTAGCCTTGTATTGCTATCTTTTCAGCTAAACAATTTTATTCCTAAAGGATTGCAACATTCCCTTGAGTTCTCAAATCTTAATTGATTGACTAGGAAGGGCTATAACTTGGTTTTGAGGGGCTGAAATGGGATCCATTTAAAGAGTTTGGGTGGCTAAAATTGGCTATATTTATAGGAAAAAGGCATATGAAGTCTAGGTACCAACTTTCTAGTCTAAATCAAACTATTTTTCTCCTCTAATGGCAAATTCATATGTATTTAGAAATGTGGTGCTACCCATAGACAAAATCATAACACTGATGTCTAGATTTTGAGCTCTTAAATAATAGAAAAATGCATACTTTAGAGATGGCCTAATCATAAGAGATATCATAGTCCATGTCTTTTAAAACTTGAGGTTAAAATCTATCATGAACTCATGGGGATCCCTTTTTATGGTTGTGAGTTGTTTATCTAAAAAAAGTGGTCAGATTTGTCTTTAAATTGCCTATAAAAGGCTATACCTAAGTCATCTCAAAAAGTAATAGCGTTCAGAGTAAGGTTTTTATACCACTATAATGCTTTTCCTTTATAAGATGCAACAAATAGTCAGATAGATATGTTCTTCTAGACATAATTATGGATAGAACAAAGGTTGGAAATATATTTAATGTGCTCAATAAGTGTGTTTTGGTCTTCCTCTGAGAAAAGAGTAATTATTTTAAAGGCTATATTTGGTATATCATCATACTGTATATCATCATTCTGAACAAGATTTAGTGGGATTCTTCTATTGAATGAAATAAACATTTGGTTCTTAGGAAGAGCCATTTGGATAGTATAAATTGAACTATCTTGTAAAATGAGATGATTAGGGGAATGAATTTTTTTATAAGATAGGGGTTTATCTTTATAAATATTTTTCTTTTATATGCATAAGAAGACAATTCAACAAATTCAAAAGGAATACCTTTGCTTGATGACCTTGTGGTAACTTTTGACATAAAACTTGTGCTAGTATGTTGCTAAAAATACTACAACTTCAAGAAATCCTATTGTTTAAAAGATGAAGAGTGTCTTTTGATGCTACACATTCTTTTATCTAGATCCAAACTTTGGCTATGCCAAGGAGTATGTGTCCCACCAGGCGTGCTAAAAACTATTGTCAATAACGAGTGCTATCCTTGTGAGAATGTGTACTATTTTTAACTCCTACTAAAATAATGGAGTCTCTCATAAGTATGGGTGAATCTAATATTGAGATTATATATATATATATATATATATATATATATATATATATATATATATATATATATATATATATATATATATATGGTTCTCTTAATTCACTCACTAAATTTGATCCTAATCCTACTAATTATTAATTTTTGACTAAAGAAAATGGTGAAAGAATAATGCTTACATTGGCATTGAAATAAAAACTTAGAGTAAAGGTGATACATCAATGTTTATGACTAATTTTACTTATAATTGACACTCTTAAGAAGGAAATGAGCCTACATATAATATTTTTATTTCAAGTTTATGGATTCTATTTATAATAAAAATTGTATCATCAATGAATCATCTTTTTTGCCTATCTTGAAGGTTAAGGTGGAATCATACCAGTCTAATCATAGATTTATAAAAGTTTAATTATGATATTAAAGACTCAAAAGGTTTTTATAAGTTATAAAAAATAATTAATAAGTCATCAAATATAACATATTTCATTATAACAATCAGAAATCCACTTTATCAAATTATGAATAAATTTAGTTAAGAATTTGTAATCTATTTTATTCAATAGAGAAAACCTATGAATTAGATAATCTTTTGAAGAATAAAAATTTGATTTAGTAAATATATGTACATTCCAAGTAATATCTTGCTTATTAATGTAATATTCTACAAGTTAACCTAAAAAAGATAAACTAAAAATATAAGAAATATATTTGAGATAAGATAAAATATATTCAATTATGTAAACAAAAGAGAGGCAACAAATAATAACTGACAAACTAACTAAAAGAAAAGAGAACATAAAACAACTATGCTAAAGAAAAGACAATGAACTATTCAAACAACTAAGTCTAAACTAAAAAGCAACCTAAAATAAGAAAAGACAAAAAAGATTAAAGATATTAAATAAATTAATCTAAGACTAAACCTAAATATAAATTAATCTAACTATTTATATATCAACTATTTAACAAATAAATAATAAGTCTAAACTAAAACATAAATAAGACTGTAATCTAAAATTTAAACAGGTTTAGAATATAATCTGACTAAAATTAACAACTAAAATTTTAAAATCTATAATAGAAATAAAAAAATCTAATTAAAGAAGTAACTTATTTATACTGTTCAATCTAAAAAAAGAACAAGGTATTAATCTAAGAAATTAATTGAAGAAAAATTAAAAATGAATCAGAAAATTAAATAAAAAAAGATAAATCTAAAACTAAGAAATAAAAATAGAAATTTAGATTAAAAAATATAAAAGATAAAATTATAGTTAATATAAAGTATAATAAAGTGTTTGAGTCTTAAAGGAGAGTCATCTTAGAAGAAAACATAGATTTTATTGACAAAAACATCTTTCTTTATAATAACTTGAGTGACAACTTTGAATCAAGATAGATCAATAAAATATCATAAAATAATGAAGTATTCATCATTATTCAGGGTGAATACTTGGAATCTTCACATAAGATTGCAAATAATAATCATAAAAAAATGTTAAACTTGATAATATTCAAATAATCTATCATAAATGATAATAAAAACTAAATATACCTATGTTGCTTTAGCAGTTACTCAATCATCAGATAAAATATCATTAGATCTATCTGTAAAAGTCATATTATCTCAAAGAAATTGCATAGAAAGAAGAGAGATGAATGACTGACTTTAAAAAATGTATAAGTCTTCCATATCTGTGTTGTTCTTCTATCTTCAAATGAATCTTTGATCTCTTTTTATACTCCAAATTTAATTGAAAAATAAGTTATAACTAACCTAGTTAGTTATTAGTTTATGTTAACTAATTAACTTTAAAAAGTTAATTAATCATAAATAGTTATTATTTAAAGATATTTTAAATTAAGATTTTAAGTCTTTATTGATCAAATTTTTAAATATAGATCGGATGCTAATCTTAACTAGTGGAGACCATCATCAATTAATAATAAATAGAATACATATATCAATCTATTTATATTAAACCATAATGCATGTCTAAAATTAACTTAGTCATATATGTTTATATCAAAAATTAAGTCTGCTATACTTCTAAAAATATTATCATAAAAAAATACTAAAATTTGAAGTAAAGTATCAAACTAAAAGTATAAATTTTTGCTATGTGAAAAGTTTAATTGAAAACAAAGTTTATCCCCTAGAGGTCCAATAATCCTCTGAATCTGAAAGCACTTCAATAATTGATTTTTCTTTTGCATTAACATATAAATTATAATTCATTTTTGTTACAAAAAATTGTACTAAATTTATTTTGGAGTCACTTGTACTATCATATTTATATACTTAACAAATTCTTGATATATTTTTGTACATTCTGACCAATCGTATTTGCTCCTATCTTTTCTGTATGTAATCATCTCAAAATTTTATAAATAAATAAACAAAAATGTCTCCACTACAATCAAATTTTTTTAAACCTTTCTGAGACAATCATGACAAACAAGAGTAACATTGATTCATAAATATCCTAGAGTATAGACACATTCATGTTATATCAAACCCTATTGTATCTCAACTTCATAATATGCATGCAAACTTTTTTGAAATTGAAACTGACATGTATGCATAACAACCTATCAAATCCTCCAAATATACACAAAAGATAAACAAAATTTATTTATAAAACTGAGATCTCCACAAAAATTTTTAATCACAAATGTTTATAAATATATTATTTTTAATATTTTGATAGAATATTAAAAATACATTTAAAAAAGTGAAGTCTAAAAAAAATGAAATACCATACATTTTAAGATAAGTACATCAATGATTTTCTAAATTAGGGGTTGAGAAAATCATTCGTAACCTTTAAGATATTCATGAGAGCACACATACAAAAAAACCCTTTTGGAATCATTTTTAAAAACCATCAAATATTCATGAAAACAATAAATCTATCAAAACCATAAATAAACATCTACAAAGTCATTCATGCAAGATTTTCTTTCAAAATTTCAAAGAACCTGTCGAATCTAGAGTCTTAGTACAAGATAAGAAAACTTGGATTTATTTCAAATTCAATCTTTAGATTCTTTTAAAGACCTAAAACATATCAAAAACTAGAAATAGCTTATCATCCATATGACCATGCATGAAAGAATTTTTAAGATTGAAACATCATTTATTTTTTCAAATATCTATGCACAGATTAAACCATTAACCTTTCTAAAACTTAAAGCATATGCAGACCATCATAATCCATTTATACCAAAAGCTCATCTTTTCACCATGAATCAAATGAGACTACTCAAAAATAACTCAATCCTTTAATAAATATCCATGCAAATTAGAACTCAAATTAGAACTTATTTCTTTATGTAATTATAAGTTTTGTCCAAAATCACCATGAATATTTTTCAAATTCATTTTAAACTGTATAAAACATACCTGGCAATGCACTTTAAATATTTTCATCTGAAATCCTCAACAAATCATATTTGCAACTCAAAAATCATCTAGCTAGAGCTTCCCTTCTGCAACCAAGCTTTTCAAAATGACAAAAAATCGATAAAATTAACTTACTTATTTTTATCACCCTCCACTGTAACCGACTCAACTAGATGTTTATTTCTTAATGGGTTTCATTTACCAAGGATATACTTAGCAACTTTGATAACCTCATTACCGACACAATCAAATTTAACCATTACTAACTCTTCATACTAAACCATTGCCAACTTCCACCATTTAAGGTAGACATGATTTGCATTAACTTTACCGTGTCGCCAAATCTCTCATGATGATCTCAAATCATTAAAAATATATTTCACATTAAATGTTTATGCCAATTCACTATACCATGATGGGTCATCAAGAATTGCCTAGTTTATGACATTAAACGATTACCACATCATGAGAGCATATCAAAATGAAAATAATAACCATGTCGAGACTTGTGTTTGGAAAATAAAAACATAAATAATTACTAAGATATTTAGATCAATAATGGATTAGACTTAAGATGTCAAATAGGTCCTTAAAACTATGAAACTTTAGAATAATGATCTTAGACTATGCATAAGTCATAAGATCATTAGATAAAATGAATAATACCTTAAGCTAGAAAATATAGAACTTGGAATTTTTAACAACATTATCAAATGAACTTAAATACATCAATGTTTTTAATGTTCATTATATTGTAAGGAGTAAATAAAAATGAGCCTTCAATTAGATCTGTATTTTTATAATGATCTTTTAATAAAAAAAATACATTGACTCTTCAAATATAGTGCTTTTAAATTACAATAATCATCCATATAACATCATTATTTGTTATAAACTAATAATCACATCATCCATGTATATCAATGAAAATAAAAAAATCATCACAAACTTGTTCAAATTATCAAATCTAAAAATTCATTCTTGAAATTGTCATATCAATCTATATTTATTGAGATCACTAGACACATTTTATCAGATATATGTAATTCTAAATTTGAAATCATTTTTAATTAAAATACTATCTCATGACCTGATTATAATTGAAAATCAAGATAACTAATTACATTGATAAATATATATGCACATTTTATTTATTTTTTCACCATATTTTTTGAAATCACTCAAAATATAAATATGAATTTACCAACCAATCATTATCAATCCATAATCAAACATATACATCTAAATATACTATTAATTGATCAGGTCTCTAACACAATTTTAAATTTCATGACTGATCATCTCTATGGTAGAAACAACATTAATTTTGAAAAAATTGAAGGGTGTAAAAAATAAGCATAATACCAGTGACCTTACTAGTCAGTTTTGTGTAATAAAATTGAGTAACAATAAATTGCCTATTAATAAAGACATAATATTGAGAGTATGATCTAGGTAGATTATTTATCAATAACTAAATGTGAACCCCTTAAATAATTAATTTTAGGAAGGAATGGATTGCTCAGATAGTGTGACATGAAGAAAATGAATGATATGATAGGGAAGTTCGGGCTAGATGCACAACACAATACAAATGTCTTGAGTACAAAATTTGAAAATGAAGTAACATTTCAACAACTAAATACAACTCAACATATATTATTTATTTATTACAAAAACTAAATTTGTAAGAGTAACTTTTAAAAATAATTGATGTTTATAGCAAATTTGTAGCTTTTTTGTACTCTTGCTTCACAATGTGACACTTTTTATTTACTACCTTCATTGATCCATTCTAAAAGTGAAATTACAACATGTCAAAACAACAAAAACACAAAATAGAAACAACAAACAAAACAATAAAGCTAAAAAAAGAAAATCAAGCCAAAAGAAAATACAAAAAAAGAACCTGATCATAAAATAACTTCAAATGATAGCCATTAATTGAGTAACACAACCAATTTCTTTCAAAAATTTTTAAATAAAAAACATTATTTCCAAGAATTGTGGTGATTCTATAAGGTCTAAGCCATAATAAATTAAACTTGTGATATTTTTTAGAATCTTTATGGGCTTTATCTCAATATACGACTAGATCATAAACTTTAAATTTTTTATTAAATTTTTTTTTATTGAAAAACTTCTTTAATTTTTGTTCATCTCTTTCTAATTTCTATAATGCTGTTACTTTAGATTTATCAAGATCTCCTAAATCATGTAATCTTTATTCAATTAAATTTATATCTTCAACTACATAATGTAAAACAATCATCTCTAAAGAAATCTAAATTTCTATTGGTAAGATAGCCTCAAATCTATATGCTAACATAAAAGATAAATAACTAGTTGCTATATTAAAAATCATCCTATCAACACATAAAGCTTCAAAATTTTTGAGATGTTAATTTTTTTTATTATCACAAACTAATTTTTTCATAATTAAAATTAGATTTTTATTCGTAGACTCAACTTATCTATTTTCTTGAAGATAATACTTAGATGAATGACTAAATAAATAGAATATTTTCTTAAATTTTTTAAAAATTCATTTGAAACAAATTGAGGTCCATTATCTAAAATTATTTTATAGAAAATTCTAAATCTAAATAAATCTAATTTTCTAAAAAGAGATCACTTCACATGTTACCAAACTTTTGAGTGTTTTGAATTCAAGTCACTTAATGAAATAAATCTGTAACTGTTAAAATATATCTATGAATTACAGATGAAGGTGGGTGAATATCTGAAATAAAATCAATGTCCTATTTTATAAAATTTTTTAAAAAAATAACAGGGTTTAAATATATTATAGATAATTTATCTCTTTCAACAAACAATTGATAAGACATGTAAGAATGAACTATTTGTAAGCATCTTAAAATAGAGTAGGCTAATAATAACCTTCTCTTAAAATCTTATAAGTGGTTATTTTTGCAATATAATGTCCACCATAATTTTTTTTATGACAACCTCTAAGAATTTTTTTATGTCTGATCATGTGTAAAACATCTCAATAAAACTCTTCTCTATTGCGATAAAATAAAAAATTCTCTAACAAACATAAATTTAAAGCTTTTAATTTTAAGGAACATCTTTGATTTTTATCTAAATTATTAGAACATACTTGATTTAAAAAATAATAAACTAAGTCATAGTACCAATTATCTGTAACCAACAAACAATTTCATTCATTCATTTCAATACCAAATTTAATTTTTTTAAAAATATCAATAATCTTCATGCTCTTTAAATATGGTTTGTATTTTAAGTTTTCATCAACTAACAAAATTAAAAAATTAATATCTAAAGAAGTTTTTTTTTTAAAAAAAAAAAAAGGGTGAAAATATATTAATAAAAAAACAAGAGCATTACAAGAAGAATGGGGGACCAAAATCCCCAAAGGAAAACAACAAGCACAGAAAAACTAGGGACAAACCCACCTATATGTTGATATGAGCCTTCCTATCTTCCTCCAAAATACGTTCTAGATTAAAGCGAAGCTCCAGGGAGAGAGACTCCCAATCCTCAGAATTACCACCATCTAAATGCTCGAACACCCATTTTTCCAAACAATCCACTGCTCTATTCCATTCATGGGAAATATGAACAAACCTAATTATATCCATTAGCGAGCTAATCCTCAAAATCTACTGCACAATCTTAACCAATTGCCAATTGACATCTAGCACTTTCCTCTTAATAAGTAGGTTGATCACGACTTGAGAATCCAATTCGCAAATGATCTTATGCCAACCCAATGCCTGAGCCTTCTCAAGAGCATAGAGAATAGCCTGACCTTCCATCATGTTGTTGGTTTGCATCCCCTCATGGATTGCAAAGAGAAAAATCACCATACCTTCAGAGTCTTTGCCTATCCCACCAATACCTACAAAGCCAAGATTGCCCCTAGAAGAGCCATCTGTATTGATCTTGAGAAACCCATTGGGAGGGTATTGCCGCTGACCATCCCTATAAATCTTCTCTTTGCCCTATGAATTACCTAAAAATCACTAAAATCTTAGGCACGCCACCACCTCAGTGTCTTATTTAGATAAAGGGAGACAAACCTCACTCTTGGCCTGCATAGTCTCTTAAATCATCCCTATAACTTTCTGCCATACTTGTTGTGCCATAATACTCTCATTCTAGAATATCCACCTATTTCTCTCCAATCAGAGCTGTCACAACAAAAAGATGGGCCCCCTAACCAAACATTCTACAAAAAAGCCATCCTTGAGGGGGGTTCTCCCACACCACTCCAAAAATTGACCAAGGATGAAACATGGAGATAGGGGCACTGCCATACGTCCCACCAATAATGCCAAAGTTGCAAAGCAAAGGAGCAATAAAAAAATAGGTGAGCAGAATCCTCCTCAACTGCTCCACACATAACACAAATAGATGGGCCTTATAAGCCTTTTTTTTGGAGATTATCTCAGGTCAAGCACCTATTCCAAGCCAACAACCAAACAAGGCAGTTGCATTTTAGCCATGAGAATTTATTCCAGACCTGTCTCTACCATTGCACTTCTCTCCTGCCTAATCTCTGAGATAATAAAGCCTAATATCTAGAAGCAACTATGTAATTTCCTTTAGGATTGGGAGACCAAGCAAGCTCATCTTCCTCCTAGAGGGAGATACATCAGTGTCTAGAAAGGAGGTTCAGTAGCTCATCATGCTTTTCTTACGTTCCAACAACTAGCCAAACCTTAGGCACTTTCTATTTTGCCACCTCTAGCTATCCACAGGAAATGTATGATTTAAAGTCACTCACTTGAGACCGAACATCATTAAGGAATCTCTGGCAATGGTTTGATAGATTAGAGAATTAAGAAATAATGGGAGAGTTACCATCCCAAAAATTAGTCCAAAAGAGAGCCTTGGATCCCCGCTTACAAATCCAGAATAAGCCTTCCTTAATAAGAGCAACCCCTTTTTTGAGAGTCCTCCATATCGCTGAGCCTTTCCTAATGAGTGGATACCAAGGAATATCACTCTGAGTGGCCCTTGAATAGTACTTCTGAGAGAGAATTTTGGCCCAGGCCTTGTCTTGTTCATTGCACCAGTGCCAATAAAGCTTAGCTACCAAAACAACTCCATTTAAGTCCATCTACCTTAGGCCAAGCCCCCCATGTTGTTTGGGGCTATAGACCATCTCCCATCTAGCTAAGCTCCATTTTGAGGTCATCAAAGTACCATCCTATAAAAATTGCTTAGTGATCGAGTCAAATTTCTTAACAATTCCCATCGGAGCAACCTGAAGCATACATCTGTAAATGGGCAAAGCCTGCACCACAAATTGAAATAATTGAACACAGCCTACAAAAGAAAGCCACCTGTGAGTCTAATGATTCACCTTCACTTGAAATTTATCCAAAATATTTTTCTAGGATTCTTTGCGTATACAGCCAGCTATAATAAGAATACCCAGATAAATCAAGGGGAGAGTCCCAATTTGGGAATGCATAGTCCGAGTAATTTGCTGTTGTATGGGAGCTGATGTATTAAATAAGAAGATGGATGACTTATCTTTGTTGAAATTTTGCCCTGAGGCCATTAGATAAACATCCAACACCCTGCGCAAATTGGCGGCTTCACTCATTGTGGCCATGCCCATCAGAACAGTGTCATTAGCAAATTGCAAGTGAGACTGTGCCAACAGTTCACCCCCCCATCGCCAGCCTTGAATATGCCCATCCTCTCTATTCCTTCTGATCATCCTCCCCAAGCCTTCAAAAAGAATAAGAAAGAGATACAGAGACAAGGGATCTCCTTGTTGCAGCCCCTAGAGGCACCAAATAACTCCATATGTTCCCCATTGATAAGCATCGAAAAGGAAACCAAGAAAATGCAGCTCATGACCCATTGGGTCCATTCATCTACAAAACCAAAAGCTTTGAGAACCTTCCATAGGAATGACCATATGACCCTATCAAAAGCCTTGGCCATATCCAGCTTAATAAATATTGCCTTATCCTTAGAGTTGGCTATGGAGTGAATGGACTCAACCGATATGACAATACCATCAAGAATTTGCCTGTCTTCCACAAAACAACTCTGTTCTTCAGAAATCACATCACTGAGCCTAGTTTTTAACCTTTCTACAATGATTTTATAAACAACATTACAAAGAGATATAAGGCAAAACTGACTTAGCCTATTAGCTCCTTCGCATTTTGGTATGAGGGTGAGATAAGTCACATTTGAAGCCTTAAGAATTTGCTTATTCCAATGAGATTATTGAACAACAACTAAAATATATAATTTGATAATATCCCATAATTTTTGATAGAGTTCAGCCAAGAAGCCATCAGGACTAGCCGCTTTCCCCTTTTTCATCTGGAAAATAGTCACCTCAAGCTCCCCAAGTGTGATATCCTTCATTAAATTTTAATTCATTTCATGTGTCACCAGGGGTGGAATGTAGTAGAGAACCTGTGCTTCTTTCGATAATTTCTCATTCACATCTTCTCTAAAAAGAGTAGAGAAAGACTGCACCACCTCCTCTGACATTGCAGAAAAGGAATTAAGTCACTCACCTCTTTCATTGACCAGGACCGCGATAGAGTTGCCGTGCCTCCTGGCTTTGGATGATTGAAAAAAAAGAAGTATTTCTATCACCTTCTTGGAGCCATTCTATCTGAGCTTTCTACTTCCAAAACACTTCCTCTCGTAGCTCGCATTCCTCCAGGTCTTTCATAGCCTGAGCTTCATCTTGAAGTAAGATTTTAGTCAATCCTTCCTCCAAATTGTTCTCATGATACCATCAAGCTTAGCCTGTGCATCAGCCTTAACATGAAAAATATTCCCAAAACTTTGATGATTCCACTATTTAAGCTTATACTTCACAAACTGTAGTGATTTAGCAAAAATATACATCGCTATACCATGGGCAAGCCTGCCCCACCTCCACCAGTTGGCCACACATTCAAATAATGACTGATCTTATAGCCACATGAGTTAGAATATGAAGGAAGGAGAGCGAGGCTAGTACTTTGAAACACTATTTAGATTAATAGGCCAATGATCTGATCCTCTCCAGTCCAAAATTTTAGACCCTGTAAACCACATACCCCTGACCCAATAGCCAAAAACCAAAAAATGATCCAGTCTCTTAGCAATGCAATATTGGCCAGTCCTCTGATTGTTCCAAGTAAACTGTCCATTGTTGGGATGAATGTCTACTAAATTCAAAACTTTAATGTAATTTCACATAAGCAAAGCAGAGGGGTCAAGCTTTGTCATACCACCACATTTTTTAGTCAAATCCAAAATATCATTAAAATCTCCAACCATAATCTAAGGTTGGAGGGGAGCCAAGCTGCAGACAAAACTAATGTGGCCCCATAGGGATTGTTTACCCTGCTAGTCAGTAGGGGCATAGACATTGGATAGAAGAATGACTTCCTTTATCTCAAATATAGAAGCCATCATAGTCAAGGAAAACTTAGAGGACAACCATCTTATGAGGCTGATCTTACGAGGGTTCCAAAGGCAAGCTAATCCTCTTGAAGATCTGGTAACCCCAATGCATTGACAGTCCCCTTGTCTCCACAACTTAGGTGCTAATTTGGACATAGCATCTACTGAAAGCTTAGTCTCCTACAAAAAAAGGACATCAGGTCTTTGACTTCTAATCAAGTTGTGAACATCATTTTGTTTAGGGCTGCTGTTCAAACCCCTTACATTCCAGGATAGTACAATCATTTCAAAGGATTTAGAAAGTGAGCATCTAGAGTCTTCACTGACCCTGACTCCACCAAAGTCTCTCCCATTAGTTTCATCTTTTCTAAGTTTTTTCTCCTACCAAGCTTGACTGATTTCTCCCCCCCACCCTTCTTAAGGTCTTTTTACAAAAGTCCCATGTGAAGAGAAGATTTACTACTCCTTGCTGCTCCTAATTCTATGGATTTCCCTATTAAAGATAAATTCCCATCTTCTTTAGAGGGAACAACTGAGGAAGTCAAAACATCTGATATCAACATCTATTGGTCCATATCCATGTGCCCATCCCCAACATCCTGTGATTCAGTTAAATCAATTGAAAAATTGTTCTCTTGGGCTAGGCCCTCAATCTGTCGATCCAAAATCATCAACCTTAGGTTCACCTCCTGTTGGTTAAGGTCATCTAGAATTTCAAATTACTTAAGCGAGTCATCTACCTATCTTTCCTTTAAAGACCATTTTTGACCCCTACTTCTATATCACCCTTTAACTGGGATAAAACCATCAGTTTCTAGTGCCTTACTTAGAATCAGGCCCTTCTTTTGTCAGTTCTAGGTGGATTACGCACAGGTTGAGTAGGCTGAGATTCAAAAGTTTTAGATTTGGGACACCATCATTGCAAGTGACCATAAGCATAGCAAAGATGATAGTGAAAGGAAAGAGTTTCATAATCCAATTGTTGTACCCAGGAAAAGGGTCCCGCACTCATTTCAACAACATAAGGTATTGGCTTACTAAGATCAATTTCAACACAAATGCGGGCATAAGTCATTACCTTTTTCCCAAAGATTAACATTGATGAACTGACTGGCCTTCCTAGGAGGGACGTAAGAAATTATAGGGTATCTTCATGAAAGTATTCCACCAGAAAGTGAGGCAGCCTACCCACACCGGAACACAGTTTGGCAATTCCTCTGAAGGTATAAAACTAGCATGCCACGGCTTGATAAACAACCCCACCTGATTGTGAAAGTATGGACCTCCAGCAAAGACTCTACTATAGTCAGTCAAGTAGGTAAAAGTGAGCATAAAATAACTATTGGCTAACATTGTGATATCCATTTCTCTTTTCGGAGCCCATGTCCTCTGAGCCCATGCTTTCAAGAACTAGAACGAAGTCCTGAGCCCCAAAAACTTGCAATACAGAGAATAACTTGTATAATATTCAATATCCTCAGTAATCATGTCAATAGGTATGACCAATTTGGGCCTCTCCTTGCATCTTTTTAGGCATCCATTGACCTTGGGAAGTTTCATGCCAGTTGGCTCTTCAACATCACATGGACCTAGAAACAGTGGGGGGAAAACCATTCCAACACTCCTCAGGCTCTGGGCCGACTACTGAACTCCCTGGGCTGACTGCTGCACTCTCTAGGCCAACTGTTGCACTCCCAATGCCACCATGTAGCTGTGACCTGTGCTCTCCCCTTTCATGCCCTCCTTCCCCCGTGTGCCTTCCTTCTCTCTTTTCACCATTTTCATCACAGTCCAAGATAACATAGATCAGGGCAACCAGATAAGAATGATTAAACCCATATTTGAAGAAGTATTTTCATAGCTAAATGCTTTATCAATTTGTTACCTTTAATTATTTTAGAAGTTTTAAATTTAAGATTAAGCATTTGAATGTGTAAAATTCACTTAGTAAGCCTTCCCTGAATGGTTGGTTATTTTAAAAGATAAGATAAAACATGAAAATTAGATCACATAAATTTTTTGTTTTCCATAAATAAATATCAAAATTTAATCAAATAAGAAACTAATAAAAAAATAATTTTTTCAATAAGGGGATACCTAGTTTCTCCATCTCTTAAGACTTGGATCATATAATCAATTTATTTTTTTCATTATTTTTAAATTTTTGAGTTATTACAGCTCCAATAACTTTTTTGTATCATTAATATAGAGAATGAATGCTTTATTTAAATCAAGTTTAATAAGAATAAGAACACTTACAATGACATTTTAAACATAATTAAAAACTAACTCAACACCTTCATCCCAATTAAATATTTTATCTTTCTTAAGTAATAAATACCTCAAACTAGATTGATCTTTGAGAGGAGGTAGTTATTTAATTACTTTAATACATTTGAGATCAATAGAAATACCATCTTTTGAGATAATATGTCTTAACAACTTACCCTTTGTAACACCAAAAATTAATTTTTTTGGATTCAAAGAAATGCCATATTTTCTACATCTTGTAAATACTTTATGAAGATGGTTTAAATAGTTTATTATTATTTTTGAATGCATGATGAGATTATCTAAATAAATTTAAATGATAATACCAATCAAATCATCAAAATCAACATAAACATCTCTCTAAAAAATAGATCATATATTCATTAATTCAAAAGACATTCTATTATATGCGAAAACACCTCTACGAGTAGTAAAAGTAGTTTTATGTCTATCTTCAAGATTTATAAAAAAATAATTATATCTAAAAAATCCATCAAATAAATATATTATTTTTGATCTTGTAACTTGCTATAAAATCTGATCTATACTTGGTAGAGGAAAATTATCTTAACACTAGCTTTATTTATATCTTTAAAATCAACACATAATCTAATGTCACTATTTTTCTTTCTAACTGAAACTAGATTAGCTATCTATACTGAATATGTTAGAGAGAAAATGACACTAGCATCAATCATCTTATCCAATTTTTTATTAATGATATTTTATATCAAAAGATTGATTATTCATATTTTTTGCCTAACAAGTTTGATACTAGACTTAATTGGTACGTCGTGTCTAATAATTTTAGTATTATAACCTTTAAATTTTTTATATGACTAGATAAAAATATCAATGAATTCTTTAAATAACTTAATAAATTTAATATTCTCACTTTTAGTAACTTAAATTATTAAATAAACATACTTTAGATCCTTTTAATACTTAAATTAATAGGAATGATCTTACCTATGATTTTTTTAATGATTTTTCTGTTCTAAAATTGTTAGGTTAATCATTAGATGTGAACATATATTCTAAACTCACCAAACTAATATGTAGTTTGTTAGTACTTAATTACAAATAATCTTCATAATTTAGTACATAATCATCATGATCAAAATAATTGTCTTTAATAAAAAAAATTATATGTTCATCACAACTAAACACAAGCTAACTATCATTTAAATCAAGAATTTTAAGATGAAAAATTCTAGGAAAAAAAATCTATAGTAGGTTCAGTGTCACTCAAGATTAGATTAACTACAAAAACAAGTTTATCAACTCTAACATTATATTCTTTAAGAATATACATGATGTTAAAATATTCAAAAAATTTAAGTAATAACTAAAATTTTTGTGTGTAACAGTGTAGATGAGTTTGATTAGTCTTATAAATCTTACAAACTTATCTAACAACTAATTCTAAATCCTCAAAAACTTCTAAATGCTTAATGTTAAGTTCTATGGCCTTTTTCAATCCTAACATAATGCTTCAATTTTTTTTATATTATTAGTATTTTCAAAAGACAATTTGAAGACATAACAAAAAAATTTAATTATTAAAGAAATTAAACAAATCTCAACACCATTACTTTGTTGAGAACAAGTTCCATCAAAGTAAAATGACCATAACATATTTTTTTAAATAATTCTTAATGCTAATTTTCTAGTTCATCTAAATTTAACAATTCATATGTCTCGATTAGAGTTTAATGATAAGAAACATTTGAAGAAGAAGATGATTTAATAGGTATACTAGACCAATCTTCTCTTTTTATCAAAGTAATTTCATTGTTGACAAAAACTTATGTTATATCTTTTACAATAAAAGATCTAATTATTTTAGACTAATCTTTTCCTAATAACATTGTATAATTACTAAGAATATCTAACACTTGGACATTAATCATACATCTAATTCTTTCATCTTATGCAATTTTAATGACTATGTCATGAAACTTATCACAATTTTTAATTTGTTTAGAATCAAAATCAGTAAGTTTTATATTATCTATTTTATAAGATATACCTAAATGATCTACAATGTATTTAAGCATTATATTCATTGAGACACCTATATCTAAGATATAATTATAGATTGTTTTGTTAGCAATCTTAACTGTAACATAAAAAAGAGGAATGTAATCAATCAGTGGATCATAATTTTGAGTATAAATATGTTCATTACTATCTTATTTTTGTAAGTCTATGTCAATTTTATAATTTTTAATAGTTCTGAAAGATTAGCTACTTGTAATAAAGTGAATCCAGTTTTAATTATTGACAAATCATCAATTATAAGTTTTAACATTAATTTATCTAAATTTTTTAGGCTTGTAATGTTGATATTGATTATTATTGTAACCAATTGAGAAAGAAATATTTTGAGTAGTAATATCAGTTAGATTATAAGCATTATTCTGAACTATATTTCCTTTATCATCAAAAGAAGTTTTATCATTTTTTATTTTATTATTTTGAGAAGTACTATAATCTTTATTTCTAATATTTAAAACATAAGTATTCTCATTTTTTGATGAATCATCAAGAGTGTTTATATTGTATACTAGATCTTCAGATATTAGATCTTTTTTTTGAAAAAAATTATTGAACTTAAGAACAAGAAGACATGAATCTAGATTATGATTTAGTTCACACACATTACAATAATAAGTAATATCTTTATTTTTTTATCTTATTTATTATTTTTATTTGAGGAAGAAGGTTTATCATTTAGTTGTCTTTTAATAACGATCAATCCATCACCTAAATTTTGTATGGTCTTTAGAATTTTTGAATTATTTAAATTTAAATATGTAGAAGATCTATCTTTAAATCTAATATGTTTAAGCTTATTTTCATATTCAATACATAATCTTATAGTTTCATTATATTCTATAATATTTTTATCTTCTAAAGTCATTTTATATTTTAAAGGTAAAACATTAAAAATATAAAATTTAGATAACATTTTTTACGGTCGAATATCACATAAAATCTTTTGACATAGCTTAGTAAATATAGAAATAAAATGATAAATAGTTTCACCTGGATCGATAAAAAAATTTACAAGATAATTAACTAGATCAAAATCTTCTTTAGTTTTTTAAATGACAACTTTAGCCAATCTTTAACATCTCTCTAAGTATCAATAGCCTTGGTAGGCAGGCTAATGAATGCACGGTAAGATTTTCTTTCAAATATTTAGACAAAAACTCTTAATAATTTTTTTATTTTTTAATTCCAAGAGTAGCACAAAATTATTTAAAAAATTCTAAGTGATCTTCTCAAGATTTTCCAACAACACCAATTTTTTTTGGTATATTCAATATTTTAAGAGAAGACAACTTATCAGGTTGGTTTTCAACATTAATTATATTAAAAAAAATCCATGGTATTTCAACTATCTGCCATTCTACTTGAGCTTCTTATTCATCTTCATTTTTAGTGAGATCATCTTACTCTCTATTATTTTGCAACATATGAATCAGATCTTGTAGTCTCTATTCTACTTTTGATTATTCTTCTATTGAAAGTTTTAGTAGTTTTTACATATATAGATTGATTATTCTAAACTTAATCTACTTAATTTAATTATAAATTGTAATAGTAATTTCAGAAGACAAAACAAAATTATCAAATTAAAAATAATTAGAAAGAAAATGAGTTCTAGGATTAGAATTAGCAATTAAAAATCTATCTCCATCTTCTTGAAATATTCTATTTAAATTAAGAATGTTTTGTTAAGTTTTACATGTAGATTAGAATACCAATCAATCTCAAATTCTACAATGTCTTTTTTTTGGTTTATAACCTGAATGACTTGACAATTTTTTTAAAAATGATTATACTATGCATAACATTTTAAATTGAAAGCAACATCAACTTGATCATCCTTAATATCTATCTTAAGTTTAATAATAGGAAGATGCTATCTTTCAAGTACCATAAATAATAAGAAAATAAAAACTTAAAATAAATCAAATTTCTGAATGATATCTCTAATAGAGTCACAAAATTTATTGATGATAAAAATTATACCATTAATGAATCAACCCTTTCATCTATCATGAAGGTCAAGGTAGAATCGTGAAGTTCTAAAAGTTCAACTACGATCCTAAATATACAAGATTTTTTTTTAATCTATAAAATAATCAGTAAGTCATCAAATGTAACATATTCTATTATAATAATCATAAATACACTTTATCAGATAATAAATTAGTTTATTTAAAAATTTATTCTATCTGATATAGAAAATATATGAATTAGATAATCTTTTAAAAAATAGAAATATGATTCAATAAATATATGTATATTCCAAGTAATATCTTATTTTTTACTATAATTTTCTTCAAATTAATCTCAAAAAGACAAAACAAAAATATAAGAAACATATTTGACATAATATAAAGGATATTCAATTACATAAACAAACAAAAGAGAGACACAACAAACAACAACTAACAAACTAACTAAAAGAAAAGAGAACATAAAACAACTGTCATAAAAAAGATAATAAACTACTCAAACAACTAAGTCTAAACTAAGAAACAACCTAAAATAAAAAAAGACAAAAATGATTAAAGAGATAAAATAAACTAATTTAAGACTAAACCTAAATAAAAATTAATCTATCTATAAATCAACTATGTAATAAATAACACGTCTAAACTAAAACAAAACTAAGACTATAATCTGAAATTTAAATAGGTTTAAAATGTAATCTAAGACTAATATTAACAACTAAAGAACTTAAAATATATAACATAAATATTTAAAAAAACTACTTAAAAAAAAAATCTATTTATACTATCCAATCTAAGAAAGAGAACAAAGTATTAATTTAAGAAATTAATTGAAGAAAAAATAGTAATAAACCAAAAAACTAAACAAATAAAGATATATCTAAAACTAAGAAATATAAATAGAAATTCAGATTAATAAAATTTAGAAGATAAAATTATATTAAAATTAGAGTTAATATAAAGTACAATAAAGTGTGTGAGTCTCAAAAGAAAGTCGTCTTAGCAGAAAAATAGATTTTATTGAGAAAAGCAACATCTTTTTTTACAATAATTTGAATGATAAATTTACAATCAAAATAGATCAATGAAATATCATAAAAATAATGAAGTGTTCATTATCCAGGTTGAATAATTATAATCTATGTATAAAAATGTAAATAATAATTATTAAAAAATGTTAAACTTGAAAATATTTAGATACTTTATCATAAATGATAATAAAAATTAGATATACTTGTGTTACTTAAATAATTACTCAATCGTCAGATAAAGTATCATTGGATTTATTTGTAAAAGTTATACTATCTTAGAGAAGTTACATAGAAAAAAGATAGATGAATGATTGACTTCATAAAATGTATAAATCTTCAATACTTGTGTTATTATTCTATTTTTAAATGAATCTTTGATCTCTTTTTATATTCTAAAATTAATTAAAAAATAAGTTATAACTAAGTGAGTTATTAGTTTATGTTAACTAATTGACTTTAAAAAGTTAATTAATCATAAATAATTATTAATTAAGACTTTAAAAGTCTTAATTGATCAAAGTTTTAAATATATACTGGGTGCTAATTTTGATGGGTGTGGACCCTCATCAATTAATAATAAATAGAATACATATATCAATAAATAACTAGATAAGTCAAAGATTAATAAAATTCTATTTATATTAAAATATAATGCATGTCTAAAATTAACTTAAACATATATATTAAATCAAAAATTAAGTCTGCTATACTTGTAAAAATATTATCATAAAAAAATACTAATATTTGAAGTAAAGTATCCAACTGAAAGTATAAAGTTTTGTTATGTAAAACATTTAGCTGAAAATAACGTTTATGCTCTAGAGGTCCAATAATCCTCTGAATCTAAAAACACTTCAATCATTGATTTATCTTGTGCATTAAAATACAAATTATAATTCATTTTTATTGTAGGAAACTACACCAAATTTATTTTAGAGTCACTTATACTATCATATTTATATACTTAACAAATTATTGATATATTTTTGTACACTCTAGCCGACTGTATTTGCTCCAATCTTTTTTATATGTAATCATCTCAAAATCTTATAAGCAAACAAATAGAAACTATCTTTAATACAACCAAAATTCTTTAAACCTTTCTGAGATAATCATGACAAACAAGAGTAACATCTGATTCATAAATATCTCATAGTATGGACATATTCATGTTATATCAAACCCTGTTGTATCTCAACTTCACAACATGCATGCAACCTTCTTTGAAATTAAAACTGACATATATGCATAATAACCCATCAAATCCTCTAAATATAAAGAAATATGAACACAATTTATTTTTAAAACTAAGATCTCCACAAAAAATTTTAATCACAGATGTTTATAAATATACTATTTTCAATATTTTGATAGAATATAAAAAATACATTTGAAAAAGTGAAGTCTAAAAAAAATGAAATCCCCTACATTTTAAGATAAATATGTCAATGATTTTTCAAATCAGAGATTGAAAAAAACATTCACAACCTTTAAGATATTCACAAGAGCACACATATAAAAAAAAACCTTATGGAATCATTTCTGAAAACCATCAAATATTCATGCAAACAATGAATCTGTCAAAACCATAAATGGACATCTTTAGAGTCATTTATGCAAGATTTTATTTTAAAATTTGAAATAACCTGTCGAATCTAGAATCTTAGTACAAGATAAAAAAACATGGCTTCATTTCAAACTCAAGATTTATATTCCTTTAAATACCCAAAACATATCAAAAACCAAAAATAACTTATCATCCATATTCATGCATGAAAAAAATTTTATGAGCAAAACATCATTTATTCTTTCAAATATCCATGCATAGATTAAACCATTAACCTTTATAAAATTTAAAGCACATGTAGATCATCAGAATCCATTTATACCAAAAGCTCATCTTTTCACCATGAATCAAAGTAGACTACTAAAAAATAACTCAATCTTCAATAAATATCTATGCAAACTAGAATTCAAACCATAACTTATTTCTTTTTGCAATTGCAAGTTTTATCAAAAATCACCATGAATATTTTCTAAATTCATTTTAAACTATATGAAACATACCTATCATTTCACTTTGAAATATTTCCACCCAAAATCTTTAGCAAATCTTCTTTGCAACTCAAAAATTACCTATTCAAAGCTTTGCTTCCACAACCAAGCTTTTTAAAATGACAAAAAATTGAAAAAATTAACCTACTTATTTCTATCACCCTCCATCGTAACCAAATTGACTAGATGTTTTTTTCTTATTAGCTCATATTTACCTAGGACATACTTAACAACTTTGCTAACTTTATTACTGACATGATCAAATTTAACCATTACTAACTCTTCATATAAAACCATTGTCAGATTTCCCCATTCAAAATAGATGTGATTTGCATTAACTCAACCTTACCACCAAATATCCCATGATGATCTCAAAGCATCAAAAATGTGATTCACATTAAATGTTTATGCCAACTCACATGCCACAATGGGTCATCAAGAATTGCTCAGTTTATGATATTAAGCGATTACCACATCATGAGACCATATCAAAATGAAAACAATAACCATGCCAAGACTTGTGTTTCAAAAACAAAGACTTAAATAATTACTAGGATCTTTGAATTAATAATGGATTAGATTTAGGATGTCAAATAGGTCCCTAGAACTATGAAACCTTAGAATAATGATCTTAGACTATGTATAAGTCAAAAGATCATTAGATAAAATGAATAATACCTTAAGCTAGACAATATAGAACTTAGAATCTTTAACAACATTATCAAATCAACTTAAATACATCAATGTTTTGAATGCCCATTATATCACAAGGAGTAAACAAAAATGAGCCTTCAATTGGATCTGTATCTTTATAATGGTCTTTCAATAAAGAAATGCATTGATTCTTCAAATATAGTGCTTTCAAACTACAATAATCATCTATATACCATCACTATCTATTATAAACTTATAATCACATCATCTATGTATATAAATGAGAATAAAAAAATCATCACAAACTTGTTCAAACTATCAAATCTGAAAATCTATTTCTAAAATTATTACGACAATCCATATTTATTGAAATCACTAGACATACTATATCAGATATATGCAATTCTAATTTTGAAATCATTTCCAATTGAAATACTACCTCATGACCTAATTATGACTAAAAAATAAGATAACTAATCACATTCACAAATATATATGCATATTTTATTAATTTATCTATCATGATTTTTAAAACCACTCAAAATATAAACATGAATTTACCAACCAATCATTATCAATCCATAATCGAACATATTATTTGACTGAGCTCCCAATACAATTTTAAAATTTATGATTGAGTCATCTTTATGGTAGAAACAACAATAATTTTGAAAAAATTGAGGGGCTGTGAAAAATAAGCATAACACATTCTCCAACAATGTTTCATAAAAATGACTTAACAACACTCACTCTTTGCATGGAAGGAATGAAAACTATTGAATTCACATACAAAGTTAGACAGAGATTGAACTTTAACACTTATTATGACCTATATAAACTCAAATATACTATAATAAGGTATAAAAACCATACATTAACATGGGAAATCTACTAATTCACAATGTTATATCAATGGAATTCACCATCCACTTCACACAATAACCCTAATATGGAGAAAAAAAACTTTTTATTTCTTTTAGAGGTGTAGTGCAAAATTTTGGTAGCCTTTCAACATAGCCAAAGAAAAATTTGATATGAGAGTGCTAAAAAAGAAGATACAAATAGAGAAACGTAGGAGAGGGGAGATAAAGCAGCCCTACAATAGGGATGACTAATTTTTTCTTCAAACCCTTCAAATAACTACGTAGTGTTTGTTAGGGTGTGGAGCTAAAAGCTTCACCTTGTTGCAAACAGAAAGAGGAGGTTTTTTGCAGCTTGACAGTCACCGGCATCAGTAAACCACAACCAACGTTGGTTAGGGGAAGTGCAGAGGAAACTGACATCGGCAGGAGATCAGTCGGCATCGGTCACCTCCAGGAAGGTAGGGACCGACGTCGGACGCCTGTGGCGGTCAGAGCTGCTATTGACGAACAGTCAGTTAAGTGAATGCAGAGTGCATGTTAAAGACTAGTTTGAGTCTTTGAGCTACCTATCTAAATTAAGTGTATGCATGAGATCTATATAATAGACCCATGGGCTGTATTGTTAAGTGTTAAACTTGTAGAACCCAAGTGTGGAACTTGGAGAGTTCTTCCCATAGTGGAATCAAGTAAGATTCCCCATGTATGTAAGATCAGGTTTGATATGCAGGGTGTTATAAGATCATGGTAGAGATCTACATGTGATAAGTAAGATCAGGTTGGTCTGCAGGGATGTGTGTATGCGAGGGTCAGAAGAGGATTGGTGGGGGAGCAAGATCAAGGTGAAAACAATACATCAGGAGCAGGATCATGGTGAGATCTACTTGGAGTACCGGTTCGTACTCGATTGTACTAGATGTACAATGAGGTGAACAACAGCTTGTGTTAGCTATGTGTTGTGACCTATGAGAGAAGATTACTCAGGTGGGAAGATTACTTGGAGCCCTTGAGGAGGAAGCCTCACAGAGGTGGAGAAGAGTGTGATCTCTTTATTGTAATTTCCTTTGTAATGAGTTGAATACATTTGTGTGTTGCCTCTCCGTTTCTGTGTTATTTCTCATTGATAGTTATTTTTTCTTCTGGTATTTCCGCATGTTTAAGTTGTTTATACATTGGTAATCATGTGTGCTCTTAAATCTGACAAGTTATGTCAGAGCTTTGGGGAACTTAGGTCCTATCAAATGGTATCAGAGTGAGGTTGGACGTTCTCAGAGCGAGCTTGACTAACAGGTGGTTCAGATCTGTTAAGTGTTGTTGATTACAGGTTACTCACAGGGGTTGCTGTTTGAGTGGGAGTATAGCAAGGTAGAAGAATGGAGAAATTTAGGCACAGGTGTAGCACCATAGGGAGTGTGGTGGGTTGTCTTCAAGTGAGAGCTTGAAGAGGAATACAAGCCAAGATGCAGATTAGACAGAGTACTAGTATGGGTACAGGTGTAGCTCTTTATCTCCAAGTGGGAGATTGTTAGGGTGTGGAGCTAAAAGCTTCACCTTGTTGCAAACAAAAGAAGGAGGTTTTTCATAGCTTGACATTCACTGGCGTCAGTAGGCCACAACCGACGTCGGTCAGGGGAAGCACAGAGAAAATCGGCATTAGCAGGAGATTGGCAGGCATCGGTCACCTCTAAGAAGGCAAGGACCGACGTCGGTCACCTATGGCAGTCAAAACTATTGTTGACGAATAGTTAGTTAAGTGAATGTGGAGTTTGCATGTTAAAGACTAGTTCGAGTCTTTGAGCCGTCCGTCTAAATTAAGTGTATGCATGAGATCTATATAATAGAATCATGGGCTGTATTGTTAAGTGTTGAACTTATAGAACCCAAGTGTGGAACTTGGAGAGTTCTTCCCATGGTGGAATCAAGTAGGATTCCCCATGTATGTAAGATCAAGTTTGATATGTAGGGTGTTTTAGGATCATGGTGGAGATCTACATGTGATAAGTAAGATCAGGTTGGTCTGCAGGGATGTGTGTATGCGAGGGTCAGAAGAGGATCGGCGGGGGAGCAAGATCAAGGTGACAGCAATACATTAGGAGCAGGATCATGGTGAGATCTACTTGGAGTACCGGTTCGTACTCGGTTGTACTGGACATACAATGAGGTGAACAACAGCTTGTGTTAGCTGTGTGTTGTGACCTATGAGAGAAGATTACTCAGGTGGGAAGATTACTTGGAGCCCTTGAGGAAGAAGCCTCACAGAGGTGGAGAAGAGTGTGATCTCTTTATTGTAATTTCCTTTGTAATGAGTTGAATACATTTGTGTGTTGCCTCTTAGTTTCTATGTTATTTCTCATTGATAGTTATTTGTTCTTCTGGTATTTCTGCATGTTTAAGTTGCTTATACATTGGTAATCATGTGTGCTCTTAAATCTGACAAGTTGTGTCAGAGCTTTGGGGAACTTAGGTCTTATCAGTGTTTCCTAGATTTTATCTTTTATTTATTCATAAGAATGGCATATAAGGTGGAGTATCACTTTTTGGATAAACTTGAAGAAGCATTTAGTATTGATTGGTCAAGTTTGACCACTTGAAAATGCGTAAATCCTTGCTTATATACCCTATATACTAGCTTACATGTCTTTCTTGAAGAATAAATCACATCCTTGAAAATAAGTCTTCAATATTCATTACTTCCTCAATTTAAACCTTCTCTTAATCCATTTATGATGTCTCTCCACCTTACTTGGGCTATTAGAAGGCTCTAAGAAGCATCTTTGACCTTTTCAACTTGTTAGGTGTAGGAGGGAAAGAAAGTCTTTTTAGGACTAGTAGAGACTCTTTCAACCCTTTGAATGTTTTTAACAACTAAATTTAACTTTTTATTTTCCTTTAAATGGTGTGTAATAGAGAAGAAACCTTGAAAAATCCATTGAATAACTTCCATGCCTTGACTTGGTTGATTGTTCACTTGAACTCCTCCTTTACAAATATGGCATAGGAGAGAGAAAACTTGGTTTTGCTTTAAAGAAGGAAATCTTCATACATGGATGGATTTTTAACATCATTTTAGACTTGAAACAAGACATTTGGAACCATCAAATAGTTCAAAAAATGTGATCTTATACCAAAACATTGCTTTTCAACCTATTCCTTATAGCCCTCAAAATAGATAAACCTCCTTGTGTATAAGAATGTACAGAGTGTATTGGAGAACTAAGCACATTTTTAGGACCTAGTATTCGCTTACACCTCCATTCCAAGTTTTAGGATCCAAATCTGAGTGGAAGTGTCTATTTTTTTGCCATTTCTCTTTCTAATTAGGCCTCATAGACCTAAAAATAGAGATTTGGCCTAAATGGCCTCACACATGTGGAAACTCACATAAGTGTTTGATTAACTTTACCTATCCTAAGATCATGGTCCATGTCAAATTTTAAGTTCTTAGGCCTTATGTAGGTAGCAAACCAAGAAATGGCTATTGGCAAGCCTAGGTGCTTGAGCATGCTTGAGAGGTAGTTTGAGTGTGTTTTTATGAAACTTACAAATTATGAGACTTGTAAATGAATTTTTAACACATGTAACACCTTTATAAAAATATTTCCTTGAGAGTGAGGTATTTTATTTCACTCATAGGCCTTCATCTAGGCTTTTTGGCTTAATAAATTGGGTTTTCCTCACTTTTTGACCAAGTGACCAACTTTCAAAGCCTATATGCCACTTTAGGGGACCTAATAAGTGTTTTTTATGATCATAAAACCTATGTAAGGTCCTTATAATCTATTTATAGATCATTTTATAACTTATACTTTCATAAACAAGCCTTCAACTACATATTTAACCTTATTTCATATGATATTGTATTTGCACATGTGAACTAGACCTTGAAATGGTGTTTAGGAGAGTTATGAATGCCATTAATTTCATTTTGAGGTCATACCATTGCATTTTAAGGTATTAAGAATTACATTTCCTCCATCAGGTTAGTTGCAGGGTTTAAGAAGGGTTTAGAGATGTATGAGGTCTTAACAATGATTCATAAAGGTTAGGGGTCTATTCCAAGAACCAATGCCAAGATATTAGAGCCAAGGAAGCTATAAAAAAACTCAAATGGCCATATAACACCATATAACTTATCCAAGAAGTCTTAAGAAAAACTTTGACCTACTCAAGATCTTAACAAGGTGAAAATGGGTTTTCTGAGTACTCAACCTTGTTAGCAATAGTTCATATAGGTGTGAGACTTAAATAATGAACTAATGAGAGATTTTTTAATTAGGAAGAACCTAAAATAACCTATAGTAACATCTTACCACCATGCAACTCCTTGGTGAAGTCCCAAGCTCTGTAAATTAGCTTCTTAAGTAGGATGGACTATGTGAGAACGCTGATAAAAGTCCTTTTGGATCTTAAGAACTCAAAACAAATTCTCATGGTGAAGAAGGTTTTTAACAAGTACTAAATGATCCATGAAATGGTTTAAAATTATCTTCCATAATCACTAACATTCTAAAGGGTCTAAAACCTTGACTCTTCAACACTTAAGGGTTGATAAAAAACCTAAGTTTTTTGATGCTAGAGGTTTATTCCTTGATATTTTATCCTTTTCCACTAGATAAAAACTTGATGGAAATATTTTTCAAGGACATATACATCCTTTTTTACCTTTATACAATCAATTCTAGTGAGAAATATTGTTCTCTCTTCTTTTTTTTCTAGTGTAGACACGTAGGTCCTCAATGGACTGTATTTATTGACTAAGTTAGTTTGGCCCCTAACATCTTTTGATTGAGTCTAAATTTCATAGTGTTTCCAATGGGCATAAGTACCTTAAACACTTTATATATCTTAATCCTCTAGCTTTAGTTTCTATTATTTTTGTTTGAGACAGGCCTGTGGCTCTTCATTAGGCTTTGGAGTCTCTTCAACTAGAAGAACCTAATCCCCATTACTCTCAAAATCATGCGAAAGTCATGACAGATATTGGAAGGACATGTAGACATTATTTTTCCTTAAACTTTCATGATTTCATCTATCACCATCATCTTATCAAACTTGTAGGTGTCATCAATCTTTACTTGGCTATAAGACTAAATAAGATGAATTTCTCACTTATCTTGATTCTGATGATGTTAGTAAGGTTTCCAATTTTACTCAAATTCTATTTAGCCTTTGTGACCTCTGAAATGATCTTGAATATATATTCCTTGACCTAATTTTAGGTGATTTATAGCTTTTAAAGTGATGATTGATTGTATGCTTAGCATTAGGTACTAGAAACACACTTCCTCACAATCTTGAACTCTTCAAGTGTGAAGAAATTGCACTAACCTCATGGTTTATCCTTGAATCCAAATACATCTTCCCTCCAATGATACATATATGTCTATGTACCCATGTTATGCCCTTTTTTTCAATTCTAAAGTGATCCTTACTACTTTATACATCTTAATGACATAAAACCTATAGTGTCACTTTTAAACATCTTAACTACATTCTTTGAAACTCACTTCACCTATAGGTTTATGCCATTATTTACACCAAGCCTCAATATTTCTATGAAACATTACAAATTCACTAAACAAGGTAGGCACCTCAGTTGATCATCACTAGATAGAGTTCCATGACTGAGTGACTGTAGCTGCTAGTCCTTAAGATGAAAATGCTATGAACACTACTTTGATCTACTTCAGGCCTATAGTAGAGTGTCTTCATGAAATAATACACATTCACTAACTAATATCACACCCTAATGCACCTCATTCAAACTCATGCTCTTAATAGGCTTGATTGTATCATCATGGTTCTCAATACGGTTGTAGGTGGTCATTGGTCTCTTCAGCCTCTATCCAGATAAAGGAAGGAATAATAAAGTTGAATCACTTGAAAAATATATATCGATACTTCTCATTGAATATAATTCACCTTACATGTCTGGATAATTATCAACTTGATATAAAAGGCATTGATTGGTATAGAAACCAAAAATGTTCTTTTACCTTAGAAACTACTAATTAACCTTAAACAATCCAAAAATATGAATGGAGTCCTTTTTGGTATTTTAAGAGTGATAATTAGTATGAGGAAACTTAAATAGTTTTTAAATAACTTTACATGAGACTGAAGAATACCTTAATCAACTTCAAAGCCTTTTAAACAATGCAACTATCTTATTACCTTAAACTCTACTAACAAACCTTAAAATCTGCTAAGATGTGTTTCAAAGTATTTTTTAATGATCTTGATTTGTTTCTTGGTGGCATAATAAACATCCTCATCTTGTAAAGGGATTATATCACCTTTAAACATCCATTTGACACCTTCATAACTCACCTCTATGTGCACACAATCCATCAGAAACCTTTATTGATCATGAAACATAGGTTTGACTGTCATTTAAGCATATAAGGCCTTAATTGGATCCTTTACTCCCTTAAGTAGTTATTTTAACCTTGAAGAATCTTAATATTACTATGAAACTAATTTATACTCTCAATCAAAACACTCAACCTTCATAATTCCATTTATATGACTATGTCATTAAGC
This sequence comes from Torreya grandis, assembly GCA_037957365.1. Lineage (NCBI taxonomy): Eukaryota > Viridiplantae > Streptophyta > Pinopsida > Cupressales > Taxaceae > Torreya > Torreya grandis. The sequence continues at coordinate 332,033 of JARHVA010001156.1, read as the reverse complement.
CCACAATAATAGGAACTAATGACTTTATGATTGAACCTTATTAAAAATCCTCTCACTATGGTTATCTCAAGGAAGAAATTATTCAAGATGGAGGTATATTATTTTTGAAAATAATATGTGTATTATGATTTAAACATGAACTTGATAACCCCTAAAGATGAAGAGACTCAGTTACTAGAGCAAACATGCTTGAAAACTACTGACTTTGATAATCAACATAGGCAACCAATTTCCTAAAAAAACCCCTTATCAATACAAAACACCTGATTATTTCAAAATTAAAAAGGTCTTATTTTACCCTAAATTAATCACACTATAACCAATATTCTTCATCAAAATTTGAAGTGAATAAACAAAGACAAATCTAGACCTTGTCTAGATGACTAGGACTTAGTGACCCCCTTACACTCTTAACGATTGTTCATAAATATGAGGAGATGAATATGAAAAAAAATTCCATTAAATTTAAGGTCATTAAGGTCCATTTTATTTACCAAGATATTTGGACCTAACTCTCTCTCTCCTAACGGTACTGAGCAAAAATCAATGGCCTTCCTTGAGTTGCCAAAGAAGTTAATAAGATAGATAAATCAATTTTATATATTTTTTCACTTTAAACTCATTATAAACCATGTATTTAACATTTAAATGAATAAATTAAGTCCTAAAAATTATTGGAGGTTAATTTTTCCTTGAAAACTTGTAGGGATAACCTCAAAAGAGCACTTTTTGGCACTAAAACTATCATAACCACTTGAGAAACCTAATGAAAAAAGTATTAATTAGAAATTTTCATGTTTTAAAAGGTACATAATGACCTATTTTTATTATTATATTTCCATTATCATTCAAAACCTATTGTGGAAGCCATAAAGTGATCCAAAATATAACCAACTAGGTTATGAAGTTAGCCAAGAATATCACCAACCTATTTGATCTTTAGTAGAGCATGTCATGACTTTTACACCTAATATGATACCTATCAAGACACCATAGACTCCTTTCAACACTTTAAACACATGGAAACAACTCAAGAAGTGACTAGATAAGCACATAACTATGCTGAACACAACATTAAACTCATCAAATTTACCTTAAACTCTGCTAAGTAAGGTTTCAAATGAACATTAAAAGAAAATAACAATGCAAACACTATGATCAATAGGGTAAATAAGCATGATGATTCAAAATTTCAAATTGTAGGGGTGACAGTTTGACCATTGAGTTTAAACTTGTCATCAACACCATTGGCCAAGGGAGAGATTGAACCTTGACAAGTTCATCTTCAAGGTAAGTATTTATAACTCTTAATCCTCTATTTTAGTAGATATAAGTAGCATAAGTAATTGATTTTGAATGTATTTATCTCTTCATAAATTAATATTATATCCATATTAACTTTATTAGAGTTCTTATTTGCATGTTTACTTTTATGTTTACTATCCTCATTTGTGCCACATGGTTTGGTGAACACTAGATTAGTTTTTAATTTACTTTGTCATTTAATTTGATGAGAAAACATAGGAATTAGATAGGGTTATTGTGTGGTATTACTTTACTAGAGTCTTTAGAACTCTATTTAGTGATATTGTGTGGTAAGGTACCCCTTAGTTAGGTCTATTAGATCCATATTAGTCATGACCCTGATTATTTAAATGTACCAACAAGTAAAAGGGATAGTTTGATTTATCTTCTCTGAGCTAGGATTGATTTGTAGATTAGATTTAATTTTATTTTTATACATTTTGGTGAACCTGATGTAAAGTAACCCTTTTAGGTTTTCTTTCATGCATTTATTTATTATCATTTATTACTTATTTCATTTTTGCATCACTAGATCAAATCTATCGACTCAGTCTAATTTTCTATTTGCAAGTTTAACACATAGTCGATTTGATCAACTCTATTTTTATTTGTGTAGGTCATCTTCAACCATAGGTAACTGGATCAATCTGTTGACTCAATTCACTTATTTACATATAGGTTTTCAAACCTAATCAACCCAATTGGATATGTTAGTAGGTTAAAAATCTTCATCTAGATGATATAGTATAAAAAAATAAATTTAACATTTTCAAAATCATCAGGTTCATTCCCACCATCTTAGTCTTTTATCTTCTTTATTAAAGTCCTATTTTTCATATTTTTTAGTGTATAAAACTCTAACCATACAAAAAACTAGATTGACATAGTTATGTAGGCTACTTTCTTACCCATGAATCTCAGTCAATTTATTCGCCTATGTTTCTTTGGCTCTTGATTCAATAGACAAAATTGACCAAGTCAATTTTGTTTTGTACTATTTTCATACTTAGTTTTTTTAATCGACCTTGTACTCTTCAATCAAAAGAATTAAATAATATTATTAGTAATTAATTCATCTTTCATTTTTCTACTTACTTGCTTAGATTAGCATACATAGACTAAATAATAAGTTTTAATTTATCAATTTAGTCACATTATTTTTATTTTATTCACACACTTCTAAAGTAAAAAATATTAAAAAATTAAACAAATTCTATCCAAGGTCTACCTACTTGGATTTCATCACCAAAGGGGAAGGCGACTCAATTTTTTGGTTGAGTATAAATATGTGGTTGATGATATATATTGACAAATCACTTGACACTTTTATCACTACAATATTGTGAAGTGAGTGGGTAGGCCTCAATACCAAGATAGTACCATCACCAATATAGATCCCTTTTAGCCTTAACTACTTAAAACCATCTTTAGATTGCCTTTCTAGTTCTTTTTTGTAGCCAACACCCTATCACATTTATTTTTAAAATTTAAAATTTAAAAATTTAGGAGTAACCACATAGATTAACATTTCTATTTTTCTACTTGATCTCTGATAATTATATGTTGTATTGAAAAACTTTTATTATCCAACATTAGTACAAGGTTTATGCTATGTGTTTCAATTAGGTCAATTGGTTCAACCCATTTTCATGTATGTTCATTTCAATTATTATATAAAGTAACACTATATCATCCAAAATCAGAATTGCTAAAACCTATATTTATCCTTAGAACACAGTTGATCCACTTGACTGTGCATCATACAATTTTTCTCTTCCATAGAACACAGTCATTCTATTCTATCTAGTCTCTCATAAGTTGGTATCAAGTACTTCCCCACATAACACATTTGAATGATTTGACTGTGTCTTTTTCTAATTTTTTTTGTTGGTTTTCCTTCCAAACTCTATCGACTCGGTCGACTCTATACCTCTTATCCAATACTATTTTGTATATAGCTGACTTTGCTCTTATTTTTCACCTTTGCTCTCTTAACTTAGATTCTTATTTAAAGCATCATAAAATACTCTATCATAATATTTTTGGACAATATTAATCCATTTAAACACTATATGGGATGTCCTTTCCTTCCTACCCTTGTTACCCAAGAGGATTCTCACTCTTGGTACACATTCTCTTAACCCTCATCTTTGAACTGCAATATGGTCAAAATCACCCCAACTAATGACACTAATGGATCAAATCCATTTCACACTTCTCAAGATAATTATCTATCAAAATCACCTTACTAGACTATAGGGGAAATTGACACGAGCTTAGCCAATAACCTAATAGAAAATCTTATAAATACCAAAACCACCACCGATAAATTCTCCAACCAAAAACCCATCCCCTAATACTAATTCAGGGAATGTTCCTCTTACCAATCCTAAAAATCCACCTTTAAACACTAATAACCCCAATACACCAATTAGCACCACTCAAATTCTTACACAAATAGTAAAACAAATAAAAATTATGAAACTAATTAATACTTCTCAAATGATACAAATGCAACATCATTTATTAAACATGGCTAATAACCTCCTATTCTCCTACCCAAAAATAACCAAAATTTTATCCCTCCACCTCTTAGAAATGCCATGGGATATATCATTCTCCAACCCCCTATGCACAACAAGATGCTCCAAAATTTTCAAAATAAACCTTTATCCCCCTTCATTATTTATATTGATATTGAAAATATCTCTCCAACTATTAAATATGATGGGACTAAAGACCCTTCATCTTTCCTTAAAGCATTTGGTAATATTTATAAAGAGTGTATTCAAACCAATACCTTTGTCACTACCAAAATTTTAGTTAAAACATTCATAGGAGATGTATTATAATGGTATAATCAACTCACTCAAAATTTTATATTAAAAATTGAGGATTTAATAAATCTTCTAGTTAAATAATTTTAACACAATGATCTTTATGAAAATTGTCTTAGCCATTTCATTAATGTTAAACAATCCCCTTTTGAATAAGCTCATGATTCCATTAAATTATGGAAATCTTTGGCTCACAAAGTTGATCATAACATGAATGATGAAAACTTATTTAAAATATTTATAATGATATTAAAACCTTTACTTCAATATAAGATTAAATTTTTTTATCCCCAAACTCTAAATGATGCTATTGATAGGGATAAAAGATGAGATTTATTTATGAAACAATTTGAGCCCAACATTAAAACCATCAAGGGATATTTCCAAAACTCCATTAATGCAATCACTAGCAATCCTCCCCAAATAAAATAAGGAGTAGATTAAGTGGATAAGCCCAAATCTTCCCATGCACCCCTAGCGGTTCAACAAATGAAGCAATTATTAGTGCCTTCTAAACCTTTCACTTTCACCAATAATCCACCTACATGGTATGATCCTATTTTTTTTTTTAGTTTCATGTTGATGTGGGTCATTCTCATTAATATTTTTTATATTTATTTTATGTTATTAGATACATTCAATCATGACATTATGATAAAAATATGTCATAATGATTATGTTAACACCTCTCAAAAGAAACAAGTTACCAAGCCTTCCTCCTCAAAATGTTAAATTATTTTTTCTACTTCTAAACCACAACACTCAAAGGAAGATATATGTGTAAATGACACTAACTATGACCAATATTATACCAATTCTAAATATGTGAACATAGATAAAGTCGATTATGGACATAAACCCACCTATAAAGATCCCATCACTAAGCCAAAAAAACCATAACTTGATGAACAACTTCTGAAAGACACCACTACCACTACCATACCTTCTGAAATAAATGAGGAAACACTCCCACAACTAGAACTTCAAACTAATTTTATTCTTACCAAAAACATTTTACCTTTCAAGCCTTATGTTGATTCTTCATCTTCTAAATCACATTAGAATTTATGATAAGAGCTCAACTTAATGACTTGTAAAATACCCCTCATGGAGTTAGTTCATACTTCTTCATATCATCTAAATTCTTAATGCAATAATTACAAGACATTGAAGAACCACCTTCTATTTAAGAGGAACAAGCTCTTCAAGATCTTTCACTGACATAAGTACATATAATTGAAACTATTTATACTTTTGAATATTCCATCAAATTCCTTGAAGAAGATATGAATAATGACAAAATTATTTTTTGAGCTGATAATTCATGTATTTTCATTAAAATCACAATTAATACCACCTTTATTCAAAAAGTCTTAGTTGATGAAGGGTAGGGAATTAATGTTACCTCCTTTTGATTAATTCAAAAACTTGGGTATACCATAAATCACCATAAGCAAACCCATCTCACATGTTGAGGATATGATAAGAGAAATTAAAAACCACTTGGTTGTATTTATCTCCTCCTTATTATTAGAACCAAGACAATATGTACCAAGGTCATGGCCCTTGACTTACCATTATCCTATAATATACTACTAGGTCACCCATGGACATATTGCATGAGGGCTATTACCTCCTCAAGTAATCAATGTATAAAATTTATCCATAATGGCTAATGTTATAAACATGAATTTGATCCTAATCCATGGTGTATTCAACTACCCAACCCCAAATATTAGTATCAGATTCTGACCATTCCATGAATTAATAGTGCACTCTACTTAAATTTATTAACATGAATCTAGATTTATAGGTCACTCTTTCCAATTTTGATGATCATAAACCAATTGATTTATAAAAAACTTATAATATGACTAAGTTACATCCTTACATTTTAGAGTGGATTCTTCCTTTGTTACCACATGATTGTATCATCCCTCTAGTCAATGAGATCACTCAACTTCCTCCTCCATGTAACGTACATGAAGCTTCTTACATAGAAGATGACTTCACATGGAATGAATATGGAGTGAAAATATTGTTTTAAGATATTTTAACAATGTCACCTTGAAAATTTAGTGATATAGGTGCATCTAGTTATGATGCTCATCTAGAGACAAATGCATGCACTATTTCCCACACCTATGATGACAACCATATTATAGCTCAAACTCAATCACAAGACTTAGATGTACACCACTATCAAAAAACATTAGCCAAAATAAATGCCTTCAACCATGATGTCCATGTTATTAATATATCAACTAATAGTGAATTATAAATCAAAGGTCATGTATCTGTCATTAATCCTCCACTTCTTGATACCCCTTTGGTAGTTGAATAAATATTAACTCTAGAAAATTTATAAATTTCAAAATCATCTATATCTTCTATATCACCAACTAATCTACCAATTGTCATTCCTTCCCATGATCCTATAGATACCACTAAGGCTATCAACCTCACTTCAACTAAACCTCCATCTAAAACACAACCTGATACACCTATTACCAATCCGATTGACTCTAACCAACCTCAACCTACAATTCCACCTACACCTGAAACTACCTTTGATGCTAAAGCCATTGATGTATGATAAATATATTATTAATATGATCTCCATGGTAATAAAATCATTGATCTTGAAGTAGATGTGTAATACTTTGGACCCTTACTCATGATCCTTAGTGATGAAGCCATACTTGAGTTACTCCATGCTATTGAACCTCAACTTCCATGGAAACATCATAATCTTGGAAACTTTAAACAAAAAGATACTTATTTTAATAATTTCATTTCTAGTGTGGAACCTAAAATGAATCCTATTTCTTCTCTGCTTAATTATCCATATCATTTCCAAGGTGGAAATGTTATGCTCATTGAATTATAAATAAAAAGAATAGAATATAGTACACCATAATGTCCTAGACCCATCAATATCTCTAAAGAAGTCACACTAACAGAGCATGATAACTTTAGCTTATTCTTAGATAAGTATTGAAAAACCTTTGCTTGGTCATATGAAGATATGTTAGGAATTGACCCTAGTATCATTATACCTAATATCATCACTTACCTAGATGGAAAACCCATTAGATAAAAATAACACAAATTTCCACCATATGTCATAAATAAATTATTAATCTTTTGGATGCCAAGTTTATCAAACCTTTTGACTATTTTGAATGGGTATCTAACATTGTTCCCATTCATAAAAAATTCACTATGGTCATTCATATATGCATTTATTTCTGCAATCTTAACCTCACATGTCCAAAAGATAATTTCCCACTACCATCAATAGATGCCATCGTAGATTTAACTTTTGGATATTAAATGTTATCATTTATGGATTATTTTTCAAGCTATAATTAAATTTACATATCCCCTAAAGATCAATGTAAAACAACATTTACTATGGGATAGGGTGCTTATTACTATGTCAAAATGCCCTTTGGCCTTAGAAATACCAAAACCACTTATCAACTACCATGACTCACATTTTCCATGATCCTATACACAAGATAGTGGAAATTTATGTTGACAACCTCATTAACAAATCTAAGAGTTGCACAATATACCTCAATGATCTATGTATCATTTTTGATCAACTAATAAAATACAAAGTTAGACTTAACCCATACAAGTGTGTCTTTAGCATCACATTAGGTAAAATTTTAGGGTTCTTAATCTCTCTTGGTGGCATTGATGTTGATCCACCCAAAATCAATGCTATAGTCAACATACCCATTCCTCATTCCATACTCAACATTGGAATTTACCTTAGAAAGCTTGGGGAAATTTGGTGGTTTATCTCGTAAATGGATTACCATATCTAATCTATTAATTTCCTTCTCAGAAAAGGTAATGCTCTAAAATGGATAGATTCATGCCAAAATTATTTTGATAACATGAAAAAATCTTTGCTTCATCCTCCCACCATTTGGACGCCTTCAAAAAATTATACTTTAATCTTATACACCTCTTCTACCCAAAATTAGTTGGGGTAATGTTTTCCTAACAAGATGATACCAATAGATAGTACACTATTTACAACATTAGTTGAGGCCTCATTAAATATGAAAAGTTTTATACTAAAGTAGAACTTGATTGCCTTGATATCTAATTCATAATTGAAAATCTCTGTCACTATATGCTTTATCAAACCACTTATGTCATTATCCACTTCGATCCACTTCATCATTTATTCACCAAAACATTCTTACCTGGAGATAGAATTAACAAATGGATGGTCCTATTGATGGAATTTGACCTTAAAATTGTCACACAAAATATATATATAAGGGTAAGTTATCACCAACCAACTTGCAGTGGCACCTATACTAGATACAAATCACCTTCAAGATAATCTCCTTGATGACAACATTCTTTATATTGAAGGTCTTAACCATGCTATCTCCCTTAAAGATAATTTCCATAATTTCACTACTAATTTAGAGGTAAATAATTAATAAGATACCAATATCATTCCAAATACTACTAAATCTAAATTAGTTATCAAAGATCTCCCTAAAGTTATAATAGTTTTGCATGAAAAAACTTAGACCCTCTACTTTGATGGTGTCTAATGCCTCCAAGGAGCTAGGACAAGTTGTATTCTAATAAACCCACATGGTAAGATCATCCCTTTGGAATTTAAATTTACTTTGGATATTACTAATAACATGGATGAATATGAAGCTCTCATCCTAAACATGAAAGTATAACTTGACTTGGATATCCCATATATACATGTTTTTGGTGACTCTTAACTTATCTACAACCAGGTTAATTGTGATTATCAATGTAAAAATGAAAAATATAATTGCATATCATCAAATGACTACCACACTTGTTAAAGAGATTGCTTCTTTTACCATTGAGCTAATTCCAAGAGATCAAAATTACATAGATGATTCTCTTGATTCTTCAACATCTATATTTCATCATCATCAAGTACTTAATTATTCCCACTTTCTTATCCAAATAAGAAAATCACCTTCTTCTACCTAACTATATGATTTGCTCATTTTTCAAATTGAGGCTATCACCATTTGATAAAGCCCATTGTACAAAAACATAATCCAATTCCTTGAACATAAAACCTATCCTCCAAACATAAATTCTTGTAAAAAGATTAGATTACATAAAAAAGCCTTTAAGTATGTCTTTTGATACAACACCCTTTATTATCATAATGCAAAAAGTACCCTTCTCCACTATGTTAAAGGTGTAATCATTGCCAATTTCATCATGATTTAATCCATTCAACACCGTTTGAGTTCCAAACCATGGAATCTCCTTGGACATTCTCCATGTGGGGATTAGATCTCATTGGTAAATTACCTCGATCATAAGATGGTCATATTTTTATCATTACTACTACTGGATATTTTACTAAATAGGTGGAGTCCATGCCTCTTATCAATGTCACAAAAACCACTATTTCTAAATTTATCATTATTGAAGAGCTCCCTAAAGTTCTAATTGATTTGTATGAAGACACTTGGACCAATATTTTTCTTTTGTGAGTTGCAGTGTAAGACCATGGATAAGACTAGGCTTTCCTGATAAATACCATTTTTTACCCACTTGAGTTTTTCTTTTATGATTTGCAGCGTAAGACCATGGATATGACTAGACTCTCTTCACAAATAACATTTTTTCCATTTTGCACTTAGTTAGGTTTATCTTTTATGAGTTTTAATGTAAGACCATAGATAGGACCATACTCTCCTCATAAAATCTACATATTATTTCAGACATTTTTTACAAAATTGAGTGTTATTTTTAAAATGTTAAAATATGATTACAAGTTTATGAGTCTATATTCTCAGCCTTGATCTTTGTTTCTTTTGTAGATAATACTTGCACAACAAACTATATTTATATATTTCCCTACGCTTACATATATTCTTATGATAAGGATTCATACTTACTTGTCACTGTATCCCCTTTCACATGATATTATTTTTTGTGATTTGAAGTAATTAAATTTTTTTCATGTTCATTCCCTTTGATTTCCCTTCCTTTCATTCTAATTTGGCTAAAATGAATTTGAAGTCAAGATAACACTTTTATTTCACATAAATAAACAATAATCTTAAACACCATGCTATCTAAGTTCTCTTTCTTAGCAACCAAGTTCAAAGTTTTCAAATGATAGTTATTTTTATCACCCATGTTTGGTTCTCTAAATTTGTATGGAGGAGGAATAACAAAAGCAATAAAAATTTAAAAGCCAAAACATTTAAAATAAAATGAAATGATCAAAAGGTAAATATTAAATCAAAAATTCAACATCACACCAAAAGACATGATTCATAACACATCTTCCATCTATAATCAGAGCTCAAACTCTACAATTAGCCTCATTATAGAGCTGAGGTCCATTGTGGTGCGGTAGGACAATAGATTGGGATAGGAGAATTCAAAATAATCTAATGCTCCCTAGTTTCTCACATAAGTATTCAATATTCATAGTAGATCGACAACTCTGTAAGGGGTCCTGAAGAATGAAGAACACATTATGGGAAGGTAGGTCCATTTTCATTTTCATGCATATATCCTTTATGGGATGATATCCATACTTCATTTGATAACCCAAATATTTATGTGGTTAGGATAAGTTATTCAGAGACCTTAATGTCAAAAGTCCTCTTGTTTTGACAAACTTAATTTTAATGTCTTGACTTCGATAAAGTGTCTCTACTTTGATTTTTCCTTCATCTCCCCCACCACCCATTTTATTCCCCCATAATAGGAAAGTTTGATTCTAAATCCATTTTCCCATTTCTATCTTCCCTCTTTTTCACATCTTAAAATATGCTAGCACTACTTTTTTCTAATTTTATCTATTTTTACAATGTGACAATATGCTTGAATAACTATGGATTATTTTATATACACCATTGCTTTACATTTATAAGAGTTCATTTGTTTCATTTGATTTTTTTTCTATCATTAATTTTTTTAGACAACTACGTCTATTTTTATATTTATTTTCCTTTGTTTGGACAACTATATCCATTTCAATAATTTTGTACTTTTTCTATTATTGAGTGAGTTTGGATTGTTACTTCTCATTCACCAATGTTGGTTTCCCATTCATGTACTTTTCCCATTGATGATTGAGTAAGGATTGTTACTCCTCACTCATAAATATTATTTTACCATTTCTTACCCATATTTATTTCAGTAAGGATTGTTACTACTTTCACATTTATGTTATATTTTCATTTTTCTTGTATCCTTAGTTTAATTTGGTTTGTCATCATTTCTTACTTAAGATATACTTGTTTGAGTTTTTGGTCATTTAATAGCCTTGGATTTTTGGTTACCCAATTTATTCTAAAATTTTGGCTTGGTCATTTAGTCTTAACATTTATCACCCTTACCACATTTCCAAGTATGTCATGCCTACACATTTTAATTATCTTGAATTTTTTGTGTTTGTTTTTGTTCTTTAATTTTTGTATCCTTAGGTTTATCCAAATCAGTCTCTGCACCCTCCATGATTAAAATCACAAACACAACAAACAACCATCTAGAGATAAATATAGGTTAAGGTACACATATATTACTTATTTATTTTAGTTTTTTCCTTTTAGTCACTTTAATTAAATTATTTATACTTTAAAATATTGTAATTTACTTAGCTCAATATTGTGTGTTACTATGTTCTTTTTCCAAAGAACCATCCCATGTTGTAACTATGTGACACATGATGAGATCTGAGTGAGGCATATGTATACACACAATATTTTTAAAATTTATCAATTACTAATGTTTTCTCTCTTATAGGAACCCATTGAGTCTCAATCTCTTTGAGTGCATACCTTAAAGGGTGCACTAAAAAATGGGTAGGTAGACTATTGGTGCTTTTCAAGATTGTTGTTTCCTATACCACCACTTGAAACCAAAAAAAACCTCTCCTATAAATTTATCTAAGCTTTGAAACCTACCTTACACACTCCTCCAAAAAATTCAATACCTCAAACAACTCCTACCTAAGACAAAACATATTTTTGTCATTTAATGAACAAAGTTGAATGGGATGACTCTGTTCTTAAAAATGAGCATGTTAAGGGACTAGGTTAGCCCAACAAAACTAGTTTGGTACCTAATTGATTTATTTATTTAAGAATTGGGTTGACTAGACTATGTTAGCTAAAACTTTAGAAGGGTTTATGGTTAGATCCAGATATATAAACACATTGTTTTGGCCATTTTAATTAGATAGAGATAGAGATAATCATTCATTTACACTTATTTATAATCTAATCTTCCAACATTATACTTGAGGAATCATTTATTAAGGTTTACACTTGGAGAGAATAATCTTATTTTGTGGAAAAATCTTGGATGCATAGGAGAAGTCATATAGCATAGAGTTGGCCTATCTTTGTGATCCTTAAAAACCATAATAACATCTTGCACTATGAACTAAAGAAGGATTGAGCTTCAACATGTCCATATTCAAGGTAAGTATTACTAATTCTTAGTCCTCTATTTTGGTAAATATATGTAGCATAAATAATGGATTTTGAATGTATTTATCTTTTCATGCATTAGGATTATATCTAAATTGACTTGCTTAGATTTATTATTTACATGTTTACTTTTATGTTTATTATCCTCATTTGTGCCACATGGTTTGGTGAGCACTAGATTAGTTTTTAATTTACTTTGTCATTTATTTTGATAAGAAAACATAGAACCTAACTAGGGTTATTATGTGGTATTAATTAAATAGAGGCTTTAGAACCCTCTCTAGTGATATTGTGTGGTAAGAGACCCTTTAGTTAGGTCTAGTAGATCCATATTGGTTAAAATCCTGATTATTTAAAAGTACCAACAAGTGGAAGGGATAGTTTGATTTATCTTCTCTGAGCTAGGATTTTCTCTTGTATACAAATACTATATATTGTGTACTAATTATATCTGAAGAATAATGCTATGTAGGTGTGACAAATAATTATGGTGGTGATATAGGTGGCAGAGAAACTGCCTGTAATATAAATGGTCATTCATATGGTAAACATGAAACTTTTACCAACCTATTAAAATTTAAATCCTTGATGCATCAATACAGTATTGATGTTACTTCTCAAATTTTTTGTAGCCAACTGTGTCTTAAAAACATGTCAAATACCCCTATACTTGTAGAAATCATTGTGGGTCCTTCATTAAAAGGTATACACATATTTTCAAAGGTGTTTTATTGGTGTCTAAAAAATCCATTAACTATATTGGTTATCTCAATTAAATACTCATGTGTGTATCTAAGATAATGAAAAAGTGTCATTGTGAAAGCATTTTCAATTGAACCATTTTCAATCATGACACTATGAATGGGTTGTGAATATACCTAAGCTCAAAAAATAACACAATGAGATTAGAATCATCCTCAAAAATATCACTACCATCTAATGTAATCAAAGGTATTTATGTTATAATGCCTACCATGTATAAATAATACTATCCAAAGGGTTCCTTAGCTCTTCACACACTTCTATCCTTTTCAAATTGGCCTCTAGCCTTCTTCATCCACTAGCCCTCTTCATGACTTGATTAGGTCAAATGAACTTCATCCTTATATGAAAAACCTATGTAGATATTCATGACACTTATCTAATTCTTTACATGACCTCTTTCTACATACCAATGTTTCATATCATTCTTTTGTTTTTTGCTCTTTCTAAGCACACCCAAATAGGCCTAATTGGCCTTGATTTTATAAAAGACACTTGATTATATCATTTCTAGTTAGACATACACTTCAAATATATTAGGTTATCCATGTAATAAGTCTTATAATATTATAATAACATATTTCAAACATGATTCAATCAATACATTAGGTCAACCATAGCTTAATTAGCCCTTAATCCTCTTTTAGGCTTTATGGAGACTTAATAGGCCTTCTTAACAACACATTATCCTTTGATCTTATTGAAAAATATTCAAACATATCACATGGTAAAATCACATCATATGAAACTTTGATATACCTTATACAATTTCACTTTAGGTCCAAAACACTTTTTAGGTCAAACAACCATTTGAACACTTTCTCAAGACACTGTTCATAAAAGGCCTATGCATACACAGAGAATCTATCTTAAATAACCAAAACATAAACACACTTTTTCATAATAACCATGATAAAAAATAAAATATTAAAAAACCTCATTATCTTAGGGTCATCTCAAAATTCATCATATGCTTCAACTCAGGGTATACATGCTTAAACTCTTCTCTGTAAGATGCTCACTCAAAACTACCAACTGACTTCAAAACACAGTCAAAAAAATATGAAAATATGATACCAAACTAAATGGATTAAAGGGATTGAAATATATGAAAAAAATATTATAATATTCTCAAATAAAATTCCATAAAAAAGATCACAAGTACTAATGGTAACTATTGGTCTTGTAGACCAATCTGTTGACCTTCTCTCTCACAGACTCCACTTAGTAAGACAAACCATTTTGGCTTAATTTTTTTAAATACTAACTTAAAATATTTTTAAAATCATGAATATATTATTCAAGTACCAAAAAACATCGTAATACACTTTAATCCATCATTATTACATAAAAACACATCAAGAATCATCTTCTCACTTCTACTTAATTTTCTTACTATCTGTACCATTAAGTCTATTAATGACTAGCCAAATTGGATAATAAATTTAAAAAAATTGAGATATAAAACCTATCCATAAACCTTCTTGAACAATAAATACAATTCTCATACTTTTTCCTCTATCTACTTAATAACTTTGACTTGGTCAACTCTATTTACTATAATAAATCTCTAAAAAATAAGCACTTTCTTGTAGGGTTTTCTCACTCACTTGAGAAACCAATCACACCTAGAGATTCTTTGGAGAGTTTAATATAACCTAAAATCACTTAAATATCCATATAAAATCATTCTAATCTCTTTACAATAAGATATTCAACATCAGGTCATTGTTAGGGTTCTTTGAGAGTTTAGACCATCTCCAGTCTTAAAAATTATTCATAAAGCTTAGCTCCTATTTTCAGAAACCAATGCTTATAAATTTGATCTATAAGCCTTCCTTATCACCATAAATAACTTATATTCTCATGTAGATGCTACACATGCCAATGAGCACTTGAAAAACCTTTTTGGGTAGATAGCTCTTCATTCTATGCACTTGAGAGACATTGAAATAATTTTTCAAGACTTTTCTTGTAGATCATGACCTAAAAATTCATGCACATACTTAAAAAAACTTGAATCACCTTTTTCAATGATCACCTACTCACCCATGCCTTTGAAACTGATCTTGGTGCCCTATTTGGCCATCATCTCTCTCTTTGATTTCTAAGCCTTTGACATACAAGTCATAATAGGTCTTAAAAATAACCTTCTAACCACTGTCCCAGATTTTATAACTTTATATTTATTCCATGAAATCTCTTATAATGATTGAATACTATCAAATATTCTTCATATGTATTTTTATTAGCTCATGATGCCTCATTAGACCAAGCAGGATCTAGAACTAGTCTAGTTATAGACTTAGACTAAATTACTTACCCTTATAGACTTCACCTTGAAACTATCCTAAGTGATCCAATGAATCTTATGTATGCTCAATAAACCTTATATAATTACTATTCTTTATAGATTTAATAGATCATCTTTGTGGCTCACTTGAATCATATTTTGAGCTATTTATAGATCTTTAGAGCTCGACTAAGTATCTTCATAGCTCACTGAGAGCATCTTCAAAGATGCATACATAGATCTTATGAACTAACCTTATAATTATTTTTAAGGCCCTAAAAACCTTATGTAAAAACTCAAACAAACTCTCTCATGCTTAAACACTGTCAAGTATAAATTCTAAGCTTCAGTAAGAATCTTTGTAGCTCATTCAAAATATCTTTGAAACTGCTTACATAGATCTTTGGAGCATACAAATTTTTATTTATAGCTCACTCATTTCATCATGATACCTACACATACCCTCTCAAATAGTATATAAAAATCTTTGCAAGATGCTTGACACTTGACATAATGATCTATACTTGCTCATGATGATATTAATGATATTTCTCAAGCTAGCATAAGAACATTCTTCATATAGTACTCTCACATTTCTTCTCTCATAAAATAACAACACTCACTATGATATAAATATAACTCATCATACACACACCTTAAAGCTTACCTGACCATGCACCTTTACAAGAACATTTGACATCAATGATAACATTAATACTAAAACTCAACAATCAATTACAATGTTCAACATGTGGTCTCACGTCCTTTATGGGTTTTATAAGGTCAATTGTGTTATTATCAATAAGATATTTTATCACATGCCTTAACTTATAGCATATGTTAGTAGAGTTCTAGCACATTGTTGATAATTTCAATAATCATTTTGATCATATCCTCTAAATAAGGGTATAATGATATCAACCTCTAATGATGGAGGGGTAGATATGAGGTTACACTCTAATAATTTTGGTGATATCCTATGAGGAGGTTGAGGCAATATTGAAAACTTCCTCCTTAAATTAGTAGATAGGAGAAGCTTATTTATAGGATATGATACTACATTAAATGTAGTCAGCCTAATTTTTATTTTCATTTTATTTACTCTTATAATTTAGATTGATTTGAAATTTGGAAGTTGAAGTAGAAGTAGGATTGCACTTGATATCATTCAATGCTATGAGATTGAATTATCAGTTTCTAACTATATGGAATATATTATAAAAAGACTTTAATTTATTTAATACAATGGATTCATAAAGTGGCACAAGAATTAAAAAAAATATTGAAGCTAATTATCAACCATATGGTTATTCATCCTAAATAACATGTTATTATACCTTAATACATAATCAATGAATGGATCATTAGTACCTCTCTTGATTTTGGAAATTTGTACATAAGATAACTATACACTGATATTTATAGAGAATTATGCTAAAAATAGATTTTCCAAAGGATTGATTTTTTTACTAATTGGGATGGTAGATCATAGAACCATTAGAGTGAATAATCTTTAAGATTTTGTAGGAACAACTTGGTGAAAAATTTGTCATTGAATACATAATCTAAACATGCTACATGGAAGGATCTAAGATGTTTCTTATTATCAAACCTTACCATCATATAAGTTAATATTAGGATCTAAAAAATCCACAAGTAAATGATAGGATAAAATATCTACAAATAAGTTATGAAAAAAAGGATGAGAATCAATAGAATGAATATTTATATAGGAACCATTCTCTAACTTCAACACATTTTTTTGAAATTTACTAGAGTTTACTTCAGGGAATGTGTAATAGGTGATGTTGGTGATGTAACATGCGTGGTCACTATATGATGTTCATAGGTTGTTTGGGTAAAGCTAGGCATGGAAATATAAGAGAAACGTTATGTTTTCCACACACTTTGGGTGGGAAAAAAATGAAGGACCAAGGGTGTTGACATAGGATTAGAATCAATGGTTATTTTTAACACCCATGGTTGGATTGGTATATACAAAAAAATTGACGTATATCCATGAAGGGATCATACTTCTCTTCTAATGTGCTAGATTTAGTTAATTTTTTATGTTTATCTATAGTCACATATAATAGTGCATCATACATTTTTAGATTCATATCAATAAATAAATTTAATTATTTCTCATTAGTATCATCAAATCTACCATGCAAGTCTATATATTACATGTTTTGACTAGCATCCATGGCATTGGTTTCATGGGTCACATGGTTTCAACCATATGGCAAGTTTCATGAAGGGATGAATGTAAATAGGAGAAAAGGGAATCAAAGGTTTATTTTTTCACCTAGTGGTGAGAGGTAGAATATTAAATTCATAATCATAATAATAGGAATCAAGACAAGCTTGAATTGTTCATTATTTACTCTAGCCTTACTAGTGTACATATAATTTATCCATGGAGTTACATGTTGATTATATATTTTTAAGATAAAAAGGGGGAAAATGTGTAATAATTACTATTATATATTGTGCCAATAAATACAAACTATGCTCATCCATTTTTCCATATGTAATTAATGTATTAACAAAAATGATAAATCTAATCTAAAAATTAGATTATATATAGAAATATTAAACCCTAGAAAGGAATAATATCCCTAATGGAAACCCAGAGTTTGGAGAAGTTCTATAAAATATTTAGGTTCACCAAATTGTTTTATTAGTTTTGATATTAATGTGATTATTAAACCTAATTACATATAACTATTGTAAAATGATTCATATTATAATGGTATACCAATATATGCAATTTGAATGTAAAATAATTGAATTTGATCCAAGACATGTAATTCTAAAATATAGAAAGGAATTAAAATGATGAGATAGTTAGTGTTTGATTACCTTGGGGAGGACTGTAACTATCATAATTTTCCAGGGAAGATGAAAAATTAGACTACATGCCACTCAGATTAGGTTCTAGATCTCTATGCACACCAATAGGGTATTTTTAGCCTTAGTTCAAATTTTTTGGATGGTATACCTAGATTAGATGGCTCCATTTCATGGAATTTATTATCTAATTTGACATATCTAGGTGCATTTGATTCTATTTCATAGTTTCATATGATCCCAACGTCAAATTATGTACAAGACACATAAAAGTGTATCCTTATCCTATAACCTTATTTCCACTTATATCTAATATTTTATAACCTTAAAAAGTGATACAAAGGTGGGTTGAGATGAACTCAATAAACCCTAATTGTATTAGCTAAGTGTTGCCTACATACCCAATACTATGAGGGGATAAAACTATATGTATTTTTCTCATATTAGGATCTTGTGTGCAAGTGCTTGTTCAATGAATGTAACCTAGGAATATTTTCACCTAATAACTAACAAATGGAAAAATTGGCTTGAATCTTAGAATGCATCAAACTTGGTAAAGACTTGATCCTAGTCACTGGTGAGAAATTTGGGAGATATAGGTCAACCATCTTGCATCTGAAGTAACTTGTAGATGTGTGCTTGGTAAGTTCTATATATAAATATGCCTAGGGCTAATTTATAGAAGAATCTAGGATAATTTATCATTCCATCAACACACTAGACGTATGGGCTAACCCATAATAATTATTTTAATTTAAAATATATAATTAATTGGCATAATATATAACCATCAAATTCAAGTAAAACTATCCAATTAATATGTTTTAAATCTAACATTGTTATCTAGGAGACATGAGCACTAATTTGATGATCTAGAGAAGTCTAGATAGGATACATATCTAGTTTGACGTAGATTATGGGTTTCTTTTAAGTGATTATTTAACAACTTTGGAAGGTTAAGGATCATATTAGGATTGTGGATGTGAGATAATGGTGAGTAAAAGTTGAATATTTGTGCACAAGTAGTGTAGGGTAAAGGAAAGATAAATTGATGACATGAAGTATCTCATGTTATATTTTAGTATCTACACAATCTTGTGAATCTTTCTGGTAGTTATGTGTCTATAAGAAAGACCTTTGAAAACATCACTATGATATAGGAATAAGACTCTTCTTGGTATATGCACCTAAAAATCACATGTTTAAAAGATCTATGATATTGAACCATGTAAATAAAGATAGACTTGGTTTTGATGATTTGAAGGTGCCACCTCTTTTAATAATTGTCACCTTTGGGATAGGAAAGATTAGTTAAGTAATTTATGATGTATATGTATCATGGGGAGGAAGAGACCATAGACTTTTCAATGTAACAAATGAGCTCATTGGGAAGTTTATGTCAAAAATATCATCAACATCCATAGGAGAATGAACCAACCAATCAATACTAATTTTTCCCTTAATGGAATTTTGATTCACTTAGGTTAATTAAAATTCACTCAATAACATGTTGTAATGACCATATTTATTAGACAAAACTAGCTAGGTTAGAAAGTTGTGAAGGGCCTAAGATCTTATAATGACCCTAGTTTCTTATTTGAGCATCTAATGCTGTAATAATTTCATAGTAAAGACTATAACTAAATATTCCTTCTCCCTTAAGTATGCCTTGTTTCATAATCAAGAAATAATTTACTCATAAAGTATACAAATATTTACTTACCATCATCATCCCTTTGGGCCAGCATGTAGGCAAAATTTAACTCAATTTACCTCATGTAAAGGATGAGTGGTCATTTAGAATTAGGTTTCATGAAAGTAGGTAGAACCATGAGGAAACATTTCATAGACTCATGCATTTTATTAGTCTTGGGTCTATCTCAAACCAATCTCATTTAAATAAAGTTTTTGAAGCTATTAGGAATAAACCTTTGAATTTACCTTAGTTTTGAAAATAATAACATTATCTCAGATTCTTATGTAGGAGGAGACATTTAATGAATGGAACAAATTTTGGGAAGATAAATATCAATCCCACATTTGGAAATGATGTAACCCAAAAGATTTTTATTGGTGATGCCAAGGACACATTTAATTTGATTAAGCATGAAACCATATTTAATGAGGCAAGTGAGAGTTATACTTAATACTTTAAAATGATCAGGTCTTTTTATGGATTTCCCCAAAATATCATCTACAAAAACATATTTTATTTTATGAATGAGGTCATGAAAAATGTGGGTCATGGCCATTTGATATGACACACCTCCATTTTTAAGGTTGTAGGACATGAAAACATAAAAAAGGTTCCCAACAATGTGGTGAAGGATCTATTACTTTTATATTCTTCAGAAATGTGAATTTAGTTATAGCCCAAAAATTCATTCATGAGAGATAATATATCATGCCCAACTATGTTTTATACAATAATGTCTATGGATGGAGAGTAAATTTAGGTTTAGGCCATGCCTTTTTTATGTCCTTGAAATCAATACAAATCCTTATATTTCCATTTATCTTAAGGATGGGGATAATGTTGGATAACCACATAATGTAGTCCACATGCTAATTAACCATACACTTAGGAACTTGATTACCTCCTCCTTCACCATCAACATGATTTTTAGATTTAAAGGTTCAATTTTTTGATTGATAGGCTTAACTTTGGGTTTCATTACAAGTTTGTGGACCATAAATTTAGGGTCAATACTTTTCATGTATGAATATGAAAAATATGAAGGATTTAAAAATCACAATGAGAAGATTTTAATGGTCTTATATCTCTTTAGGAGAGATAGAATATCTAAGATTGAGAATCTGGACTTACTCCTCTATGATGATGCTGATGTCTATGGTGTATTATTTGAGAGAGGCATGGGGGGAGATCAAAAGTCTCATCATCAGCCTTAAAGATCTTGTAATCTTATTTAGGTGAGATATATTATTTAACCTTGTAATAAGAGTCATAAGATCAAGTTTTGGGGGAGGAAAAAGAGTGAGGTTTGAAGAAAATCCCATTTTTTATGATATGTTTTGGGCAAATCATTGTAAGCTCATAGAAATTGTAGGATAACTTCTTAAATAAATCTATGGCAAGAGATTCAATCTCATTTTCCATGTAGGTAAGTATCTCATTCATTAGTGTCCTTCAAACCAATGGTTTAGGTCTTAGGGAAACTAAAAAATTAGACTTTGGAATCTCTTGGTGAGGCCATAATTGAGGATAAGAGGAAGCTTTATAATCAGCAAGATGGTTCTAATTTATACGTAAATTGATATAGAAATGAAGTAAAAATATTTAATGATTTCAAACACATCATTATTGTAGAGATACATGTGTTAAAATTTAGTTTGGTATACTTCGGAGACCTAATTGGATAATATTTGTGAATCCTATATGATCTTAAGGTTTTGAACACCTAATCTCCTAGCAATCAACAATCCTAATAACAAAGCTTCATATTCCACCCTATTATTAGTGAACTCAAAATACATCCTAAATATGAATGGCATGATATTAGGGGAGGTTAAAATTACCCATACTAAAATTCCCAAATGACATTTTTATATATGTTAATAGAGTGTCTATTGATTGCTATAAGGAAAAGGACCGTGTTGGTCATTAGGGAGTATTTCTTCCTATTTAGAGATTTCAACCATACAAATGTTAGGAATTTTGGAAAATATTTTGAATGATTAAAAACCTAAAATATTATGGTGATTGTATGTCCCAACGCCATGTGGGTAAAATGGGAGCAATATGGGTTTATCCTTATCTAAGATCTTGATGATCTTAACTGTTGATTTCTTTGAGATGACAACTATGGGTTTGGGTTGTTGGTATGTGAAGTTAGTTTTATTCTTCCAACATTGATGGAATAATTGATAACTATTTCTAGGGAAATTGGCATATATATAATATGATTTTGGCATGTTTGTATAATATGACACACATGATTGTACTACACATGTTTGTAAAAAATGTGGTTTTACTACACATAGTTTTATACCATATTTCTAATTTGATTTCCTTTTATAAAAGAAACTCATGATTTAGGAAAAAGTATGGTAGTATGGTTGTTAGTTATTAGAGCTAGAGAGTATTTATACTATTGATATAACAATGGATTGATTCTTAATATTAGTTAAAACACTGAGAGACCCTTTCCCCATGGTTTTTTCTAGAACACTTCCAAATTTTCCACATAAATATGTGTGTGCTTCTGATCTATCCTTTTTTTTATTGCTTTTCATTGTGATTATATTTATTTATGTACTATCTAATTTAATAACATGGGTTTTTATTCCAATTTTATATAACTTTTTATGTAATTTCAATAACTTTCTCATCTAGATTCTCACCTGATGGGGGTTTGGGGTTTTATAAATTATCTTTTAGAACCCACATGATGATCAGACTAGATTTTTTTATTTAGTAAGAGGAGGTTTGTTTATTAGGTTACAAGGGAAATGATAATTGATGTGAAGTCTTGAGTTTTTATTAATATTCTCTTGGTGGACATCAAATTTTATAGTGTCACCTTAAGCATTGAAACCCTTTTTGAGATGTAAACATATCACTTATTGAAGAAAAGTTGAAGGAATATCCTTCGTCATGTGAATTCATTGCCTTCTCAAGATAATATTTAATTGGTGGATTTATTTAAAATATAAATTGGTTAACATTGTTTTGGGTGTCAAAGTGATAGGAAAATCTATGATCCAAATTTAAGATGATTTGAGGCTATCGTAACCTTGAAGGGTGTTTTTGGTTGTTGATAAAATTTTCTTGCCATAACCCATCTATTGAAGGAAAGAAAAGGGGAATATGTTTATCAAAACCCCATCATAAACCATGGTTATCTTAACATAATTATTATATATCCACACCTCTAAGTAAAAATATGGAAATCCTCTTTTGGCCTTTTCAACATCAGAAGGCAACCATATGAGATCAAATAAGTACTTGGTATCCCTAAATTCTACCTAGGGGTACATGTTTAGATCAATGTGATTGATTTATGCCTTTGGTGGTGTGTAATACTAGCTATAAGCCTAAGATCCAAAGCATCAAGAAGTACCAGGTGATGGGCTAGAGAGTTATTAACAAAGTCCATGAAAGAGATGTGGAAAACAAAATTCATAAGATATGAAGTAAGGTCATAGTTCCCAAATAGTTTAGGATTTCCTCTAATGTCTACTTTTGAGGCATTCATTATAGGGGGATTTTTTTGGTTGGAAATTATAGATATGAATTTTATGCACACTAAAAAAAATTATGAGGTAGCCTCTAACATTTTAATATCAGTGAAAATATTCACTCCAAGGCACGAGTTACAAGGTATTCAATTTTAAAAATACCTTGGTGGTGGAATAGTAGTGACCAATGGGTTATTTACTTCAGATAGTTTAGATGTATGGTTTATTTACCTTGGATGGTTAAGAATAATGATGATTAATGAGTTATTTACTCTATTATCATAGAATAAATACATTGGAGTTCCAAAAATGGTTAATATGTTTTCTCCTAGAAATTTAATCACATCTTAACCTCTAGGTTTTTTTTTAGTCACTACCTTTGTCCACTTAGTGTAATAATTAGTAGCTATTAAAATGAACTTGTGTCCTACCAAATAATTTAGATTAATTACTTAAACAAAGTCAAGACCCCATTGAGAAAAAGGGTGTCCTTATTTTATAGGATGCAATGGCATTATTGTGTGTACTTACCTCTTTTTGAATACTTGGAATTCATATCATGTTCTGACATGATTATGAACATCCTTGAAAATGATAGGACAATAGCATTCCATCCTTAGTATCTTGTGAGATATGGAATTTCTAGAAGGAATTCACTTCCTATCTTTTGATGTAAATTATCTAGGATGTCTATAACTTCTTCTCTTAAGACACACCTCAAATAAATTCCCTCATAATTATTCTTGTGCAAAACTCCCTTTTTGATCATGTAATGGGCTGATTTGAGAAAGATGGCTTGCCTTTGATTTAAGAGAGATTCAATGGGATATGTACATGTGAGTATGTAGTGGATGATGTGGGCATACGAGTCTTCACTAGCTACCTATGTTTTATCGATATGTTTGATGTGAATATGTGGATTACCTTTAGTTATGATCTAGATTATTCCTTGGCCTCATACCATGTTGGTGAGTCTGATTTCAAAATTAAACTCTTGTAAATTATCCATCCATTTATCTCCTCTTTCCTAATTTGTTCTATCCAAGTGTGAACTTGACAAATGGGTCTAAAATGATGGCATACATCTTGTTTCAAAGAAATAATGCTTGAATTTCTTCATTAATTTGATCAAGGCATAAATTTGATTATCTATCAACAAATATTTTAGTTATCTATCTTTTAGATTAGTAATCATGAAGGCAATTATATGTTCACTATCATTTACCTTTTGTGTGAGTACTAATGCTATAGTGTGTTATGAAGCAAATGAATATAGAAAGAAATCCTTAATAAAATCAATACTAATTAGAATTGGAGCTTGAGTGATGTTAGTCTTAATATCCTAAAAATCTTTCTTGGCTTTAGTTTTTTGTTCTATTTTAGAATATTACTTCAACATGGAATTAAATGGCTTGAAAATATTTGTAAATATATAAATGAATTTTTTAGAATATCTTTCCAAAAAAAGACTTTAGTTATTTTATAATGTTAAGAGGTGTTATTTTTGAAATGTTTTGGATTCATTTTGGGTTAATGGAAGTCCCATATTTGATAATAACAAGGCCTAAAAGTTTTCCCTCTATAACTCTAAAAATGTTCTTCTTGGGATTTAGTGACACTCCATATCTTTTGGACCTATCAGATACTTTTTGCAAATGAGTCACATGGTCAACTGTATTCTTTGAAAATATTGTGAGATCATCCATGTAAATGATGATGGATTTGATAATGAACCTTTGAAATGGAGAATTACATGGCATGATGGAAGGTTGATCCTACATTAGTTAGGACAAAAGTCATCCTTTTATATGCATAAATTCCCCATTTGGTGGTAAAAATGATCTTTAATAGATCCTTTGCTTCCTCTAATACTTGATTATAGCTTAAAAATAGGACTAGAAAGGATGTCATTTTAGACCCATTAACCATATGAATTACTTCATCTAATAAGGGAAAATGATAGTTATCCCTTTTTGATGGTTTATTCAAGTTTCTAAAGTCAATGCACAACCTAATTTTTCCATTCTTTTTTCTGACAGAGTTAGCATCTCTAGTGGAATGCCTGATTGGGAATACAATTTTAGCATCTAATAAATTCTTAAATTTTATCTAAATGAGGGGCTATAAAATTGGATTCACTATATTTTGATGATGTCTAAAAGGTTCACTTCCTTGATTTAGAGGAATGGGATGTGTTGTCACTTTGGGATCAAATATTTTTAGATATTCGTAGGTCTAAGAAACCATATATTTATATTTAAAAAAAATATATTTAATCTCTGTTTATTATTTTTAGAGTAACTTGGCTTAATATTGACATGCTATGGATGGCCATCAGTTCCTAAGTTGACTTTAGCAAAATCAGATTCATCTATTTTAGATTGCTTTTATTTTTCAACCTATGGATTCATGTCAAAAAATCTCTCTAATGATACCATTCCCATAAGTATTTTATTTTACTTGAGTTTTAGGATACCATCATATCCTAGGTATTTAGTGTTCATAAGCTCAAAATCCTTTTCATCTATTATTTAAGATTAAAAGTATCTAAAATTATTCATAAATTTTATGATCTCCTGATCATCATAAAACACCTATAAGTTCTCCATGTTGTTTGGGATAGAGGGGAAATGAACTAAATCCACGTGAAACTTTTGCATTCTAGTTTCTTAGAGTGGTGCTAAATTGGTAGCTAAACTAGTTAGCAAATCTGCTATTTAATTTTCTTCCCTTAGAATAGCCTTGATGTTGAATGCCTCAAATGACTCAATTATATCATAGGATCTATGCTTATACCTTTTTAAGTATGAGATTTTGCAATTGTATTTACTTCTAATCTAATTGATAACTAATTCTAAGTTTCTAAATATTAACAACTACTTGACATTATGTTTTAACACAAACTATCAGCCCTGAAATCAAATATTCATACTCAACTCAATTGTTGGTGTAAAGTAATTATAACTTGTATGTAGTGAGATATTCTTTCCCATATATATTTATCAAAGCTATGTTGACACCAAATCTTTGCTTAGATCTGGGTCCATCAAAATAAAGAGTCCATAATTGTGAAGGACCTTTAAATTCTCATTTATGAGGTTCATGTTTTGTATTAAATGTATAAACACTTTCATGTGAGGATGTGAAGTTGACCCTCTCATTTTTGGTATTATATTCCATAATTAGTACTTCATATTCACTTTTATGTCAACTCAAATCTAATTGGTTAATCCTTTCCAAGGTAGCCACATGTGTGAGAAATCTATTGCCACGTATCCATTCAATGTTTTACCAATCATGACTTATTAGTAAACTATAAATTTAGTAACTATATGTTGTTGTATACGTGGCTCTTAAACCAGTTGCACATGAACATTCAATAACTCCCTAATGACTGAGACTATAGTCTTATCAATCTACAACTCTACCCTCTTAGACTTGTCTAGATTCAACCCTAACTTGTTTTAATAACTATAGGCATGATGTTGGCCGAAGCACCCAAGTTTGTAAAATAGTTATGCACATTTTTTTCAAACATTATGACAATCAACAAAAGAGGTGGTATTTCAATTTTATCTTGATGAATAAAATACATTAGTAAGCGTAGCTTTGAATTATCAATGGATGGCTTGATGGTTAACATTTTCAATAACATATCTCTTTACTTGATAATCTAAGATAATTCATGAAAATTAACGTTTACCTTAATTTTATACACATGCTTAGATATGTTGTATCCATTTTATTCTATGGATAAATGACATGTTGATCATTTCCCTTCAGATGGGGTAGATTATGATTAGATATTAGATCTTGAGGAATATCTACGTTGTTATTTAGAGACACAAAATATATGAGAGGTTGTTGGCCTTTGATTATTAGATTGTAATTATTTATTTATTACTACTAGAAATCATGAATCTCATCTATATTCTCTTCTGGACCATTCTAATCATTGACTAGGAATGATAATTCATATGCCTCAAACATCATTATAGTACTAGAGGGAATTGAAATAGTAGAGGAAGATAGATTTTACTAATTTTGATAAGTTTCATACCCGTCCATTTATTTCTCAAATATCTCAAACTCAGTGTATAACTCTATGCAGTCTAACTCACCATGCTATGATTTATTATGAACTCCACACCAATTAGGCAACATTGTTTATAAGATATTTATTTTAGGTAATGTGTTATGTGGTTGCTATTTTGTGTTATTTCCAAATTGGTTGAAAAGTCTATTATACCTCAAGAATGTGAAGTTATGACTAGTATCTATTCCCATGGTGTTTTTCATTTACTTTTGCATGCTCAGGAACTCATTGCTTAGATTTTATACCATCCATTAGAAAACATCCAATTCTTCTTTTGTAGAATCAGAAGCAATACCTTATGTGGTAGCAACATTAACTAGTATCAAGACATGGTTTTAATTTTGATGATTACGTGGAACATAGGCTAAAGGCAATTGTGTATAAACTTGGTTTTTATTGTGAGCTATAACATTCTGCTTATCATTTGGAATAATATTGAGGAATGGAAAGTTAGGACTAACATTGGACATGGCCAAATCTTGTAATTGGGGATTAAAATACCTATCAATATTGATATCTTTGGCATAGACCTATGATAGTGAATTAATATTAGGTGCTTTATAGAGGAAGATAACTATCATAGAGTTCAAAGCATTCTTGTACATATCAAGGGATAATTCAACATTAGGTCTATAATCATTTTCAACTTGGATATACATATTTTTGAACCTTGAGTTAAAGGTTGTTATTGTCTTATTGGGATCTATTCATGCTTCAAAAATACTAGTATATAACACATGGGATAGTGACTTATCTAAATTATGCCAATTTTTTTTTAACATTAATTTCAAGAGGTAATCAAATCCTTTGGGATATTAAGGAACCAATCATAAGCAACATATTATAATGTATAAGGGAAAAATATGCATGACACATATTCATGGGTTAAATTTAGTATCCCTAAGGTAGTCTTGAAAGCCGTTATATGTTATTCAATACTCCTACATCCTGAGGGAAAAAAAGAAGGAAGATAATTTTTAGGGTTTCTATGTATATCATGCACATCTTTAAGCACAATGATAGTATAACTAACTAAAAAAAATAGGGCCATTGTACATAGAGGAAGATGACCTTTTTTATTGGGGAATAAGATTGGTTCAGGGTCCCCTTAAGATGCCTTTATTTGACCTACTTCTTCTATGGATCTATAAGGGTGGGACTAGTAGATTGGTATTTGAGGTAGACCTTGTTAATATTATAGGTATATCTAATAAAACTCAAGTTATCTTATTAAGAAAAAAAAGAGGGGCCCTATTTCTAGTCTCAGATAAATTTTTATTGATGTAGGTTTTACATACACCATGAAATCTTATGAGGTAGCCTCTAACATTCTATCATCTATGAAACATTTCAATTTAAGGCATGGGTTATAGGGTATTTAATTTTTAAATAACCTAATGGTATAATAATGGTGATAAATGGGTTATTTAAATTAGATGGTTTAGATGTATGGAATCTAAAAGAAACCAAATTCTACTTGATATGGCCAATGGATTCTAACCTAAGGTAGACTGGATCAAAAACATATAAAAGAGGTAAAGGTAGAGCAACAAAGGGGTTTGTGAACTAATGATAAATGAAACCCTTATAAAATGGATATTTCACTATGGGTTGGATAAGTGGTAGGGAAATAATGATTTTTGTATGTTTCTATTAGTACATGAAACACACAAACATAGTTAGGAGTCTAAGGAAATAAATATAGTAAACTTCATAGTTCATAACCAAAGGTTTTTGCTGATGTATGATTTCATTTGCACATCTTCAAAGGGAGATTATGATACTAAGCTACTAAGAAGTTAAGCCTCTTTTATATTTATTTCAATTAGTTCTAAAAGGTTAACACTCTTCCCTAATGAAGATGGGACTCTCCCCTTGAAGTCCTTATTGTGTTTAGGATGTTACATAATTTATTCACTACACTAAACATTGTCTACTATTTCTCCTAGAGTTTGAATAATTTTCCTCTATATAAGCCTTTGTCTGAATTGGTCCTAGATCATATATATCTCTTTCATGTCTTCCCTAGTTGAGTCTAAAAACACACAAAATTCCTCTTCATACTTGATGACCAATTTTGACTCATAAGTCAAAAAGGTCAACCCCCTATGGATCGAAACTCTCATAGGGTTATTAAAACTTGTACATGGAATTATAAATGTCTTTTCATGGTCTTAAAAGGTATTCATGTGGTCATAATTTTATTGGATTAACTTTTCCCAAGGTTTAGTCTTATATGACTTGTCTAGTCCTAGGGGTCATTTATAGGTCTTAGTGTTGTCAAGAGTGGTCAAAGTTATAAAATGGTTTAAAGTCATTATAAATGAGTATTAATGAGTTTTTAAGGTCATATTATCATGATATATAATTTCATTGTGTCTTTATGTGCTAAAAAGTCATTTTACCACCTTTTTGGCTTATTTTGTGGAGTTTTATGTCTTATTTTCAAATTCAAACATTTCAAAAAGGTTACCCAACATACATGATATAAAAGGATGTTCAGGAATAGTTAAAGATAGACAAACTTGTAGGTTCAATGCCTAAAATGAGAAAAATTCCATAATCATCTTGAACACCTATAGTCATCCAAGTAACAAGTGTCAAGTAACTAAGCCTAGTTTTCTAGTTGGCCTACTTGATCAATGAAAAATAACTTCATGATATTCAACTAAGAGCATGAAAGGCAGGTGTCCAAAAGATATATCACTTCAAGGAAGGTTTTGATGACTGATTCAAGCATGATTTCCATCTTTCAAGTTAGGATAAAGGTGTCAAGATTCTCTATGGAAATTTTAAATAGATTGATAACTCCCTAGTCAAGAAGGTATCTTTTGGTGTAGAGGGAGTATGAAGGTGTCAAGTTGAGTTGGCAAGAAGTGAATAAGGTGTCAAGATTATCATGATAGTTGGAGGAGTGTTTTACCAATCTAACTCATTTATTTTGAAGTGATATATTTTAAATACTTTAAAGATGTTCAATGAGTGTCTTATCCTCTCTTATTTTCCAACCTCATGGTGTTACTTGAAGAGTAGATTGATACATATTTCAAGGGAGGTTTTTGTGATAATATTTTGGTTTTTGAAGAGGGTAAATAATCTCATGATGACCAAATACTAATAATTTCTCCCTCTTGTGTTTACCTCTCTCTCTCTCTTGATAATTTTCTATATAAATAGTTATTTTTGGCCTTGTAATCTATCCTCACATTGGTTATGGTGAAGACCTACCAAAATTGAGTATTGTACTTTCCTATTGAAATGAATTAAAGCTAGATATTCTATTTCCTTGCTTAGTGATAGTGTTGCATTCTTTGCATTTGTCCTTCATATTCATGCCTTATGCAAGTTGTGCCTCTCATAGTTTATATGAAGTGTTTTACTTAGTTAGCTATGCTAGAGAATTGATAAACCATTAGAGTTTACTATTATCACCTCTTGGTTGATCACCCTATTACCTTTTCAATATCTTAAACCTTCATATTGAAACATTATTATGATTAGGACTATTTTGGAGCATCATAATCAGATTGTAGTCTAATGTTTCATAGTACATATTCAACAAGATGAGGAATTCATGTTTGGTGCATCACCTTCAAGTTATATTACTAATTTTAGTATTCATTTCTCCTTTTTATGTGATAATAAAATAGTGTATTTGGTTAGTTTAGGTGTTGTAATTTGAGATCTATCCCAAAATCTCGAGGTTTGACTCACTTATAGGTAACCCATAACCTAAGGTCAATCCAATTGCATAGCTCAAAGTGAGAGGGATTGAATGACCCTCTCATAAGATGAATTTTTGAGCTATAATTCTTCTATCAAACATGGTGGGACTCAAAATAAAATAGGTTATCATAGATAGATGCTAGTCTTAGAATTATTATAGTAGCAACAACCTTCTTCATCATAAACTGGCAACTCCAAAGGGCTTTAAACTCCTAGTTATTAACTAGTGGGCCAAATTTCATGTCGAAGGTGACTTCAAGGTCAAAAGTGAAAAGTATTCCCTTTGAATTTATTGAATTACCTTGCATGCATATAAAAGAAAGAGAATAATTGATACTCTCCCATACACCAAGTCACCTATAAGGAGGCTCTTTATTAAAGATTATCCAAGTTATCCTAAAGCTAATAACATGGCTAAAAATATACTGTTTGTTGCCTTCAATGGTGATTCTCCTTTGAATTTTCAGCAATATGATGATATATCCATGTCTTCCTTTAAGAGTGTGCCTTATTTAAATAGGGAGACCTCTCTTAATATAATTAAACACATTAAAGACATGGCAAACTTTTGTAACATCCACAACATCACACAAGAGAATGTGGTAATTAGGTTTTTAGTAATCAGTTTCAAAGGCAAACCTTTAGAGTGGCATAGGACCTTATCTCTTAATTAAGTTGACTCGTAGGATGAATTAAGAGAGAGGTTGAGAAAGAGAATTGAGGATAAAAGTGATGATTTATTCTTGGCCAAATAATTGACCACCATAAAAAGAGCCCCCCAAAAATTCATGCAAGATTTCAATGCTAGGTTCCAAAGACATGGGATATAATCCCAATTATTTTAAGACCCACTCCAAACTATGATTTTATCTATTATTTGAAGGCATTAAATAATGATATTGTAGTCATGATCTAATCCATGGGTAAAAATACTTTACCAAATGCATGTGACATTGTCATAATAGCTGAGAATAACTTGATTCAAGTTATAAAACTTGCTCCAAGACCTCTTATGCCTTTATTTCCTGATATTCAGCCCCTACCCCATTTCTTTCCCCAATTCCTACCATAAATGATCACAAATTGGTATCCCCTCATCAAGTAAGTAAGATAAATGATGTGGAAGGAATTATCAAGACTCTTGAAAACAATGTCATGTCAATGGAAATGAAAAAAAATAGTTTCATAGGCCTTACCAAGCTTAATATCAATCTCATCAACCCTATCAATCAAATAAGACACCTTTTCAAGGAAATGTTTAAGGACAATGTTTTATCACTAATACTAGACCATATGCAAGTTTCAATACAAATACAACCTCTAACTCAAGAGCATTAGTACCTATTAACTATTTTCTATATGACCAGTTTATGTTTTCCCTTTGGCTGTTTTCATTCCTCCCTTCCTCATTTTCTATGTTTGGTCACTTGCTTAGTTGTTTGTCTTTTCCCTTCAGCCTCTCCTATTTTGGGCTCTTCTCCCTTGTTATTATTTTTTTTCCCTTTACCTTGTTTGCTTTATCCTTTATTGCTTTGTTTTGCCCCAAAGTGCCCTTTGCAAAAGGCTTCAAAGGGCCACTTCCCTTCTAAGTTCCCTTTGGAACTTTTCCAAAGGGCCTTTCTTGCCTTACCTTCCCCTCAAGTTTCCCTTTAGACTTTTCTAAATGGCACTTTTTTGTCCAAGTGACCCTTCAAAAAAGTTTCAAAGGGCACTTTTTCATCTAAGTGTCCCTTCATATTTTTTTTTGAAGGGCACTTTTGCCTATGCTCTCCAAGGTTACCCCGAAGGGCCCTTTATCTTTGGAAATACCATTTGGAAAAGTTCTGAAGGGACCTTGTGCCTTTACTCGAATGTCCTTTAGAACTTTTTTGAAGGATACTTTCCCAAGTGTCCTTTAGGGAAAGTTCTTGAAGGAACTAGCCATTACCTAGAATTCAAAATTCTCAAAGGAATTCCTTTGGACAAACTATCTAAAGGAATTACTTTGAGAAGATTGATTAAAACAATTATCCTGACCCAATAGATTCCCATGACATGTTGTAAGACATCAAATTTGATGCAACCAACTAGCCATTGGCATTCAAAGACATGACATGTCGTAGGAAGTCAAATTTAGGGTGGCCAACTAACTATTAGGATTCAAAGACATGACGTGCAGTAAGACATCAAATTTAGGGTGACCAACTAGCCATTGGATTCACATTGGTGACATGCCACAAGACATCAAGTTCATACCTAAATCCTTTAAATAAGAAGTGAAGTCATTAAAAAAACCTGAATGACTCTACAGTGCAAATTGGGTTTCCCAACATGCTTGACTTATGACTTTTATAAGTAAGGAGCCTTAAAGAACCTGAAGGAGCAAGCAAAGAGTAGAAGGACTCAAAAAATTTGAAAGGGTCTTAAGAAAAGAAAAATTAGGTTTTCAAAAGAGCTTTGATTATAAAATTTATAAGTAGAAGTAATAAAAAAAATCAACATAGCAAGGATAGTGCCAATCAGGTTTCCCAACATGCTTGACTTATAGGTTTTATAAGTAAAGCCACTAGGAAAACCCAAATGGATCTATAGTGAAAAACATGAAAGCTTTCAATGAATCTAAGGTTTTTAGTAATGATCTAAGCCATTTATTATGGATGGTCATCTCACCATTGGTTTTTTAGAGATCTTAGTAATTTTAGGAGGGTGAATCAAAGAGAAGGATAAACTCCAACTGAATGAGAAAGCATATGGAATCAATTTCACTAGGATGGTGATGACAAACCATTTTAGAGGATTTTATTTTGGTGCCCAAGAGATCTCTCTTCTCTCTCTCTCTTTCTATAAATAGGACCCTTGGGCTCTTGTTTTATCATCCACATATAATATAGTGGATCCATGCTAGAAGGTTTTACAATTTTCTTTCCTTTGAGCAAAGAAGCATAAGTCTATTTTATTTTTAAGTTCTGGGCATTTTCTTAGGCATGCAAGAGATACAAAGTGACAACAAGTGATTTTTTATCCTTCTATTCTCTATCCTTCATGCTTTTGAGCAAAGAGTTAATCTAACATGTCATGTAGTGTGCATTCTAGCTGTATGAGATTTTACACATGTAACCCTTTTCTATACAATAAAGGTTATATTTTTAGTTATTTACCTTGTGTGATCTCATTCATTTTGTCTTGACATTGAAATACATATGTTGGAATATTCTAGAGCTTGAGGTATAAACTATATTCTATTGTATTATGCATAAGTATAGGGCATACATGTGGATACTAATTCTTGGTGTATCACCATTTTAGACTAGGGGTTTCATTTATGGACACTTCTGACTCTTTTCACTCATACAAGCTGGTTTAGTAATTTTATTGCATAAAAAAAGGCTAATATAGGGAGCTAGCCCTTTCAAACTAGAGGTTCATTTCTACTTATAGGCACATGCATAGGCATGGAAATGTCCTAACATTACCAAAATATAGAGGAGGCCTGAATAGCCCTCTTCTAGGGTACAAGATTTGGAGACAATAGTTCTAACACGCCCAATGGGACCGATATTATTTCTAAGTCAAGGTGAATGCTGGTCTTGATAGGCCTAAAGTAGTAGAAATACCCCTAACCCAACATTTGGTGACTCCAAAAGGGTGTGAATCCCTAGTTCTAGACCAAGTTTTATACATTATCCTACATGGTCCTCAAGATTTTTTGACCAAGCCCCTTTAGCTAAAGCTCTTCCTAAAGAATAACACCCTAAACTAATCTATCCCTATTAAATCCTTAGTAAGGAGGTTTTGGGGAAGAAGAGGAAGAGGTTGAAGAAGTTCAAGGAAAGGAAGAAGTTAAAGAAGAGGAAGAAATAGAGGATCAAAGGGAAAAAAGAGAAATGGGGGAAAGGGGAGAGATAGATAGATGCCAAACCTTCCCTAATTTTAATACCCAAAACAAAATAGAGCTTCCTGCATATGACCCTATCCATCCAAATGATACAAAAAATCTTCTTAGTTTCAATGGGGAGGGTCCTACTAGCCCATCTAAACATATTAGAGACATCTCTAATTTTTGTAATTTCCCTAATGTTACTAAGGCCAACATAGCCATTAGGTTACTTTCTATGTCTTTAAAAGGCAAAGCACTTGACAAGTATAAAACATTGGAGGGGGGCTGCATTACAAGTTGGGATGGCTTTGGAGACCTATTGGTGACAAGATTCAAAAATAAGAGTGATCATGCTTCCCTAATACATTAACTGAATGTAATAAGAATAGGTCCAAATGAATCTATAGGAGATTTTAATGAGAGATTTCAAAGAACATGGTATAGTCTACCACCAATCATGAGACCTCCACCTAGCTTTCTATTCTCAACATACCTTAAAGTGATTGGTACTGATGTTACTATTATATTGTAGTCAATGGGAGGATTCACTCTTTCAGGTGCATATGAGCTAGCAATTGAGGCTGAGAATAGCTTAATTCAAGCTAGAAGACTTATTCCAAGAGTTTCCATGCCTTTTCTATCTCAAAATTTGGTTGAAGCTCCAATCATGTCATAATTTCTCAATGCCAATGTGAATTCAAGAGCCTTTCCTAAGAATGTGGATAACATTGTGGCTAAGGATAAATAAATTAGATCATTAAGAGCTCAGCTCAAGCAAGCTCAATATCAGGCAAGTGTTCCTCCTAATGCACAACACTATCTTAAACAAGGATATAAAGCTCTATCCCAATACAATTATCAAGGGAGAGGATAAAAACAACAAGGTTACAATAAATATCCCAATGTATATAATCCAAATTCTAGTCCTCTCATAAATGTTGTTGTTCTAGTTCATACAAATCTAGTACAAGGAGAAGATCATATGGACTAATAGGGGCAGCCTCAAGGTCAATTTACACATGATTATGGGGGAACCATCTACACTACATACGATAAATCTAGTCCTTACATGATAGTAGAAGAAGCATGTCCCAGTCAAAGGGATAGTCATGGAGAAGGTAGCAACCCAAGTGTGGGAATGATGAATTTTCAAGTAAAAGATGATTTTGTGTTGACTCAAGGCATGCAAATTTTATCTAATACAAGGTCCAAGAAGAGAGAATTGAGAGAAGGCCAAGAGCCATGAATATATCTAAGTAATGCTTCTCTAAGGACACAAAACACCAATCAAAGTGTTGCACTTTCTACAAGCCATATTCCTCAACAAAATGAAAATGTAAATACGACTACCAAGATTGCAACATAGTAGGATATAACTCCTTTATTATCATCAAAAATGAAAAATAAAGTGAATAATCCATCTCTAAATATTTTGGACTCATTAAATAGCACTAAGATAAGCATATCCCTTTTGGAGGTTTTAGATATACCTAGTCAAAAGGAGCTTTTACAAGAGTAGTTAGCAAGTATGCATGTGGCTCTTCAATCTTCAAAGCATAATAGTGTGGGTCTCAAAAATTCTCCAAATCATCTTTTGGAGCCTTCTACTAAAGTTAAAAATCCTCCACCCTTCTACCTCATACTTTTTGTGGGAGATAAGTTGGTCCACAATTGTATTATGGATAATGGACCAAACACTATTGTTATGCCTAAAGTAGTCGTTGATAAGCTGGGTTTGAAATATAAGCCACATAGTAAAGACATGTTGTAGCTAGATGTAACTCCAACAAAGATGGTAAGATTGGTCAAAGGTTAAAAAGTGTCTTTGCATGGCTGTCTAAGCTTCCCTATCATGCAAGATATTGTGGTGGTAGACCTTCCAACACACTTTACTATATGCTTGTCTAAGGACTTTATGACCAAGATAGAATGATAATTTTATACTAACTAGTCTTTTCTAGATTTCAAGACAAGGTATAAAATGAAGGTGACCATAAGGACTCAACCCTTATCAAGGTTCCACATTAAGCCATACTTGGAGATAATGACAAATCAAAATAGTCTAATCAAAAAAGAGGAAGAAGCAGTCTTGAATAGTGAAACATCTTCTCCTCTTGAGGGTATTTCTAACCTTTATCTTGACAAGTACAACACTAAAACACATGGCCTTGATCCTTACACTTTCATTGAGGAAATTGATTTGAGATTTTACTACATGCATGAGGATAACATCCTAATTACTTCACTCACCAATGAGAATCATGAGCTTGATGGCATGTGGGAAATGTTATTTGATGGTTCAAGGAGCAAAGTAGGTGCAGAAGCTGGTGTCATGTTGTTTTTCCCATCAAAGAATCATTACTACTCTTCTTATAGGTTTCACTTTAGCTGCACTCGCAACATGGTAGAATATGAAGGCTTATTTTATGGTCTCCAACAGGAAAAGAAGAGAGAAATCAAGCTTTTGAAAGTCTATGGAGATAGTGAGCTAGTCATTCATCAAGTGAGAAGTCAAGATACAGCCAAGAACCCCTTGATCAAGTCCTAAAAGCATAGGGTATGGGGTCTAGTTGAATATTTTAATGCCTTCAATATCTATCCCATACCAAGAGACTTGAATAATCACACTGATATATTGGCTGTAATAGGTGCACAATTTGAATCAACTACTAATGTTGAATAAGAGAAGGATCAATCCCATATCAAGATCATTATGAGACCTTCCATTATGGATAACAAAGTGTCATGGCAAGTGTTTGAAAGTGACGAACACATTACACACTTCTTGTAAAATAAGGTAGGCTTCTCTTCAAGAAATCAAAAGAAGTTGCATTATCATTATGAAGAGAAAATTATACAACTGAAGATAAATAAAATACCGAAGGGGTTGATTAATTTGGATAGTGTCTTCAATGAGAATAATCAAAATAAAAACTAAATAATGAGCTTGTCAACAAAACAAGAGAACTATGAGAGAGTTATAATTTTCAAGGACAAACTTTTGAAGATTGGCAAGGTTTGTTCCTAGTTTGAAAGGAAAGATTTTATTGAATTATGCAAAGAGTTTCATGAAATATTTGCCTAGGAGTATAAGTAATTGAAAGGCTTTGATCCAAGTCTATCTCATCACACCATTGAGTTGGAACATGGAGCTAAACTAGTAAGACAAAAACAAAGGCCTATCAACCCTAAGGTAAAAGAACTCATGAAGAAAGAGCTAACCAAATTGATTAAGTCTAGGATTATATTTCCTATCAAGAACTCAACTTGGGTAGCCAACCTTGTGCTAGTTCAAAATAATAATTGAGAAATTAGACTTTGTGTGGATTTTCATGATCTAAAAAAAGTGCCTCTAAAGGATCATTATCCACTCCCTTCCATGGAATAAATTCTACAAGTTATTTTAGGTTCTCAATGTTTCTCACTTCTTGATGGTTATTCAAGTTATAATAAAATATTGGTAAATGAAAAGGATCGATTCAAGATAGCCATCACCACCAAGTGGGGGATATTTACATATAAGAAGATACCATTTGGTTTATCCAATGTTGGAGCTACATTTCAAAGGACAATGGACATGGATTTCAAAGGTTTTATTAATAAATTTTTGCTTGTTTACCTTGATGATATAACCATTTTTTCAAATGATGCTAATGATCATATGGGACATCTAAGGTAAGTGTTTGATAAGTTTAGAGAGTATAACATATCCCTCAATCCAAAGAAGTGCATCTTCATTGTCCATAAAGGTAAGCTTTTGGGTCATGTTGTTTCAAAAGAAGGCTTATCTATTGACCCCAAAAGGATTGAAGCTATTATAGGCTTGTCTTTGCCTCAACACAAGAAAGGGATAAAAAGTTTCTTGGGAAAAATAAATTTTGTAAGGAGGTTTATCCCAAACTTTGTAACTATGGTAAATCCTATCACAACCATGCTAAAAAAGAACCAAGTTTTTACTTTGACAAAAAAAGGTAAAGGAAACTTTAAGGTAATCAAGCAAGTAATTACATCATCTCCCACTCTCTTAAATTCAAATTTTGCTAAAGATTTAATTCTTTATAATTTTACTAACCTTGACACAATCTTAGCTATGTTTATGCAAAATAATGATGAAGATATTGAGCAACCAATTGCTTTCTTCAGCCAAGGCTTAGAGACTACGAAGTGAGATATTTTTTTGTTGAGAAGAAAGCTTTAACCATCATTAGAGGATTAAAAAAGTTCAGGCATATGTTTTCCAACAAAAAGATCCATGTGATGGTCTCCCATCCTAACACCAAGGAGTTTCTCCTAAGCAAGGATCTTAAAGAGAAGAGAGTTAGATGGATCACAAAAGTGATGGAATATGACATTGACATCAAGGTAATGAATTTGGTGAGAAGAAAAAGGTTTATGTGAGCACTGAGCATCTGACTTTCAAGAGTCAAAAAAGAAAGCCTTGGTAAATCAAGTTCAAGACCAACCAATTGATCAAATGCAAAATCAAAGTTAGACACAAGACATCATTGATTTTATTTAAAATGGTGAAAGGCCTAATGTCTTGAACAAATCTCAAAGAAGGTATTTTAGGCTGCAAGCTATTACTTATTGTCTTGTGGATGGCATTCTCTTTAAGAAGGATGTGAGTAATGTGTTGCTAAGATGCATTAACAATGACCAATTTGATATGCTACTAGAAAAGTTTCATAATTATGTAGATAGTGGTCACTTCTCTCCTAGAACAACAACTGCAAAAATAATGAGAGTTGGTTACTATTTGCCTAGTCTTTTTAAAGACTGTTATCTATGGGCTAAGGTTTGTCCTCAATGTGATTTCTTTGTTGGCAAATAAAATCTTGCTTCTCTTCCATTAAATCCTATCCAAGTGGACCAAACTTTCATGCAATGGGGCCTTGACTTTATTGGCATGATCAACCCTCCATCAAGTGTTGGACATAAATGGATATTGACTACTATAGACTACTTTACAAGATGGGTAGAGGTCGTTACTTTGAAAGAAGCAAATGACAATGCTATCTTGGAGTTATATGACAACATTATAATAAGGTTTGAAGCTCCTTATGTCATCATCTTAGATAATGCACTTGTTTTCATAAGTGTTAAAACTTTTGATTGGGCAGAAAAGAGTGGAGTTCATTTGAGTAGCTCATCCAACTACTACCCTCAAGGTAATAGATTGGCTGAGTCTACCAACAAGAACCTCATCAAGATTATCAAGAGGACATTGGAAACTAATCAAAGAGAATGTCATAGCAAGCTTAAGATAGCCTTATGGGCAAATAGAATCACTTTCAAGAAGTCAATTGGTAATTCTCCCTTTTTACTTGTCTATGGGATAGAAGCTAGGCTATCCATATCACAAGAGCTCCCTGCCTTAAAACTTGCAGAACAATTGGAATTAATTGAAAACACTCCCATGGAGGTTAGATTGACAAAATTAATGTAGCTATAGGAGGAAAGATATGATGCACACAAAGCTTTGGAACACCATCAAATTATCATGAATAAATCCTTTGACAAAAGGGCAAGGGACAGAGTGTTCAAAGAAGGTAACTTGGTCTTGCAATGGGATGAAGATAGAGCAAAACCAGGCAAATATAAAAAGTTTAATACTTTATGGAATATTCCTTACATCATCAACAAGTAAAAGAAAAGAAACTCCTTTTAGCTATCCAAAATGGATGGAGAAGAGCTGCCTATTCTGGTGAATGAAATCCATTTGAAGGCTTGTTTTTGACCCTTGCTAGCCAGGTCTTGTATATACCTTGTTTTGGTGTGTTTATTTTGTTGTGTTGTTTTCCCTAAGTGATTTGGAGCACAATGTTTCCCTTTTAGGTGTTTTCTTTCCATTTTATTGGTTGTGTGTGTGTCTCTCTAGCTTGTATGTTTGGCCATGGCTTGTTCTTTCAACTCTTGTTTGCCTTGCATGACTCCATGCCTAGTAAAGGGATTTAGGTGATTGGTCTTACGACATAACGGGCATGTCTCCCTTGGAAATCACTAGAATGTTGACCATTTTTTGCATGACTAGTTTGTGTTTTCCATTTAGCTATTTTCATTTCTCCCTTGCTCATTTTTTGTGTTTGGTCACTTGATTAGTTGTTTGTCTTTTCTCTTTGGCCTCACCTATTTTGGGCTCTTCTCCCTTGTTCTTGTTTTTTTCCTTTATCTTGTTTTCCTCAGCCTTTGTTGCTTTGTTTTTCCCTAAAGTGCCCTTCAAAAAGTGTTTTAAAGGGCCACTTCCCTTCTAAGTGCTCTTCAAAACTTTTTTGACAGGCCTTTCTTGCCTTGCCTTCCCCCCAAGTGT
The DNA here is from genome assembly GCA_037957365.1 of Torreya grandis. Classification (NCBI taxonomy): domain Eukaryota; kingdom Viridiplantae; phylum Streptophyta; class Pinopsida; order Cupressales; family Taxaceae; genus Torreya; species Torreya grandis. The sequence goes on along the minus strand of JARHVA010001156.1, from coordinate 290,307 downwards.
CCCTTCAAACTTTTTTGAAGGGCACTTTTTTTTATCTAAGTGACCCTTAAAAAAAGTTCTGTGTTAGGATGCAAAACACCAGAAGCATACAATTGATTACCAAACCAAGCAACTTAATATGCAGAAATTAACCAGAAACACAAGTAACTAGAATTCAGAAATAACACATGATATGAGAGACAATACACAACTTGTATTAAAACTCTTGAAGAAAATAATACAATAAAGAAGATGCCACTTCTTCTCCACCACCTCTTCAGAGGCTTCCCACACCTCAAGTGAATAGTACTTCTCTCCTCAAAGCTCTCTCTTAGGTCCCAACACCCAACTCAAACTCTAAGTTGGTGTTCACCTTACACCCGTGCTCCACGCACACCACAAGTGCTCCACGCACTCCACAAGTACTCAACATACTTCAAGTAGATCTCCCATGAACCTGCAACAACCTGCAATTCAATAGACCTTACTTATGGAAGGAACTCCCTTGCCTTCCTCTTTTCTCTATCCGAGTACACACATGTACTCCAAGTAGATCCTGCCTGATTCTGCTCCCTGTTGTGTTGCTGTCCTATCTGATCTTGCACACCTGCAAATCAACCTGGTTCTGCATAACTATGAACCTTGACCTTGCACACACATACACCTATAGATCAATGATCTTACTTACCATGTAGATCTCCTATATAGGCCATGCACACCTGCTGACCAAGATCCTACACTCTTGAAGAATCTTGCTGACTCTCCAAAACCAGCACCCACCTTGGTACTGCTATGGAACTAGGAGGAACACCCTTGCTCACATCACACACAGAAGGAGCTAACTTTGCTCTACTCAAACTAGAACAAGTTTCCAATACAACCATGATTCTATTATATAGATCTCATCCAAACAATAATTAGACATCTAATTACAATAATTAGATCCGCAGCTCTCAGTCTAAAAATAGCTCTCATCATACAAACACTTGGTTCGTTAGCTAACTACCTGTAATAAAATCGCAGTCGAACCACACAGGTGACCGACATCGGTCCCTGTCCACCTGGGGGTCATCGATGCTGGCCAATACATGACCGACGTTGGTTACATTCTTGTCTAATCCTGCCGACGTCAGTTGGCCAGACCAACGCCAGTCTCTATGACACTCTACAACTCATCTGCAACCTCCTCCATGTCTACATCAGTGAAGCTTTTAGCTCCAAAACCTAACAATCTCCCAATTGGAGATAAACAGCTGCACTGTACCTATACCTGTACTCTATCTAATCTATTTCCTGGTTTGTATCCCTCTTCAAGATCAATCCTGAAGACAACCCACCACACATCCCATGGTGTACCTCTTGTCATCCGAGTACCCTGCCACATCCAAACCTAAAAAAACATGTAGTGAAGTCTTGACCCTACATGTATACCTGTTGCTGGTCCCTCTCAAATCCCTGAGAACCCACTTCCTTGAATTGGCTCCTAACTCTCTGACAGCTCCCACTGCATGGGAATACTCAAGTCTATACCAGACCTCATGTGATTTCAGACACTGTACCTGTCCAGCCCTTAGTGTGCTCCGGCTCTGCATCCTGAACCTCACCAACACTTGATTCACATTAGCTCCCACTGGAGACAAAATCAACCTGTGATCTCCATGTCTCCCATGTCAAAGAATTTTGCTGCTCCAAACTCCTCATGACATGCCACTAAACTAATCTTACCCTTAGCTCAGCAAAACCTCGTATGTACAATCCTGCTAGCAAACATACCATCCACATACAGCAACAAAATGATGTTGCAATCATCATCCACCTGGTAAGACAAACCACAGTAGTTACCCTGATAGTGATTGAAGCCATGCTTCGTCTTCCACCTGTCAAAACCTGTACCACTGTCTTGCAGCTCCTCAAGACCATATGCCTTGGTCTTCCATCTCACGTATCCGTTCTCTCTATTCTTCAACTAAGGTATCCATTTGTCTCTGTGCTTTCTTCCCATTGGCAACCCTACCAAATCTCTGCTTGGTTCTGCAATCTCTCCATGCCATGCTCCCACCTGTTTCCTGGATCCTTCCTGCTCTACAATCAGAAACATGTATAAAGAAGAGGAACAACAAATTTGAGGGCCTACTTACATCTTCAGTCCTTTGTATGGGTATTTAAGACTCTTTGATAGCATGCTGTCCACCCAAAATCTGTTACAGTGACCGACCTCGGTCACCCCACAATCTGCATCCGACCGATGTCGATTCCCATGCGTCTGTACCTGACTACCGACCCTACCGACATCGGTGTCCCTACTGCCAACATCGATCCTCGTGACTGACGTCAGTCTTACATACTGCCGACGTCGGTTTTCCTACTAACGTCGGTACCTGTGTTTCCTATGAGTGATGACTTTTTACCTGCGAGCTCCTTTGAATCAATCTCCATGTCCAAACTACCCTGCTCAGAAGTATCTAGCCCCATCCACTGGTCTCTATCTGCCATCTCCTCCAAGTACACCAAGGCTTTCCAATTCTTAAGCCTGTCAAATATATCTATTTTCTGCTTAAGAACATGCATCTCTTTCTTGCTCATGTGACCAAGCCTACGAAGCCACGTCTCCGCAACAAAAGAAGAATTAGTAATATAAACAAGTAGATAAAGAGTACTTATTTTCTTACCACCAGCTAATTCAAGTGCATCCACTATGAGAGCTCTCGTACATCTCTCATCACCCAACCTTTATGAAGAAATTAGCCATATCTCCAAACTTGGGACCTGCATGACCTCCTTCAACACCCATGTGTTGGCCTTCGCCTGCAATTTCAGCTTCACTTCCCCTTTGACAATTCTTTGGCAAGGCTCACCAGCTCCTCTACCTGGGGCTACATGGAAAGAGGCAATCGAATATTTTATCCAAGATTTAAATTTATCCAAGAAACCTCCCAGAGCATCCTGTGCAACATAACCTGCAACATCTGCTTCTTCAGTTCCTTCATGTTGATCTGCTACCAACCAACAATATTCTTTTACCTGCTCTTTCTTTCCATATGACCGTTGGTGACCACCTGTGCTTTTCAACTCCTCCATTCTTAGCTTACTTTGATCTACCATTGCTCTACTCCCACTTGATTAGAAACCCCTGAGAGTGACATGTAACCAAACACAAAACCTGCTCCCTGCAACCTTAGCTCTAATACCACTTGTCAGGATGTGAAACACCAGAAGCATACAATTGATTACCAAACCAAGCAACTTAATATGCAAAAATTAACCAGAAACACAAGTAACTAGAATTCAGAAATAACACATGATATGAGAGACAATACACAACTTGTATTAAAACTCTTGAAGAAAATAATACAATAAAGAAGATGCCACTTCTTCTCCACCACCTCTTCAGAGGCTTCCCACACCTCAAGTGAATAGTACTTCTCTCCTCAAAGCTCTCTCTTAGGTCCCAACACCCAACTCAAACTCTGAGTTGGTGTTCACCTTACACCCGTGCTCCACGCACACCACAAGTGCTCCATGCACTCCACAAGTACTCAACGTACTTCAAGTAGATCTCCCATGAACCTGCAACAACCTACAATTCAACAGACCTTACTTATGAAAGGAACTCCCTTGCCTTCCTCTTTTCTCTATCTGAGTACACACCTGTACTCCAAGTAGATCCTGCCTAATTCTGCTCCCTATTGTGTTGCTATCCTATCTGATCTTGCACACCTGCAAATCAACCTGGTTCTGTACACATGTGAACCTTGACCTTGCACACACATACACCTATAGATCAACGATATTACTTACCATGTAGATCTCCTATATAGGTCATGCACACCTGCTGACCAAGATCCTACACCCTTGAAGAATCTTGCTGACTCTCCAAAACCAGCACCCACTTGGTACTGCTGTGGAACTAGGAGGAACACCCTTGCTCACCTCACACACAGAAGGAGCTAACTTTGCTCAACTCAAACTAGAACAAGTTTCCAATACAACCATGATTCTATTATATAGATCTCATCCAAACAATAATTAGACATCTAATTACAATAATTAGATCCACAGCTCTCAGTCTAAAAATAGCTCTCATCATGCAAACACTTGGTTCGTTAGCTAACTGCCCGTAATAAACTCGCAGTCGAACCACACAAGCGACCGATGTCGGTCCCTATCTGCCTGGGGGTCACTGACGCCAGCTGATATATGACCGATGTCAGTTGCATTCTTGTCTAATCCTGTTGACGTCGGTTGGCCAGACCAACGCCAGTCTCTGTGACACTCTGTAACTCATCTGCAACCTCCTCCATGTCTGCATCAGTGAAGCTTTTAGCTCCACAACCTAACATTCTGAAGGGAAATTTTTCATCTAAGTGTCCCTTTAAAACTTTTTTTAAGGGAAATTGCCTTGTCCTTTCCTCCAAAGTGACCCTTCAGGAAAAAAAAAAAATGGCACTTTTTACCCAAGTGTCCCTTTGGATTTTTTTTTAAGGGCACTTTTGCCCATTTTCTCCAAGGTTACCCTACAGGATTTTTCTCAAAGGGCCCTTTATCTTTGGAAATACCCTTCAAAAAAGTTCTAAAGGATTATTTCCTTTGGAAATACCCTTCAAAATTTTTTGGAGGGACCTTGTGCCTTTACCCAAGTGTCCTTCAAAACTAGCCATTGCCTAGAAGCCAAAATTCCCAAAGGAATTCATTTTGATAAATTATTTGAAGGAATTACTTTGATAAAATTTCTTGAAACAATTATCTCAAACTAAATAGATTCCCATGATGTGCCATAGGACATTAAATTTGATGTAGCTAACTAGGTGTAAGGATTTAAAGACATGACATGCCATAGGATGTCAAATTCAGGGTGGCCAACTAACCATTGGGATTCAAAGACATGACATGCCGTAAGACTTCAAATCCAGGGTGGCTAAGTAGCTGTTGGGTTCACATTAGTGACGTGCCATAAGAAATCAAGTTCATGCCCAAAGTATTCAAATAGGAAGTGAATTCACTAGGAAAACCAAAATGAATTTGCAATGCAAATTGGGTTTACCAACATGTTTGACTTATGACTTTTATAAGTAAGGATTCTTAAAGAATCTAAAGGAGCAAACAAGGAGTAAAAGGAATTAGAAAACCCAAAAGGGTCTTAAGAAAATCAAAATTGGGTTTTTTAAAATATCTTTGCTTATAAAATTTATAAGTAGAAGCAATCAAAAAACTTGAAAGAGAAAAGATAGTGCAAATCGGGTTTCCCAACATGTTTGACTTATAGGTTTTATAAATAAAGCCACTAAGAAAACTTGAATGGGTCTATAGTGAAAAACATGGAATTTTTTAGAGAATCTAAGGTTCACATTAGTGATCCAAACCATTTCTTATGGAGGGTCATCTCACCATTAGTTATTTAGTGATCTTGGTCATTTTAAGAGGGTGAATCAAAGAGAAAGACAAACTCCAATTGAATGAGAGAGCAACTAGAATCACTTTCACCAGGATGGTGATGGCAAACTATTTTGGAGGCTTCTATTTTGGCACCCAAGAAATCTCTCTTCTCTCCCTCTTTGGTTATAAATAGGACCCTTGGGTTCTTATTTTATCATCCACAGATAGTATGGTGAAACCCTGCTAGAATGTTCTACCATTTTCTTGCCTTTGAGTAAAGAAGCATAAGTCTATTTTCTTTCTAAATTCTAGGAATTTACCTAGGCATGCAAAAGACATAGAGTGATATCAAGTTATTTTTTATCCTTTTGTTCTCTATCCTTCATACTTTTGAGTAAATAGTTAATCTAACAAGTCATGTAGTGTGCATTCTAGTTGTATGAGATTTTACACGTGTAACCCAAAAACTCTTTTATTTTGTCTTTACATTAAAATAATTATGTTAGAATCTTTTAGAGCTTGAGCTATAGACTATATTCTATTGGAATATATTATATTGTATTGTGCATAAGTATAGGGCATACATATGGATACTAATTCTTGGTGTATCACCATTTTAGACTAGGCTTTTCATTTATGCAAACTTCTAACTTTTTTCACTCATACAAAATGGTTCAATAGTTTTATTGAAAAAAAAAAGGCTAATACAAGGAGCTAGCCCTTTCAACCTAGATGTTTACTTTCCACTTATAGTCACACCCACATGCCTATAAATGTCCCAACATTGCCCAAATATGGAGGAGGATTAAACAACCCTCTTCTAGGGTGCAAGATTTGGGGACAATAGTACCCAATTAAAATAATATAATTCAAGAGAAACATTGACCTCCTCAATGAAATAAATATCATGAGAAATCTACCAATCAAGATGGAACATTAAATCAAACTTGTGTGGCATAAGAGAGAACTTTTTCTTTCATGACCCAAGATGAAGTTTCCAATCATGTTATGAATGATGGATATCAAGGTAAATCAAGTGATATACTTGTTATCTTTAAATAAGAGGATTTTTGTGGAGTAAATCAGGTGGCCAAATCAAGTAGAGGGGTGGATATCTCAATTGCAACCAACACTAGGTCTAAAAGAAGAGCTTTTTAAGAGATACAAGAAAGTGGAAAAGCCTCAAATGCATTTCCATCCATGACTTAAGAGATAAGAGAGCCTAATTTACCTTATAAGGCTCAATAATTTTATAAAAATCATAATGACAAAGGTACTTTTGTACACCAAAAAAAATAGGTCCAAGTTGATACTATGAATGTTAGAGGATAACCAAGAATTGATGCTTCTTTTCTTAATATAATAGATCAAATGAAAAAAATTCATGTAATTATACCTATGTTGGACACTTTGTCAATTCTAGGGAAAATGGCTACATTGTAAAAATAACTATCAAAGCTCAATCTATCATCAGGAGCAACAAAGAAAGGTACTACTATATATGCAAACACATCTCAGATTAGTGAGCCACAACAAGGTAAAGTGAAAAAACCTCCTCCATTATATGTTTTAGTCATCATCGGTGATTTTTTCATGCACAATTACATGATAGATAGTAGATATAGTAACTTAGTGATGCCAAAGTAAATTTTAGACAAACAAGGCTTCAAGTATGAACCTCATGCTAAAGGTTGTTTCAATTAAATAGATCATCCACTAAGATAGTTAGTGTTGTCATGGGTTTGAATCTAAATCTTCATGATTATCCTAAATTTTCAATTGATCAATATGTATTTGTGGTTGATATACCACCATACTTTTCCCTTTGCTTGTCAAGGGACTTCATGATAAAGATAGGTGGTTACTTATCATCAAATTGGTCCTACATGGCCTTTAGGACAAGATATGACACCAAAGTGATTATAAGATTAGAACCAATATCAAGGTTTCATATTGAACCATATAAAACAAATGTAACTAATGTTAATTATGCCATTATTAATGAAGAAGATCAAACTAGAGATCAAGAACTAGTTGTTCCTCTTGAAGACATTTCAGACCTCTTCCTTGGTGAATGGGGGGATTAAAATCATGATTTTGATACATATAGAGGGATTTAAGAGGCTAGTATTTGAGTATAATATTTACATGAATAAGGTATAACTAGACATTCTCTTTCTAAGCCTAATGACGATGATGATTTGTGGAATTTGTTTTTTGATGGTTCAAGAAGCAAGAATGGAGTAGGTGCTAGAATGATGCTTGTTTCTCTATCAAATGAAATGTAATACTTAGCTATTAGGTTTTAGTTTAGTTTTTATTTAAATTCAAAAAAGTATGAAGTTATAATTCATAGGATTTAATGGGCAAAGAAGAGAGGAATCGAACAAGTTCAAACCATTGGAGATAGTGAAATTTTTTTACACCAAGAGGTATGAGTGCTTCTAATAACACTTGATTGAAGTATGATAATCATAGAGTGTGGGACCTTATTGAGGACTTTGAATCTTTTGACATAAAAATAGTCCCAAGGTAAAAGAATCAACATGCTGGTAGGTTGGTAGTAGTTGGATCACACTTTAACATTCCTAATGATGTCAAGAACCCAAAATATTAGTCACACATCATGGTAGTTGTAAGGCCTTCCATACCAAATAATGATGTAAATTATAAAGTGTCTAAAATTGACAAATAAATAATATGTTTCTTACAATATGAATCTGACTTCTCTTTTAAAAACTAGGCCAAGTTGTAGCATCAATATGGGAATAAATTGTACAACTAAGGTCTAATAATGTCCCCAAAGGATTGGTTACTCTTGGGAGTATATTTAATGAAAGTGATCAAATGAGGATAGATAAAGTAATAATATACACCAAGGAGGAATGCCATGAGAGGGTATATATATTCAAGGGAAAATTACTCAATCTTGGGAAGGTATGTATGGAAGAAGAAAAAGAAGCATTCATTGAACTATGTAGGGAGTTTGAGGATATCTTTGCTTGGGAGTACAGTGACCTCAAGGGGTTTGATATCTCATTGGATAAATATACCATATAACTTGATCCATATTATAATCCTATAAGTAAAGGAAAATGTAAAGGCTAATCAATATTAAGGTGGAAGTGCTCATGATAAACGAACTCACCAAGTTGATTGAGTCAAAGATCATCTTTCCTATCAAACACTCTTCACGGGTCGCCAATATTATTCCTATGAGAAATAAAAGTGGTGAAATCAGGTTACGTGTAGACTTTAGATACTTGAATATGGTATTATTTAAATACCATTATCCTCTACCTTGCATGGAGAAAATACTTTAAGTAATAATAGGTTCTCAACATTTTTTAATCCTGGATGACTATTCAGGGTATAACCAAGTGTTAGTCAAAGAAGAAGACCAATATAAGATAGAATTTAATGCCAAATGGGGGATATATTCTTATAAGATAATTAAATTTTGGATGTATAATATAGGTGCTACATTCCAAAGAGACATGGATATGGATTTCCAAGGCTTGAGCAATGAGATGGTATTGATTTATCTTGATGACATAATGGTTTTCTCCAAGAATGCTCGTGACCAATTGAAGCATCTAAGTTTAGTCTTTGAAAGGTTTAGGAAATATGGAGTTTATCTCAATCCAAATAAGTGTGTATTTACTATTCATGAAGGTAAGTTACTTGGACACATCGTTTATAAAGATGGACTTGCTATTGATCTTGATAGAGTTGAATCCATTCTAGATTTGTCACTACCCAAGCATAAGAGGGATTTGAAAAAATTTCTTGGAAAGATTTATTTTTTTATAATTTTCCTACCTAGATTAACCACTCTTATGAAGCTTATAACCTCCATATTAAATAAAAATCAAGCATTCTAATGGACAAAGAAGGAAAATCTAGTTTTGAGGCCATCAAACAAGCTATTGCTCAAGTACCCAGACTAATCAATCTAGATTTATCTAAATATTTCTTATCGTATGATTTTGATAACACCAACACCATATCCTCTATGTTGATACAATAAAATTATGAAGGACTTGAATAACCTATAACATTTTTTAGTCAACGAATAGAAGACTATAAAGAAAAGTATACATATGTTGAGAAGCAAGTGTTGGATATGACAAGAAGTCTTAAGAAATTAATACATATGGTGTCAAATAAAAAAATTCATGTGATGGTAACCCATCAAAGTTTAATAAGATTTCTCTTAAATAAATACTTGAATAAGAAAAGGGCTATGTGGGTAACTAAAGTGATGGAATATGATATTGAGATCAAGGCCACCAAACTAGTAAGAGGAAGAGGGTTTTGTGACCACATAACATCAATACCTAAAGGAAGAAGAAGAGATTGTTTTGTAATTATAAGATTATCCTAGTATAACTGTTACTTCATCTCCTACAAGTTAGCCACAAGAAATTGTGAGATTCCTTCAAATAGGTGTATCTTATGAGATTAGATCAAGTAAGAAGGAGATACTTTAGATTGAAAGCAATACCATATGTCTTTATGGATAGATTTATTTTATAGAAATATATAAATTGGGTTCTACTTAGGTGTGCAAAAATAGATCAGGTTGATAAACTCTTAGAACAATTCCATGATGGGCCAGTAGGAGGTCATTTTGCACCTATAGCCATAACTATAAAAATAATGAGGTATGGTTACTATTGTCACTTATATTTTCACCCTTTGAGGAGATAGAAAGATCTCCTCATCAAAGTGGCACAATGGAATCACCTCTAGGCTTGTGGGTAGCCTAAGGAATGATGTGAGTCTCTAGATAGGGTTAGCTCCCTTGATGTACCACTTAAGATTAAACCTACAACTAAATTTAAGGGGTGAAAAGGGAGAGAGATAACTAAAAACAAATATAAACTAATGAGGTGATACACCAAATAAATTTTATGACTTATAACCAATTTCATTTTACACTTGAGACCAAGAAGCAAACTACAAATACACTCCTTCAATCTTCATCTTTTCACATCAATGCTACATTATGAGGTCATGAATGAATGTGAAAAGATAAGAAGACTAAACAATAGGCATTTAATGTCACTAATGAAAATAATAACTCACTAAACATTTCACATCCACTTAAACACTTCGCATGCCTTACAAGAATAATTTTTCCAACTATAAACAAGGTAAAAGAATGAGAACATATGCTAAGAATCCATAGTCTTCACTAAACAAGATTCATAATTCAAGTGGAACACACTTATGAACAGTCAAAAAGAGGTAAAAATTATTCATTTTATTGATCAAAAGGTATACAAATGATCAGGGATTCACTATACTCAGGTGGATTATATAATACAATTCCAAAATGGCCAACTCTTATAGAGTTTGAGAAAGAGAGAGAAAAAGAAAAGCCCAAGGTCACAAAGACACTTGTAAAGCTGAGAATAATATTTATCTATTTATGGTAAGATGGCATGGGTCAAACAATGCAAGGTTATGAGAAATAAGTGTCAATCTAAGTCATCAAAATTATGCAAAATGGCCTAAAATTCCTTTTCTTGCACATAAAACTATCTTCATGATTAGGCCCATTTGAGTGACTTGTAACTAATCAAGGGAAGGTAAAATTATTTTAATGGAATGGGAGGTTATCATACATGCCTCTACATGCATTTTTTTCATGCCTAGTCTTCTGAAATCACCTGAAAGAGACTCATCATCACTTGCACTCTAGGAAACCTCCTTCTCATGCACCTAGCACACTTGTCATCAAATTTGGCATTATTTTCCCATGAAAATATATGGAAGAGGCTTAATGAAAAAATTTAAGACCCTCCATGGCCTTAGAATCATCAGATAAACTTTAAAATTAGTCCAAGTGAAAATTTTCATCCCTCTCACTAGCTTGTGCAATATACTAGATTTGACTGGCTGAGTTGAAACACATGGTTCGGTAAATTATAAGATATTTAATGGAATTAAATTAAAATTTTGAGTTATTTTAATTCTAAATATTTCACCCAAAGTTGGTTTCATCTCTTGACTCCTTCTAGAATATGTAAAATACAAAAAATGGTGAGAAAAAGCCTATTTCTACCCCCATCCGTACAATTCCATATAAATCATCATGGTTTTAAGTATATTTTGGGAGTCATATATAACCTTCAATCATAATTATAGACAAAATATTTCATTCTAGTAGCTATCCAACTCCATTTTCCAAGACTGGTCCTTAGCAAGGGTTTAATAGGGTTTTATGCCTATTTTTGGTCTTAAGGTTGGTTCATAAATATAAAACATAAAATTTTACAAATATTTACACAAATGTGGCCTTAAATTACCCTAATAACAATACATAACTCCTATATCTCCCATGTAGGTCCTCATGAAAAATATGAGTTTCATAAGATGGCCTATCAAGCTTGTTTCCCTTGTTCCTGCAAGTCTGAATGGGTTTTGAGATAGAAAATAATCTTATTTGGCTTTCCTTGAAATTTTATAGATTTAAAACACATTTTTCCATTTCATACACATGTTACAACAGGTTATAATTCTCATTTCATGCAAAAGGTATGATGGACTCCCCATTTGGGCACTAGGCTTCACCATGCATAAGAGGCTTGTTTTGGTTTTAAAGATCAAGGTGAGTTTTTATAGGTTAAAATTATTATAAATAGATAAAAAACATATAATATGGTACATAATACATTTTTCCATTAAATATAAATATTCATTTATGTGAGAAGTGATACTTGCCCTTCATTTGGCCCTTAGGCTTATTTCTTTCTTACTAGGTCTGCCTGCAAACCTTGGTGTCCAGATCACTTCACTTGGTTTCATACTTATGTGATTTTCTAATTATTATTTTATAGGTGTTTTTAAAATACATACACCTTATTTCCAAGTTCATTTAACTTTTGTTTCACATTTTTATCTCATTTTCCTAAAACCGCCATTTCCAAGCATAAGGGGAGTGCCCTCTATCTGAGACAAAATAGAGGGCATTCCCCTATTTTTAAAAAAAAAATTGAAACTTTGAGGGGATTAATAAATTTATTTTATAACCTTAATTTTTTTCTATCCCTTCATTAGCTCATATGACTCCCTGACCTGCTCAAATTCTGAGGTAGACTTTTCATAGGCAAACTGTATGTGAACCTTTTCCAAATGGACTGTATATGTTATGTTCAGATACCTCCTTGATTAATATAATTTGGAAAGGGTATATTAAAATTTTAATAATCATGGTATAGTTTTTTCAACTATAATTATAACAATTTTATCTCTCAAACACCCTTTTTTCCCTTGAAATCACAAGACTAGGTTTACATTGACTGTGTTTTGCCTTAAAAAGGACCCCTATATGTTACCCTGCTTCATCTAAGGTTGTTACAAAGAGAAGAAAAAACTATTTTCAATTACCCAAGGTCACACAATGGAATAGGTTCTTATAAATTTTATTTACATTTACTAACCACCAAAATATTATCCCCCTTTAGCTCACTATCAACACATCTATACATAGGACTATAAGTGTGTGTTAAGGCCTTAAGAGGTATATACGAGTTTGAAAAACATTAATAAGGGTTTAGATAGGTTATAATAGTTTTGAATTTTTTCATATTATATCACCATTTTAAATCCATCTTCAACCTTCCTATGCACTTGAGTCCCCAAATTGGGCTCCTCTTAGCTCATTGCCTATATCCATTCTTGACCTAGTTGTAAGTTTCATTGAAGAGTACTATCAGGTCTCAGTGTTCTTGATTTAAATTATATAAAACTTGTGTAGGTCATAATTATACTCATTAATTTAATCATGACTTATCCCAACATATCACCAAACTCCTTCTTGAGCCTCATATGCACCTTCTAGTCCAAAATGAGTACCTTGTTGTCCCTAAACTGAGACCCCTATTCCTTCACTCCTGTAGGTAATTATGTGATCAGTTGGAATTTGGTTGTGAGGTTAAAGGTTAATTTAATTAATTTGGAAGTAACACACCATTTTATGTAACCAAAAATATTCTTTATAAACCTTTAAAACCATTTGAACCTTAAAACCAAAGGTCATCTCCCAATACTAAGATGTTTCTCCTCAAAACCCTGCCTATAAGTTGCTCCTTTTGAATTTGCTTAGGATTAAAATCAATGTTTGGAGGCCTAATGGTATTTATTATTATTATTATACCTTATATTATATCTCTGAAAATCATCTTTATGGACTTTCATATCAAACAACCTACTCACTATCTACCTAGTCAACATACCAACTGGCTGTAGCTGTTCCTTTATCCTTTGCCTGTAGGTCATTATTGACCTTAAATAAGCTTGGTATTGATGTTTTTAAATGGTTATTTTAATTTAGTAAATTCATAAAATTAATTTCTATACTTACACTCACCTTATATTCTTCAAACATCACCAAAACAAAAGGTTAGCCTACTGCATGTTGATTAGCTTTAAGTATTTATGTAGGCCACTTATACGAATTATAAATGGGAAGAGGGATCCAAACACAAATTATCATTACTTAATGATGATGTTTGTGATCACAGGTGTCACTTGGATCCTCTTAAACCAATACCACATATGGTATAGTCCTAATTTACAACTTGGGTGAATATAGGTCTCTTTGTGGCTTAGTTATGTAGATCTCATTGTCTATTCTCAATACTTTTTAGGCATCTTTGGGTTCTTCAATAACTACCTTACATCAATCCATTTGAATACATATTTTTCACAAGCCCTTTCCATGATAGAGGAAACAAAAATAAGTCAACTATATGCTTCAATACCCTATCAAACATGTTATATGTCCTTGCCAAAAAGTGTTAGGACCTCTGTTTTGGCTTTTTGGGGATAATGGTCTTGAAATCTTAGTCTTTATCTTTAAAGGGTGTTTCTCACTTTTAAAAACCACTCAACATTTCAAACATGTATTTTAGTCTTGATTTAACATTTAAGTACTTAAAAATGGGATTTAATTCCTTGTTTCAACATCATACAAAGACTCTTTAGCTTTCTGACTAGGCCACCTATAGGTGGTGATATTCAGTAAGCAGGTAGATTTATCTTGGAAAGTGATCATGGAATGGATCATATGCATTTTTTTGAGCCTCTATAGGTCCAAGGTCTCTCTCAAAACCTTCAAATGATCTTTTCACCTTTTAAGCAAATTGAAAACCACACTAAGGTTTTGATGACATCATCATGAAGGCTGTAGGTGTTATCTGACTGTATATGTGGACAATGAGCATGAAATCAAGGAAAATGTGGATAAATGGTCCAAATAACAACTCAAAACCAATTCAAAACCTCAAATTAATGATTTATACCAAGTATATGTTGAATATAGATCTAAACATCTCCTTCAATGTGAAAGCCAATTGTAAACATTTGGAATAAAATAGGTAAAGTGTTGAATGACTGGTCTAGCATGGAGAATGAGCTTGAAACTATGAGAATAAAGTAGACTTGAATGAAAGGTGATACAAAAGATTCAAGGATACTTTTAAAACATGTATATGAATCTAACACAACCCTCTTAAACTGATGATAAAACATGAAAACTCTTGAAAAGGTGAAAATTACCCATAACACCAAATGGTGCATCCTCCAACAAAGTGAGTTCATTAGACCATCCAAACACCTTAAAGGTTGAAACCAAATATGGTAAGAATAAGGGGACATAGATAAAATAATTTGGAAACAATATCAACAACTAATTTGTATGGAATTGCTCAGAATAAAGCAAAACCTATAGGGTTCACATATTTGTAAATAGATTTGGAGGCTTAACTTGTTAACAATGGTTCATAAATAAAACTTGACCAATATGAAAAATTCATATATGAAAACTAAGGTATCTAAGTGTAGAATATTCCCTAGGATAATTTTTCTTAAAACCCCCTATGTTTCCTGTACCAAGCAAAAGCTCGCAAGTCACTCCTCTATGCCAAGAAGGATTAAAAAGAGACAGAATGGCTTTAGCAATATATGTTAGTTTGAGATCAAACCAAATGTGTTTTTGAGAATGGTGAAGTTGAAGAGACACATTTATATGTTTTATAAGTGGCACACTTCCCAAGGAGGCCATACAAGTTCCAAACTCACTCTTTTATTTAAGAAAACTACCTTTTTTTTAGTAACCTAACAATTTTCAATTATTGACAATTACTACAGACCTCTTAGGACACATGGAATGTGATAAAACTTTGGCACTTACACATTTTCCAAGAAACTTGCACAAAGCATTAAATGCATTATTTTGACCCCTTAAAATGACTCAAAATGATAAATGAACTAATAAAATAAGTGAACAAGGTTAATATAACATTAAATGACATAAAATGACCTATGAAACATATTATAACAATATATTAGACCTCTTATAGACCTATAAAACTAAGAATTTGCCTATAGGTGCCCTAATTTGACTAAAAAGTCAAATTTGGTCAACAAATTGGTGACTCATAAGGATAGCATGCCCACTATACTAACTAGACCAATAGCCTTATTAGTCCATTGGGATTAGGAGACATCTAAGGACTGAGACAAAAAGTAAAATTTTGACCATTGACCATAAATTTTGATCAAGACAAAACACTATTGACTACCTCAACCATACAAAGCAAAGACACACATAAAACAAGACGAAAAACACACCATGTGAAAAAGCACTTAGGGGAATTAGGAAACAACCTATTATGAAAAAATAGAAACTAAACATACCTCCTTTATATGATCAAAAGGAAAACATCTTGAATCATCTTCATGGTGAGATGGAACATAGTGCCAAACATGCTTTCTTTGGTTTGAATGCTTTGTGGATCAGACCTCTTCCTTGTCACTTCAATTGATTTGATCTCAATTAAATCATCCTAAAATAGGTCTCTAATTTATATATATTCCTCTTAAACATGTTCACAAACCTTATGCTATTACCCACTTTTCATTTCATAGTCAACTTGTATCCCCTTAGTAGGCATGTCTTCAAGAGAATTAGTTTCATGTATTTTAGAAGATTGAGGCCAATAAGATCTTGATACATATTTAAATATATGATGCATTTATCCCAATTTATTGAGAGGATGATAACCTATATTTATGACTTAAAAAATTTCATCATCAAATGCATATGCTTCTTGAAAAGATAGATTTGAAAGGATGGCTTTCCTTTGCATATTTACTTGTGTACCAGTAATGCCTTATCCATGTTTGACCAGATCATAGCCTCCTTAGAGAGGAGTATAACCTTCTCTTATAAATTAAAACAAGTCATATAAATTCTGATTAAGAATCTCTCTTAGTCTATCCATGGTATTTTTCAAAGTGAGAAAAGAATCAATGATCATTTCTTCCTCATTGGAAAAAAGAAGATACCCTTCCTCATCAAATATGGAGGCAAAATCTTGTGAATTATCCTTTTGTTCACCAAATGGAGTCCCTATTACAATTTATTCCTCATAAACACTCATGAGGTCTTATTTATTATCCATGAATTGAGCATGTTCCTCTTCATTTGCCTCTCTCAAGATATGCTCTTCAACACAAAGAAAACATTCTTCATCATCAACCAAGCAAAGAGATTCAACACAAGGACTTACCTTCTCTTCATCACTTAATACCTCTTGAGGGATTTCAAAATGAACTTTAGATGTCATAATCTGATATCTTTGTTCAAGGTCTACAAGATCTTCAACCTCCTTCATGGTGATGCCAAGACTAGGCATCTTGAAATCATGTGATCTAGCCCAATGAGGCTGTCAAGGAGGTAGGTTTTATTCAAGCAAGAGTTATCTTTCTTTATCAACCAGCTGATCCTCATTTATTTCCCACACCATAGGTACATCAAGGCAAAGGGTGATATGGTAAGTATAAGATGAACTAGTTGGTGGAGGTGGAATATAGAGTTCAAGGTCAGATTGAGAATGCAAGGTAAGAGACTCTTTAGAAAGCTCTTGAGGAAGGGGAGATGGGGTGTGTTTAGGCATAGGATATTATTTTGGGTATAAACCTTCCTTCTAACCTTGACATATAAATCTCATCTTTTCTTCTAATTCCTTTATTTTCTTGGCTAGGCTCTCTTGTAAAAGCTTCTCTTGAAGTTGATAGGAATCATCATGAGGATAAGGATTGTATGAAGGATACCATGGAATAAAAGAGGCTTCTTGAGGAAGAGTGAGATGGACTTGCAAAGGATCAACTCCATTTTAAACTTCACACTCTTGGAAAATTCTTATATCTTATTTCTTACCCCATGACTCTACTATCTTACTCCAACTTAGGATGTTAGGATTAGATGTCTTCTCAATTTCACACTCCTGGTCAAGACTTTTTTCTTTCTTCTTTCCCCATGATTCCAATATTTTGTTCCAACTTAGGAAATTGGGATTATGAGTATATTTATAATGTGGTGGGGATGAAATGTGAGAGGGAAATGAAGGCTTGAAATCCACTTCTTTTTATACCAACATGGACTGTTTCAAATACATGTTAGCCAACTCAATTTGCCTATCAAGGTTTGCTTCAAAGACAATATTCTTCTTCTCAACTTCTCCTTACAATTTATTGGAAAAATGATGGCCTTGATAAGGTTGATTGGGAACCATGTATGGCTGATATCAACTTTTTATAAGTGGAAATGAAAGTTGATAGGTTTGGTGAAGCTGCCTTTTATGAACTTCTAACCTATCCTCTAAGGAAGAGACTAAACTACTCACATCAAACATCTCACTTGTGAGCCTTTGCCAATTGGCTCTCTCAATAGGTACCCACTCTTTCTCAACTAAATCTAATGCATTTTTCACTTGATGCATGGAATGATTAGGAATCCTTTGACCACATCCCATTCAAGTATCAAGCTCTAACATATACCTTTCATAACCCAAAAGTGCTTGTTTGAAGGTGGAAATCTGTTGATTAGAGAAAGGATTAGGTTGACTAGGAACAAGACATTGAGAAGGATGGTTATAGGACTGATACAACTCATGAGAGGGCTGAATATGATTATATTGGGACATGTAATGATCATAACAATATTGACTAAGAACTTGTTTATATTTATAGGGAATGGGACAAGATGGATATGTTTCACCAACTTGTAGAGAACAAAACTCAAATCCAAGGTCAACCATGAATCTTCATTAGGAATCAAGGACATAAATAAATATGTTACTATTAATCTTAAAAGGATAACTTGGGATGATTGACCAACTGATATGTCTTCAGAGTCACCATTGATTCTTGAAAAGATGCCTCTAAAGGCTGATGTGTTGAAGGAGAACACCAAAAATCATCTAACTCTTGGAACAAGAGTCCCATTGGGCATGCCAAAAAATGTTTTCACTTGGATTTTCACCCTTTTAAGAGATGAAAATATATCCTCATCCAAGTGACACAATGGAATCACCTCTAGGATTATGGGTAGCCTAAAGAATGAGGTGAGTCTCTAGATAGGGCTAGCTCCCTTGATGTACCAATTAGGATTGAACCCACAACTAACTTTGGGGGGTGAAAAGGAAGAGAGATAAATAAAATAAAATATAAACTAAGGAGGTAATAAACCAAATAAATGTTATGACTTTTAACCAATTGAATTTTACACTTGATACCAAGAAGCAAACTACAAATACACTCCTTCAATCTTCATCTTCTCACATTAATGCTACATTGTGAGGTCATAGATGAATGTACAAAGCTAGGAGGACTAACCAAGAGGCCTTTAATGTCACTAATGAAAATACTAACTCACTCAAAATTTTACATCCCATTAAACACTTCACATGCCCTTTAATAAGAATTTTTCCAACTATAAACAAGGTGAAAGAATGAGACCACATGATAGGAATCCATAGTCTTCACTAAACAAAATTCATCATTAAAGTGGAACACACTTATGAATAGTCATGAAGAGGTAACACTTAGTAATTTTATTGATCAAAAGGTATAAAAATGAGTAGGGCTTTGCCATACTTAGGTGGAGCATAGAATACAATGCCAAAATGGCCAACTCTTATAGAATTTGAGAAAGAGAGAGAAAAAGAGAAGCCCAAGGGTCACAAGGACACTTTTAAAGCTGAGAATAATAGTTATCCATGCATGAGAAGATGATATGGGTCAAACCATGAAATTTATGAGCAAAAAGTGTCAATCCAAGTCATCAAAGTTATGTAAAGTTGCCTAAAACTCCTTTTCTTGCATAGAAAAATGACTTCATGATGAGGCCTATTTTAGTGACTTTTAACTAATCAAGGTAAGGTATATTATTGGAATGTAATGGGAGTCTCTCAAACATTCCTTTACATACATTATTTTCATGCTTGGTCTTTTAGAATCACTTGGAAGAGAGCCATAATCACCTGCACCCTAGGAAACCTCCTTCTCATGCACCTAACACACCTGTCCTCAAATTTAGCATCAGTTTCCCATGAAAATATATGGGATAATATGAATTAAAATTTTAAATACCCTTCATGACCTTATAATCATTAGGAAAGATTTAAAATTAGTCCAAGTGAAGCTTTTCATCCCTCTCACGAGCTTGTGCAATATGCCAGATTTGATTGGCTAAGTTGAAACACATGGTTGGGGAACTTAGAATCTTTTTCATGGCATTAAATTAATATGGGGAGTTATTTAAGTCTCAATATTTCATCCAAATTTGTTTTCATCTCTTTACGCCAAGAAACTGTAAAACATAAAAAATGCTGAGAAAAAACCTATTTCTACTCCCAACCATATAATTCCATAAAAATCATCATGGTATAATTTAGAATAAGATAGCCTATACAACATAAAATCATAATTATATACTAAATATTTAATTTTGGTAGCTATCCAAGTCAATTTTTGAAGACTGGTCCTTAGCAAAGGTTTAATAGGGTTTTGGGTCTATTTTTGGTCTTAAGGTTGGTTCATAAATATCTAATGTCCAAGTTGCCAAATTATTCCAAAAATGTAGAATTTAAGACCCATTATAATATTACTTAACTCCTTTGGCTCCCATGTAGGTCCTCATGAAAGATATGAGCTTCATAAGATGGCCTATCGAGCTTGTTTCCCTTGTTCCTATAAGTATGAATGGATTTTGAGATAGAAATTGATCTTCTTTGGATTTCCTTTCACTTTGAGAGATTGAATACACCTGTATCCATTTAATAAACTTGTTACAACAATTTTTAATTCTAAATTCATGCAAAAGGTATGATGGACTTCCCATTTGGGCACTAGGCTTCACTGTGACTAATAGGCCTATTTTGGTTTTAAAGATCAAGGTGAGCTTTTATAGGTTCCTTTACTTATAAATACCTAAAACACCTATAATATGGTACCTTAGAAATTTTTCCATTCTATATAAATCTTCATTCATGTGAGAAGTGATAGTTTCCCTTCATTTGGCCCGTAGGCTTATTCCTTTCTTACTAGGTCTACCTGCAAACCTTGGTGTCCAGACCACTTCACTTGGTTTCATCCTTATGTGATTTTATATTTATGTTTGTCTACATTTTTTTCAAATTCATACACCTTATTTATAATTTCCTTTAACTTTTGGTTCACCTTTCTATCGCCATTTCTTAAAACTACCATTTCCAAGCATGAGGGGAGTGCCCTCTGTCTGAGACAAAACAAAGGGCACTCCCCAATTTCCCCAAAAAAAATTTAAACTTGTATGGGATTAATAAAGTGGATGTGATGCCCTTGAAAAAAATTTATCCCTTATTTAGGTCATATGACTCCCCAACCTGCTCAGAATTTGAGGCAAACTTTTCATAGGCAGACTGTATGTGAACCTTTTCCAAATGAACTGTATATGTTATGTTTAGAGACATACTTGATAAATATAATTTTAAAATGGTATATTAACATTTTCATAATAATTTTTTAGTTTATTTAACTATAATTATAACACTTTTATCTCTCAAACACCCTTTTTTCCCTTGAAATCAAAAGACTGTGTTTACATTGACTATGTTTTGCCTTAACAAGGACCCCTATATATTATCATGCTTCATCTGAGGTTGTTGTGGAGAGACAAAAAAAATATTTTAAATTCCATAAGGTCAAAAAATATACTGGGTTAATTTAAATTTGATTTACATTTACTAACCGCCAAAGGATTATCCCCATTTAGGTCACTATCAACACATCTATACATAGTACTATAAATGTGTGTTAAGGCCTTAAAAGGTATATCTGAGTTTGAAAAACATTTTTAAGGGTTTAAAAAGGCTATAATAGTTTTGATGAATGTGTTCATTCTATATAATAATTTTAACTCCACCTTCAACCTTCCTATGTACTTGAGTCCCCAAACTGGGCTCCTCTTAGCTCACTGCTTGTATCCATTCTTGACCTGGCTGTAAGTTTCATTGAAGAGTCCTATGAGGTCTGAGTGTTCTTGATTTACATCTTTTACAAATTATGGAGGTCATAATTATACTTATTAAGTTAATCATGACTTGTCCCAACATATCACCAAACTCCTTCTTGAGCCTCATATGCACCTTTTAGTCCAAAATGAGTACCTTGTTGTCCCTAGACTGAGACCCCTATTCTTTCAATCCTGTAGGTGCTTATATACTCAGTTGGACTTTGGTTATGAGGTTAAAGGTTAATTTAATTCATTTTTAATTCACACACCATGTTTTTTAACTAAAAATTTTATTTGGAAACCTTCAAAACCATTTGAACCTTAAAACCAAAGGTCATCTCCCAATACTAAGATGTTTCTCCTCAAAACCCTACCTGTAGGTTACTCTTTTTGACTTTTATTAGGATTGAACTCAATGTTTAGAGGCATATTTGGGTTTCTTAGTGTTATTATACATTTTATTATATCTTTGAATATCATCTTTATAGACTTTCATATCAAACAACCTACTCAATATCTGCCCATTCAATATACCAATTAGCTGTAGGTGTTTCTTTGTCCTTTGCCTATAGGTCATTACTGACCTTAAATAAGCTTGTTATTGATGTTTTTAAAGGGACATTTTAATTTTTTAAATTTAAAAAGTTCAAATATATACTTACACTCACCTTTTATTATTCAAACATCACCAAAATAAAAGGTTATCCCACTGCCTATTGAATGGCTTTAAGTATTCATGTAGGCCAGTTATACAGATTGTAGATAGGTAGAGGGATCCAAACACAAATTATGATTACTCCATGATTATTTTTGTGATCATATGTGTTACTTGGATCCTTTTAAACCAATCCCACATATGGCATAGGCCTAATTTTAAACTTTGGTAAATATAGGTCTCTTTGTGGCTTAGTTATGTAGATCTCATTGTCTATTCTCAGTACTTTTTAGGCATTTTTGGGTTCCTCAACAACTACCTTACATCAATCCCTTTGACTCCATATTTTTTACAAACCCTCTCCATTCTGGAGGTAACAAAACTCACTCAACTATATACTTCAATACACTATCAAACATGTTATATTTCCTTGCCAAAAAGTGTTAGGACCTCTATTTTAGATTTTTAGGGAAAATGGTCTTGAAATCTCAGTCTTTACCTTTGAAAGGTGTTTCTCACTTTGAAAAACCACTCAAAATTTCAAACATGTATGTCAGGATTGATTTAAAATGTAAGGAATTTCAAAGGGGATTTCATTGTTTGTTTCAAAATCATACAAGGAGTCTTTAGCTTTCTGACCAGGCCACCTGTAGGTGGTGGTTTTCAATAAACAGGAAGATTAAGCTTAGAAAGTGATCATGGAATATATCATATGCATTTTTTTAAGCATATATAGGTACAAGGTCTCTCTCAAAACCTTCAGATGATATTTTCACCTTTTAATAAGATTAGAAACCACACTAAGGTTTTGATGATGTCATCATGAAGGCTGTAGGTGTTATCTGACTATATATGTGGACAATGAGTATGAAATCAAGGAAAATGTGGATAAAAGGTCCAAAGAAAAACTCAAACTCAAGTACAAACCTCAAATGCATGATTATCACCAAGTATATCTTAGATTCATCTCTAAACATCTCCTTCAATGTGAAAGCCACTTGCAAACATGTGGAATAAAAAAAGTAGAGTGTTGAATGACTAGTGTAGCATGGAGAATGAGCTTGAAACTATGAGAATAAATTAGAATTAGATCAAAGGTGAAATAAAAGAGTCAAGGAGACTTTGAAAAAATGTATATGAATCTAACACAACCCTCTAAAATTGATGATAAATCATGAAAACTCTTGAAAAGGTGAAAATTGCCCATAAAATCAAATGGTGAATCCTCATATAAAATGAGTTAATTAAACCATCCAAACACCTTTAAGGTTGAAACCAATCATTGGAATAATAAGGGAACATATACAAAATCCTCTGAAAATAATCTCAGTAGCTAATTTTTATGGATTTGCTCAAAATGAAACAAAACCTACAGGGTTCACAGATTTATAAGAAGATTTAGAGGCTCAACTTGTTAATGATGGTTCATAAATAAAACTTAACCAACATAAAAAATTAATATATGAAAATTAATTTCTCTAAGTTTAGAATATTCCCCCAAGAGCATTTTTCTTGAAACCCCCTGTGTTGCTTGTACGAAGCAAAAACCTGTAAGTCACTTCTCTATGCCAAGAAGGATAAAAAAGAGATAGAATTTTTTTGAGAAATACATGTCATTTTAAAATTAAAAAATATGGTTTTGAGCATGGGGAAGGTAAGTAATCACATTTACATGTTTTCCAAGTGGCACACTTCTCAGGGAGGTTGTACAAGTGCCAAACTCATTCTTTTCTTCAGGAAAACTACTTTTTTTGAGTAACCTAACAATTTTTAGTTATTTATAGTTACTAAATGCCTCCTAGGACACATTTAACATGATAAAAATCTTTTAAACTTGCACATTTTTCAAGAAACCTATACAACTCATTAACTACAATATTTTGACTCCCTAAAATGACTCAAAATGATAAATGGACTAATGAAATAAGTGACCAAGGTTAATATAAAAATTAATGACATAAAATGACCTATGAAACATTTTATAACAATATATTATACCTACTATATACCTATGAAACTAATAAATTGCCTATAGGTTCCCTAATTTGACTAAAAAGTCAAATTTGGTCAATAGTCACTTTTTGACAAACCTATTCAAGGATGCATATGATTGGGTTAGAAAGTTCCAAAAGTGTGAATTATTTGTAGGTAAATAAATACTTGTATCCCTCCCTCTTTACCCAATCCAAATTGAATAAACATTCATGCAGTGGGGGCTTGATTTCATTGGAATGATCAACCCTCCATCTAGTGCTGGTCACAAATGGGTTCTTACAGCTACAAACTATTTCACAAGGTGGGTATAGGTATTATAACTCAATTTTTTTAATGAAAATTTAGTCCTTGACTTTTATGAAATCATATTAACAAGGTTTTGAGTACCTATAACCATAATTTTTGATAATGTAATGGCTTTCAATGGAGTAAAGACAATGAAATGGGCTCTTAATATGGCATCTAATGAGTACTTTATATAAATACTATCCTCAAGATAATGGGATATTTGAGTTCAATAATAATAAATTGATTATAATTATAAATATAAATATAGAGGATTTAACATACTAAACTGAACACAACCCTATGGGTTAATAGGATCACTCCTAAAGTTGTTATTGGTAACTCTCCATATATGCTTGTCTATGGGAGAGAAGCTACTTTATCTATTGATCTTGAGTTACTAGCTATTGAGTTGGCACATTAGCTTGAGAGGATGGGGAATGATCCTATGGAGATAAGATGGGCAGAACTAATGGCCTTAGAGGAAGTAATGAATCATGTTATGTACATCATGGAATTTCACCAAGCACAAGTGAAGAGAAAATTTGACAAGAAAGCTATCTCAAAAACATATCAAGAAGGGGATCTTGTCTTGAAGTGTGATTAAAATAGAGATAAGCCTGTTAAGCATACCAATTTTTATGCATTATAGAGTGGACCTTATGTCATCATTGCTTATAAGGAGCACAATGCCTTTCAACTAGTAAGACTAAATAGAGAAGAATTGAGTATCCTAGTCAATGGGATGCACTTGAAGCCATGATATCGATGTTATTTCTATTTCTTTATACACATTAGAGTAAGTTTTGAGTTCCCTAAGTGCCTCATGCATAAGTTTTTTCCTTGTTTCTTTTGTGTTTTTCCTTCCTCTAAGTGTATTATGACACATGTTTGGTGTTTGTCCAGTTTTAGTATTTTTCAAGGTAAGTGTCAATTTTTAGATTAAGGTAAAAATAGGTTTTGAAGGGACCCTAAAACCCTGAAACAAAGAAATAAATATGAAGCATTTACGACCACAAGCAAAACCTAAAACCTACTACAGAGAAGAATCATAAACAAGTTTTATATGGACCTGAAACCATCGAAAAGACCACAAGTCATAATCTAGGTTTTACAAAGACCTGGCTACTCCATAGTCAAAAGATTACAAAAAATCAGGAAACAAGACCAAATAACATGACCAACTAAAAGAACCAGGCTATTCTTCCAGTTCCAAAATCATTTTCACTACTTCCTTACCTTTCACAGTAGTGTCTTGAATGGCAGTACCCGCCGACATGGCTCCCTCTTGCATAGCTTTCTTTCTTGAGCTCTGTCTAGTCCTCTTGCTAGGCCCCTCCAAGGATTTGATTTCCTCATTAGCTCTTTTTCCAATATTAATAGCTGCAACACATATGTTGGATGTAACCTCCTCCATCTTCATTCTGCTTTCCTTGATGAGTTCCCTTAGGTTGTTCTCATAGTCTTTGAGTTTGATGGGAATGTCTCTCATTTGTTTTTCCATGTTATTGATTTTGTTCCAAACTGCCTTTTGGTTGTCTTCCATTATTTCCATTTTCCTTTTGAGATCCATTATCTCCTTATACATCCATGAATCGAGTTGGAGGATAGCCTCTGCTTTGTAATTAACCCATCTCGTAGGTGTGTGCCTTCCATCATTTTGCCTTTTATCACTCCACTCTTCTGTGTTCTTATTAGGACTGTTCCTGCCTTCTTCAATGTGGTCCTCTCTTCCCCTTTGATTTTGCTCCTTAGTTTCAGCTTGAGCTCCCAAGTCCATTTCTTGGTTGTCGGCTTGAACTGTATTTTCCCTCTCATTTATTGAAACAGGGTCCTCAACAGGGTCATCCAGGACTTTATCATCCTCAAACACTTGTTGGTTTTCCTCAGAGTCATGTTCACTATTTTTAGACTTCTCCTCTATGTTTACTCCTTTCTCATTCTTATCTTGAACTTCTTCTTCCTCACTGGAACTTGAATTCCTACTTTTTGTTCCTCCCTCTTCCTCCAAGCTTTCCTCCCTAGACTTATCAGTTCTCTCCCACTCTGTATCCTCGTCAACATTCTGATTCTTGACACTGGGGGGCTTGATTTTATCTTTCCCTTTAACAATTTCCCTCTTGTTACTCCGTGAATCCTTGCTTTTCCCCAAATAAGGGTTCGTAACCATGGCCTTGTTCTTGCAATAGACTTCAATTATCAGAATTAATCCTTCATGCAGAATAGGATGCGTTTCCTTCTTCCTGTGAGCAAATAAACTTTGGATCAAAGAGAAATGCAGATAAAAGGGAAAGGAAATTCTTACTTTGTGTCTGAAATGATTTAGGAATACAAAGTGGAATTTGTGAACTCTCTTGCTTCTTCCATCGAGTATGAAGTACTCCCGAATACAACATAAGACATCCCTCTAAATGCCCTTAATCTACTCTATTTCAAAGAAATCCCCATTCTTTTCCAACTTCTGCTCCTCAACGTCTATCTTAGGGAATTTGCAAAAGGCCTCATTTGAAATGCTAGTCTACTTGGAGAATTTTATTCCTTCTGTAGGTAGCCCCGTAACCTCTGCTATAAATTCCTCTATTAGATTCATTGTGATGCCATGCAGAGTGACCCTATCATCAATCCAGTTTTTGAAAAAAGCCATTGTAATATGAGGTTTTGAACCATGGAGCCTTTCCATATAGTTCACAACCTTCCCTCTCTGTAGGATCTTCCAAACATCTTGTTTCACTTTCCACTCTTCACAGTTTTTGGGTTCCTGTTTCCTTGGTTCTCCTTTCCTTACGCGAGCCATGCAGATTTCCTTTGATACGCAATCACTATAAGCTATACAATGATCCCACCTATTACCAATTTGGTTCAAATCTCACCTTTTTTTAGGCACGTTCAGGATCTGCTTCTCGTTCTCGAGGACATTCCTTTTTAATGATTGTAAACCTTTCTCCACGAAGCCACTCCTCCTAATCATTAGTTTTCTTTTCCTAGCTGATCTTTCCCTCCTTGGCATGAATTATGTCATGATGAATGAGCACTCTAAGATCCACATTCTTATTTAATATTTCTTGCCACCTCACTTTGTTTCTTGTTCAGACTGCATAATTTGCTATCCAATCAGCAACTCCATTAGCTTCACGGTAGGTGTGGGTAATAGTTACTTTTTCAAATTTTTTGATTAAAGTTTTCATCTCCATCACCATAGCCTCTATAGTACATGACATAGAATTTTTATTTTTTAGAATATTTATGAGATTCAAGGAGTCCCCTTCCAGCCATAATTTAGAATATCCTGAATCCACAACTAGTTTGATGGTTTGAAGGGCAGCAGAAGCTTCAACAATATGACAATTTGACTTTCCAATGGGGATTACAATAGCATCGATTACATTCACCATATGGTTTCTCAAGACTCCTCTGCATCCTGCATTCCTCGGATTCCCTTTAGCAGCTCCATCAAAGTTTCCTTTAATCCACCCTTGAGGGGGGACATTCCACGTAACACCTAGTCTAGGATTTTCAGGTTTACCATTAGAATTTTCTGTTCTTAAGGGATTATCCACTTGAAAGGTTGGATTTGGATTACTTTGCGATGAGAAATTATCCTTAATAGCTCTAATTATGTTCTGCCCCACCACCCATCTGGGAAGTTCTTTACTTCTAAGGTTATTTCTTTCCTTCCATATTCCCCACCAAATATGGGGAAGAGTTAGTTTCCCTAAAAATATAACTTCAGGATTCTTGGAAGGGCAATACCAACTTTTAAAAGATAGTTCCACATTTTTGTGGTGAATCCAAGCAATACCCCACAGATTGAGGATTTCTTTCTAAACTTGCTGCGTAAAAGAACAGTTCACAAACAAGTGATCTCTATCTTCAAAGCCCTTCTTACAAAGAATACACCTGTTCACAACATATATTCCTCTTTTCTGTAAATTGTCTAGAGTCAAGATTTTATTTTGGAGGAGGGTCCAAAAGAAGATTTTGATTTTAGGGATGAGCCCCTTCATCCAGGCATTCATCCACAAAGGTTTGTTGCCATTTCCCTTTGAAGTAAAAATGGAAGAAACTTTAAATTGTCCACTAGGCTCATTATGCCAAACAATCTTATCTTCAAGATTAGGGTAGAGAGATATAGCATTTAGGGATAGTTGTATATTCTTGAAATCTTGATCAAGATCAGTAAGGTTCACCCAAGAATTGTTCTGCTAGTATTGGTTAACCATTATTCCCAATCTTTGCTTACATCGGTCTATTGCTTCTTTATCTTGGATTTCATCTATCAAAGGTTTTCCTTTTAACCAAACATCCTCCCAAAATTTCACCTTTTTTCCATTGCCAACTTTCCAAGAGCTTCCTTCTTCTAAAACTTGTTTAGTACCCTGAACTACCCCCCATATGGAAGATGGATGGGAAACATCAGGGTAAGAAAAGAAATCAAAGATGGAATTTGCCTTGAATAAATACTTATGCTTCCATATATTGCTCCATTCTTTGTTTTCTTGATAAACCCTCCATCCCTGCTTGGCTAAGAGAGCTGTGTTCATTCTTCTAATTTTCCTTATTCCTAGTCCTCCTTCCCTGACAGGTTTACAAATGTTATCCCAAGTGATTAAAGGCATTCTCCTTTTCTCCTCAGTACCTATCCAAAGAAAGTTTCTCTAAATTTTTTCAATAGCTTCTGCAAATTTGGTAGGAATTCTGAAAAGACTTAAAGCATAAGTGGGTATACTTTGAAGAATTTATTTGAGGAGGGTAAGCTTTCCTGCCTAACTTAGAAAATTTCCTTTCCATCCCACAAGTTTCTTGATAAATTTGTTAATAAGTTCTTCCCAAAAAGCTTCAGGAACTTTCATCCCAAGAGGGAGACCCAGGTAAGAGGAGGGGAGA
This sequence comes from Torreya grandis, assembly GCA_037957365.1. Taxonomy (NCBI): domain Eukaryota; kingdom Viridiplantae; phylum Streptophyta; class Pinopsida; order Cupressales; family Taxaceae; genus Torreya; species Torreya grandis. The sequence continues at coordinate 260,785 of JARHVA010001156.1, read as the reverse complement.
GATCCTATGGAGCATTCAAGGATTTTAGCTATTTTGTTCTATCTATGACTTGGGGTGTTAGTGAAGAACACTACGCTTTTGTTCCAGTTAATCAATTGTCCTGAGGTAGCTGAGTATAAATTTATAGCTTGCTTCAAAGTTCTAGCTTCTGTGACTTCAGATTGCCCCATGAAAATAGTATCATCAACAAATTAACCATGGGAGCATATTAAAGGATGAGAAGAGGGTTTCAAACCCTTAAATAAACCTTTACGGACTAAGTCCCCTATATATCTTCCCATACTATCAGCCATAATAACAAACAGAATAGGGGATATAGGATCCCCTTGTCTCAATCCCCTTGGCGGTTTAAAGAAGCGGGAAGAACTCCCATTTACCAGCACTGCAATAGAAGTAGTAGATATCAACTACTTAATAATATCAACCACTCTTTGTTTAAATCCAAAGGCAATAAGACTATTTGAAAGGAATAACCAATCCACCCTGTCATATGCTTTAGCAATATCAACTTTCATTATGAACCCCTCATTGTTAGAGCTGAACAACGAATGAATATTCTCATGAGCAGTAATTATAGAATTGAGGATTTGTCTTCCTGGGATGAATCCATTTTATTATTCAGTAATAATTTAAGGGATCACTTGAATTAGTCTGGATGTAAAAACTTTGGATATAATCTTATAGAAAGAATTGGACAAACTAATCAGTCTAAACTGATCAGGAGAGTCAGCTCCAATCTTTTTTGGAATCAGACACAGAAAAGTGGCATTAACTTCTTTAAGCATCTGTTTGGCTCCAAAGAATTACTTCACTGCATTACTTACATCTTTGCCAACAAGTTTCCATAACTTTTGAAAAAATAACATGGGAAATCCATCTGGTCCAGGTGCTTTATCTCCTCCTAAAGAACTAACTGCTTTGAAGATTTCCTCCTCCTTAGGTATTGAGCATAACATTTTGTTCTGCTCCTTCGAGACCAAAGGAGGAACCACACGTAGGATATCAACCTGACTATCCAAATTGATATTTATATCAGCCTTCATTAGGGAGGAGAAAAAGGAAAGCATTTCCTCCTTTATTTCCTTTTCCTCTGACATCTTCTGATCTCCTTTTTTCAAGTATTGTATATGAGTTTTAGCTCTATGTTTCAGAGTGGAGAGATGGAAGAAATTTCTATTTTTATCTCCTTCTTTCAACCATAACACCCTAGATCTTTGTCTCTAATAGATTTCTTCCTTAGTTATAAGATCTTGATATTGAACCAATTGTTCCCTTTCTTCTGTAAGGAGGTCTGAGGTGTATCCGTTTTGCTGAATTTTTTCCAGAATTCTGCTAATTTCCTCCTTGATAGTATTCTTTTTCTCAAAGATATTTCCAAAACAATCCTTATTCCATTTCTTAACTTCCTTTTTAACATTTTAAAGCTTGGATGCAACTCTAAAGAGGGCAGTCCCCTCAATAGGTATATTCCACCACTCTTCCATTTTACTTTCAAATTGTGGGTGTTGCATCCACATCTTTTCAAATCTAAAAGGATGATTCTTTTTCTGGTTCATTTTGACCACTGTGAAGAGAAGAGGATAATGATCTGAGCCTATTCTATGGCACGCTTACAACTTACATATGTATTCTTTTGTCCAATCTAGAGAGATGAGGGCCCTATCAAGCTTGGCCCGTATACAATCATTACCAATTCTCTTATTGCTCCATGTAAACTAAATTCCCTGAAGCTCCATATCCATTAGTCCTTCTTTATTTATAAACTCCATGAGATCAAGTCTCCCTTCCAGTTGAATAGTATTACCCCCCTTTTTCTCATGTTCATAGAGGGGGACATTAAAATCTCCCATTACAATCCATCGTCTGCAATAATCTTTGCTTTTGAAATTTGAGAGTCTCCCAGACCTTTTTCCTTTGGATCTTGACATTGGGAGCATAGATATTTACAAAATACCAACTTTACTTTTGGTCAACACTAGTAATTTTTACAACCATAAGGTTTTTACTTTCCATCAAAATAAAACCAGAATAATGATTCTTCTTCCATAGCATCATGGTGCCCCCTGAAGCACCTTCAGAACTACTGGCCTTGATAGAATAATTTTTAAAGTCTTTGATCTGTTCTGCTTTCTCTTTACTCATCTTATTTTCTTGGAGCAAAAGGAAATTTGGCTTTTGATCTCTGACAAAATTCCTAACTATATCTACTTTGTTTATGCTATTTAACCCCCTAATATTCCAACTTAATATTTTCATTACTATTTTTTATTTTGGACAAATTACGACAAAATTGTCTGAATACCATCTGCAATATTCTATTTGCTTTCCATCTCTCTGTTCTTCTTTGCAAATTTTTTCCCAGGTTTATCTGGAGAGCCAACATCCGGTTTAATCTTGGATTACGGATCGGTTCCTCTTCCTTCTTTTTGCCTAGGAAGACCAATAGATTTTGCCTTGGCACTTCTCATCTCTATATTCTTTGTATTGTTCTTTTTCTCATCTTTTTTATTTTGGTCTTTTGAGTTTTTTCCTACCTCTTTCTTTTCTTCTGTAGATGGGGCCTCTTCCACAGGAATGTTATTATCATCCTTAAATGACACCTGCTTCTCCCCCAGCTGGGTAGCAAACAGCTCTCCTTCCTCTAAATTTTTTCCCCCTTTGGGCATCACTTCTCCTTCCTCTAACCCATCGTTATCCTTTACCTCATTGAATTGATTTTCTAAACTTTGGGTAAAAATGATTTGGTTTAATAGATTTATCTTTTCCTCTGTTAAATGTTCTAATTTTTCATTCTCAGAGTTCATCCCCTATTCTTCATTCTGGGGACTGTCTTTTTTTAAAAGAGGCTCTTTATCTCCTATTATATTTAGGATGCCATCTTCTTCAGTTGAAGAAACTTTATTTTCTTTTGTGCATGGGTTTGTTAAAACTTCTTGATTCTTTCCTATCTTTCGATAGTCCTCTTTTATCTTCCGTATTTTCTTTTGTTGAATCTTAATATTTTTCCCTTCCTGGACATTTCTAGGATGTATTCTACCTCTATTGGGGCAATTCTTGACCCAATGCCCCTGTTTCTTGCACACATAGCAGGAGTTTGGCAAATCTTCAAAGACAATCTCTTGGGTTTTCTTACCAAGCTTTGAAAATAATTCCACTTTTTTTGGGAGATGGTTTAAGTCTGCCACTTTAACATAAATTCTAGCACTTTGGAGTTTAGTTCTTGAAGCCGTGGCATTATCCACTACCACTAATTCACCAAATGAACTAGCTATTCCTTTAAAAATATCCTCATGCCAGAATTCTAAAGGAAGACCAGGAAGTCTAGCCCATATAGGGGTAGTTAAGAAAAAAGAATCTGATAAATCCATATCTGGTTCCCATTTTTTGATTGTAAGAGAGCATTTTCCAAAAGACCAAGGCCCTTCAGTAAGAACCTTATTCAAATCTTCCTTACAGTTGAAAATAAAAGAGAAGAAACCATTCACCATTGGTGCAACATCAACGTCTCCACGTATAGTCCATTTCTTTTTTATCATATTTCTGAGTGATTCTATATTTGGTCTAGCTCTTAGAAATTTACCCACTAGTGTGAGTTCCATAGATGACACTGAGATATCAAGTAAAGGATCTGGGATAAAAACTTGAAACTCACCTTTCTCCCAGCATGATTTAGATGTCACCGGTGGAAAAAGGGATTTCCCAGTTGGTTTTTTCCCAAACAATGATGACCAGGTCCTTTGTTCAAGGGCCCCTATCTATCTTTCAGAATTCTTTTCCTTTTTATATTCAGCATTATCTTTCACTTTCTCCATGTACTGTTCTAACACACTATTCCATGGGGGATTTCTGGCCCCACTAGAGGGCTCATAAACAAATGAATCCTTCCCTTTATCAACGTCAATCGATAATCCTGTCCCTCCATTTTTTCCTTCTTCCTCTGCTGTTCCCCCAGGGTCTGTCCCTCCTGCCAAATTCTCCTCGATTCTTTTCCCGCTCATTCTAGATTCAAAATTCTCCATAAGGTAAGTGTCAATTTATATTTTTAGAGTGACCCCATTATCCAATGAGAAAAGATAAGGCCACTAATCTATCAACATTGCATGCATGTTATGCCTTTGAGTAGCTAATTTTTTGACCAATTTTAACTCTTAAGTCAAAAGGTCAACCCCCTATGGATTGAAAATTTCATATGGTTATTCAAACTTGTATGTGCTATTAAAAATGTATTTTCATGGTCTTAAAAGGTCTTCATGTACTCATACTTATACTAGTTTAACTTTGCCCAAGGTTTAGTCTTATATGACTTATCTAGTCATAGGGGTTATTTATAGGTCTTGGTGTTGTCAAGAGTGGTAAAAGTTGTGACATGGTTTAGAGTCATTAAAAATGAGTATTCTTGAGTTTTTAAGGTCATATTATCATGAGCTAGCATTTCATTATGTCTTTATGTCCTAAAAAGTCATTTTCTCACCTTTTTGAATTATTTTGTGGATTTTTACCTCTTATTTTTAAATTAAAACATTTAAATAAGGTTCACCAACACACCTAATATTATATTATGTTAATTAATAGTTATATACTGACAAACTTGCAAGTTAAATGCCTAAAATGAGAAAAATGCCACTTTACAAGCACTTTTGGGCACTTGTACAACCTTAAAAGATCATTTTTCAATTAGAAATTTTTTTAGAGAATTTATTGGGATCCATAAGATAATTTTTAGGATTTTAACCAAGTTTAAAGTGGTATATATACTTTATGCATTCTCTCTCCTCTATCTCTCCCTTCACAAACTCATAAAGACAAATTTGAAGTGAATGGTACGACCAGGAGAGAGAGAGTTAGGAGCTAAAAATTTGTCCATTATTAGGGATCATATTAAGATTTAAATTAGTGAAATTATATTTTATATTCATATCCCCTTATTTATGAACAATTTATAAGAGTGATAGTAGGTCACTACACCTTATCCATCCAAGCAGGGTCTGATTTTACATATGTTTCTCCACTTCATTATTTGATGGAGAGAAATTGTTTAAATATATTTTTCATAAGTAAAATATATCATTTTCATGGTGGTTTTATTAGATAACTCATCTCCATGAAGTGTCTTTAATAAGAGGGAAAAATGTCTCAAGTACAAGGTGTTCAATCACTCCTACTGTAAGTGTTTTATTTTTAATGGTGGTCACTTTCATATGTTCCTGAGTGATTCATAATTAATGGAAGATACCTAAACTTCATAGAGTTCATGTGCTCACCCTTGGGATGTAATCTTGTTTATATTCTCTAAGTGTCTTACTCTTTGGAAATTTTGTATAGTATTTAAGCAACATTTTCCAGGTCTAAGTGTCAATGTTAGGCTTGAGTGGTAATGAGAAATAAATAGTAGAATAAAGAAGACACCATTTAACAATTGAGATTAATAGAGAGTGATGGTGATGATCTAAGTACACTTTTAAGAAAGGGATAAAAAAGTGTTTCAGTCATACAGGCCTGCAAGCCTAAAAGTGGACATTCATGAGTCTAAGTTTGTGTTAGGAGTGTTTGACAACATGAGGGTATACCCTAAACTCTTTTACATTCATTAAAATATAACTATCTCCATTTAAGGTTACCAAATAAGGTATGGGCAAATGAGGATTCTCCAGATCTCATGTGAACTACTGTACACAGAATCCTATACACCTCAGAGGACAATTGATGAATAATTGATATCTACTTAGAGTATGCAGAAATTATGAAGAGATAGTCCAAGGTTCTTAAGGAAAAAGTGATACAATATAGAAGTAAATGGATTCAAGAAGACTAGTAGGCATAAGTAGACCTACAAGTAGGGTGTTAAATGAGAAAAAACACTTCATGGAGTGAAGGTGTTAATGGTTTGAATGAAGAACCAAGTTAATGTGTTGAATTTGTAACTGGTTCCACTACCTTTGGTTTTAAATGACACCATAAGTCAATTTAGGTTTCAAATATAAACTTAGGACTTCTCAAGAGATCCATGCCTATAGCCAAGCCTAAATGGATAGGGATATAAAATGATGGAGTTTTAGAGTTTTGAAGTATTGTGAAAAAGTTGAGTGTATTAGGAATATAGAACACATAGCAATATTAATGAATTAAAGATGGAAATAAAATGCAAAAAACACAACACAATAAAGATAGATTTAATGTGGTTCACCCAATATGGGCTACGTCCACATAGAAATAGCCATGTCTTCTTATTAGTCAGTCCAATAAATGAAGGGAAAAAATTTATAATACATCTACTACAATATCCTCTTCACTCACACACAATATGCCACCATGATTCCCATGCCCTAATATCAAAGGAGGGTTACATATTAGGATAAAAAAGCACAAACATAATTTATACCATTAGATTTGTGTCCTAATAGTGAATGGTCCATAGTTACTATAAAATTACAAAATTTTACAATGCATTTTTAACAAAATTTTGTTTTAGGGGTGCTACCCCCAAACCCCCACTAGGGGACTCTAAATATGGTCTTCACCCCCCTTGGACTGCCATGGCAACCCTAGTTGGGAGGGGGGGGGGGGTGTTTCCCCTCCACAACGAATTGGGCATTATAATAAGATCAACCTCCACCATCTAATAATCTCCCACTTGGAGACTAATTGTTGCAACTCCACCACTATAACTCTTCCTTGTAATTTTATTTGAAATTTAACCCTGGCATGTTTCTCATCTTCCTTGTTATCCTTAAAGACCTATTAAAACTAAATAACTCTCTAGATTCTCTTTACTGACTACCTTTGTTATCATATCTAAAGGATTCTGAATCATATGGATCTTTTCCAACTTCAGTTGACCATCCTCCAAACTCAATGAATGAATTGATATCCAAGTTGTATATGTTTGGTTATTAAGTGAAATGTTATGTTCTTTGATAAATGAATCACACTCTAGATATCACTATACAACCTAAAATCTTCTTGCTTCTATATCAACTCTTTCATGAGCTATTGCATCCATATCATCTCCATGATAGTTTATGTAGCTACAACATCTTCTACCTCTGTAGTTGACAAAGCAACTATCTTCTATAATTTTAAAATACAACAAACTACTATGTCACCAATAGTGAATACATTACCTATGGTGTTCCTCCTTCCATCTAAATCTCTAACAATGTCTACATCAACATTTCCTTGTAAGGTAACATTTTACCCTTCATAGCATAACTATCTATCAGTGGTCCCTCTCAAGTACCTAAGAATCCACTTGACTGCATCCCAGTGCTCTTTTCCTAGATTATTCATAAACCTACTAATAACTCCCACTATATGAGTAATTTTTGGTCTATTGCACATCATAGCATATAATAAACTTTCAACTACTAAAGCATAGGGGAATTTGGACATGTAATTGATTTCTTCTTGCATTTTAGGACACCATTCCTTTCTTAATTTTAAGTTCCCTCCCAAAGGTGTACTTACTAGTTTTACATCTTGCATATTGAACTTGACTAACACCTTCTTGATGTATTCTTCTTGAGACAATGTCAAATTTCTATTTGTCCTATCTCTTATTATTCTCATACCAAGGATTAGATTTTTACCACCTAAATCCTTCATTAAAAATAAATATGATAGTTTTATTTTGAACTCATTTATATCATGCATGTTAGACTCTATATCAAGTATGTCATCTACATAAAATAACAAGATAATATAGCTGCCATTATCTAATCTCTTAAATTAAATACAATGGTTAGAATGACATCTACTATAACCTTGTTATGTCATAAACATGTCAAATTTTAAATACCACTATTTTGGAGTTTGATTTAGGCCATACAAAGTCTTCTTAAATTTGTACACCATTTTCTCATTACCTTTGACTTTGTATCCTTGTGGTTGTTCCATATATATTTCCTCCTCCAAGTCACCATGAAGGAATTCCATCTTCACATCTAACTATTCAAGATGAAAATATTCTACTACTACCAAAATTAAAATAGTTCTTATAAAATTCATTTTAACTACTAGAGAAAATATTTCATCAAAATCTATACCTTTCTTTTATGTAAACCCTTTTACAAGTCTGGCCTTGTACCTCTTTTTGCCTCCATCTTCTTCTTTCAACCTATAAACCCATTTAATTTGTAATGATCTTTTACCTGCAAAGAACTGAACCAAATCCCAAGTTTGGTTATGTACCAAGGAGTCTATCTCCTCTTTCATGCCTTGTTCTCACTTATTTATGGTTTCTACCTACATTTCTTCTTCATATATTTTTGGCTCACCACCATCAATGAATAATAAATAATAAAGTGAAGGAGAGTATCATTCAGGGAGTCTAGGTAGATCTTCTAACTAAACTTCCAAAAGTTTAAGGTATTTATTGTATTTATTGCATATTCTAATTTTTTGGTACTTTTATAATTTTATTTTCAATGATTTTATCAAGTACTATATATTTAGTATTTGGCTTTTTTTGTTTCTTTCCCTGCAACGGATCTTTGTATATGACCTTCTCATTAAAGAACATGATTTTTTGATTTTCAAAATCTCATAAATGGTAACCAAAATAATTAACTCCATATCCAATAAAAGTACATTTCTTGGATTTTTATTCCAGTCTAGTTCTAATTTCTTTATCAATATGGACAAATGCTTCACAACATAAAGTCTTTAAAAAGGAATAATCTACCTTTTTACCTATCCCTGATTCTTATATAATGCCACCAGCCAAAGGACTTGAAGTCCCTATATTTATTAAGTAAACAATAGTATCCATAACATCTGCCAAAAATTGTAAGGGCAACCCTACATGTAATCTCATGCTCCTTGCATGCTCATGATTATCTTGTTCATCCTTTCTAACATCATTTTTTTGTGGTGTTCTTAGAACCATCTTCTCACTATGAATCCCATGGGATGAACAATAATTATCAAATTCTTTGCTGAAATATTCACCTCCATTATCTGATTTGACACACTTCAACTTATTTCCTATCTCATTATAAACCAAATTTTTCCATTTCATAAAAGTATCAAAAACATCAGATTTTTTTCATATGCAATAAACCCAAGTTTTTCTAGTTGCATCATCAATAAAAGTAACATAATAAGAAAAGCCACCAAGGGATGATACCTGAATTGGTCCCCATACATATGTATGTACAAGCTCTAACTTTTCATGTTTATTTGTCTTCCTAACTCTAAGAAATATGTCTCTTTTTTTTTCCATACACACACTACTCACATAAATCCAAATTAACCATCTTCAAATATGGCAACAAATTCTTTAAGTGGAGAACTTGCATCCCCTTCTCACTCATATGCCCAAGTCTGTGGTGCCATAATGTTGTATATGCTTATGTAGAAGCTAAAGTAATAGAAGAGTCAACATTACCATTAGATAAATATAATATACCTACCTTCTCTCCTTTTTCTATTATCAGTGATATTTTAGTGACCTTCCATGAATTTTATATAAATGTAATTGTGTATCCCTCACTTCCTTACTGCCCTACTAAAATTAGATTTATTTTCAACTTAAGAACATGCCTCACCCCTTTCAACAACCATTTATTTACATTCTATAATTTTATCTATATCTTACCCTTTTCTACAATTTTATAAGGTTCACCATTACCCAAATAAGCCTGTCCAAAATCACCTTGAACATAGTATTGAAAAAAAAATTTATGGGGTGTAGCATGAAATGAAGCCCCTGAATCTAACATCTAAGAATCATTAATGTTATTTAATGAAAATATTAAAGCATCTTGTGTATACACATAATATTTTCAAACTTTTTATTGATTACTGACACTTTGTATCTTACAAGAACCTATCGAGTCTCAATATCTTTGAGTGCATGCCTTAAGAGGTGCATTAAGAAAGGGGTGGGCAGACCATTGGTGCTTTGTAAGATTGTTTTCCCTTTTATCTCTTTCCATCTACACACTCATATCATAAAAAATAATGACCCTAAGCTTATTCTTCTCAACCTTATCTATTCCAATCATTTTCCTCTTTCCATCCTCTTTTTCTTGCCTTAATTTTTTTTGGATAGTCAACTGTACTAGGTCGATTGGGTCAACCCTATACAATCTAGGGGTATTTTTCACTTTTTGGTTTTGTTAGTCTTTCAACTGACCTAGCTTAGACTTAGTGAATTATCCATAAAAACATATAGGGTCAACCTTTTACAACTAGATTTTTTGGGAGGATTTAAGACAAGATCCACCTATATATAAAAGTTCATTTCCAACCATTTGTAAGAATATAAGTGAAAAAGAATAAGTTTAAATAAACATCTACTTATTAACCTTTATACTTGAGGAATAAAGCCTAGGGTTCCATAATTTATTTAGAGATATGGATCTCATCTTATAGAGAAGTCTTTTGGATGCATAGATAGGTTGTGTAGCCTAGAGCTGACTTGTCTTTGTTATCCTTACATACCACAAAAATCTCTTACAAAGCACCTTGTCCAAGGGAGATATTCAGGCTTGATGGGTTCATCTTTAAGGTAAGTATTCCTAACTTTATTTCTCCTATGTAAAAATAGATAGATAATGTAGTTATGATTCTAATCCATGCATTAGGATTCTATATACATTGAAGTGAGTATACGTTGTCTATGCATGTTTAGTTTAGTTTGTTTTTTTCTAACCGCCACTTTATGTCACAAGATTTGGTGTGTACTAGATTAGAATTACTTTCTTGTTATTAGAGTAGAGTGAATATTAAACTTAGGACTCTTTTAGAGTTGTTTTATGATTGTGTTAGATGGTAAGCTTTGGAAACCTACCTCACATGGTGTATTGTGATAAGTGATCCCCTAATTGAGTCTATCAGATCCCTATATTGGTCATGCTCCCATGTAATAAATATATCCCCAATTAGAAGTGTAGGTATGCTCTATCTTCTCTGAGCTAAGATTGATTTATAGACATGATGCATTTTTGATTGCATACATTCTAGTGAACTTGATGTGAACCTAACCCTTATAGGATTTATTTTACTTTCTTTCATTATTTTTAGCATTATATCTATCATACTAAATTGATTTTTTCAACCTAGTATCTAATATCTATGCATAGGTTTTAAATAATAGACAACTGGATTAACTCAAACAATCCAATACATGTTTTTAGATTTCTAGACTTCTAGTTCAGACTACTAGGTTGACCTAGTTGACCCTATACACTTTCAAGCATCTAAATTCAGCTACTAGGTCAACCTAATTGACCCTATACATTTTAAGCACTTATTAGTATGATTTTGTAAAGCTTGATCAACCTAGTTGACCCAATTATCATAGTTTTCAAGTATATTCCAAGGTTATTGACTAGCAATCTTCATTCTCTACATTTTTTATCCACCAAGGTTCCTTTCTATCTATTTGTCTCTTTCTTTTCTACCTTTATTTTCATAGTTTTCAGTCTTCAAAAATACTCTTGTACAGTCAACCCAATGGATCCCATCAACCCAGTTATTTTCTATGTGTGCTATGTGAATAACTGGGTCGACCCTGGCCAACCCTATTTATTTTCAGACCTTGCTTCCATAGTATAGGTTTGACCTTATCAACCATATTCTATATTTTTTGCATATAGTGTCAACATTATACCTTGTTTCAATTTGAAATTAATCTCTAAATGCTAGTAATTAGTTCACACCTTTCCTTTCTTGTTGCTTTCATGCTTATAGTTCACATAGTCTAATTAAGAGGATTTTTTATTTAACATTTAGTTTCACTTTCTTATTTTTACACACATGGCCTAATAACAAAAATTAAAAAATAACTTTAACATTTATCTACACAAGGCCAACATACTTAGATTTCATTACCAAGAGGAAATCTTACTTGATACTCTGGTCAAGTATAAAGTGTGTTTAATGGTATATTCTAGATAAGCACTTAACACCCTTATTGTTGTGGTGTGTGAAGTGAGGGGGTAGGACATAATACCAAGCTTGTATCATTGCACTATAGTCTCTTTCAATTCAAACTACTTGAACCCATCCTTAGATCGCCATTCTAGTTCTTTAAATATAGTCAACTTCCAATCACATTTAGAATCATATCTTAGTAATCTAAATAACATTTAGGTTTCCCAATTAGTTAGCTCTTTACTTTCCAAGTTTATTATTTGCTCTTTGCTTAATTAGATTACAAAAAACTTGCATTAACCAACATTGGTGCAAGGTTTTGTGTTATGTTATTCAATTAGATTGACCAAAATTAATCTAATTAATTATTTATTTATTTTCAATCATTTTTTTCAAATTAATTGTAAAAAGTTATCTTGTTTCAATTCATAATCTGTTATAATCTTTCTAAATTTCCTTATCTATTATATTGGGTTGACCTAGTTGCTGCTATATAATTTTCTAGCCTCTGTTCACTATAATGAATTGATCTAGTCAAACATGTGCTATTTATAGACCCTATTCACTCTTTTACCAACCTCTATTCACTATACTAGGTCAAGCCAGTCGACCTTGTATTGTTTGCAAGCCTTATTTTCTATACTAGGTCGACCTAATCTACCCTGTACTATTTCTATCACATTTTATCTCTTTGTTCTTTTTTGTACTTATTTCCTTTTGTGGTTATCTAATATTATCTCATCATTATGACATATGTTTAACCTTTTTTTAGTAAAAAACATTTCATAATTAAGGATTTGGATAATAACCTCACTTATTTCATTACTTCAAATAAAACTATCTAATTTCTTCCTCATTCTTTTCCTATGTAATTTAATTGAGGTCATTCATCCTAATCATCTTGCCAATACCAATTTTAGGAATCTTCCACCAACTAATCCCTCTCCTATCAATACTCATACCCTTACAACCAATGTTCATAATCCTCTTGTTGCACCCATAACAAGATCACCAAGTCTTATCAATTTCTAAAGTAAAATTGATAAAACCATTCAAATTGATTATCTAGATGGTTCCCAATTATTCAAAAATCTTCATGATAATACTATTTACACTCCTCACAAGAATGGTGGATTTACCAAGCTTCCTTCTTTTCCTACCACATTAAAGACAAATAACATTAATATTGGGAATCCTCGACCTACAAATAATCTTCCTCCCACCTACACTAACAATCCTCCTCCTAAAAACACTAATACCCCTCCTAAAAACACCAATCCACCTATTGATACAACTCAACTTCTTTCACAATTCATACAACAAATGAACATCATGTAAACAACTAAAACCTCTCAAGTGATGAACATGCAACAAAATGTATGCAACATGATTAGTCAACCACCTCAAGTCATCATGTCTCAACCAAATGAAAATTTTATCCCTCCTCTTAAAGATGCCAATGCGAATATCATCCCTCAACCTCCCAAGAATAACAAAATTCTTCAACATATTCTAAATGAATCTTTAACCCCATTCATTGCATCTATAGATATTATAAATATTTCTCCAACTATCATATATAATGGGACTAAGGACCCTAATATATTTCTTAAATCTTTTGATAATATCTATAAGGAATGAGTCCAAACTAACACCTTTTCTACCACCAAGCTCTTAGCCAAAACTTTTTTGGGTGATGCAGTTGAATGGTACAACCACATTCCTAGACATTCCATCTCACAACTAGATGATTTAATCAATGCTCTAATGAAGGAATTCCAACATGATGACCTTCCTAAAAACTATCTTAGCCATTTCATCAATGCCAAACAAGTTCTTAATGAATCTGCTCATACTTTAGTTAAATGATGGAAGTGTCTCACTCATAAAGTGGACCATAACATGAATTATGATACTCTTTTAAAATTATTTGTCATAGATCTTAACCTCTCCTTCAATACAAAGTTCAAATCTTTTCACCTAAAGCTTTAGAAGAAGCCTTAGACCAAGTAAAAAGGCAAGATTTTCTTATGACTCAATTTGAAACACCTTAAACAATCACTAAATCACCTTTTCAATCATTTTATACTACCATTGATTCATACAAGACTCCCCAACCTCAAATTGGAGCATTTAATTCAACTAATTTTAACCCAACCCACCCTCCCTTGAGTCTAGAACAACTTAAAACTAAATTTCTACCCTCTAAACCCATGAGCTTTGATCCTTCCAAACCTCCTCCAAAATGGTACAATCCTGATAAGTTTTGTTGGTGACATTATACTATAGGTTATTCTCATGAGTATTTTCACAATCTTCACCATTTTATTCTTTTTTCCTTTCTTGGTCTACATTTCAATCTTGATACTCTCACAAAACAATGTTATCAAGACTATCTTCAAGCTTATCAAAGTCAATCTCAAGAACCACAATCACATCAAAATTAACTACTTAATGATCAATAAAAATCATCCCATATCTACACTTCATCCACTGATCTTATTCAAACCATAATGGATCCTTCTTCCTACACCAATAAGGAAAGGATGGCCAACATGAACAACTTAAAACATATTTTTGCATCCATTGATCCTCAACCTCTTAGGTCACATAAACCAAAAGAGTACCCAGTTCAAATACCTACTTCAAAACATATCATTCATGGTCCTCCTTTACCTCCTTTACCTCTTCATACCTCTCCTACACATCCTATGTCACATTCAACTTACTTAAAATCTAACAAACCAACACATTTACCTATCTCCAAACACACCCACCAACCCAATGCAAACCATTTTAATAGTTCAATGTTACCTCATTCCAACTCACATGTTGGGGCATATTGATATGCCCATCCACATGTCCCTTTAGACTTCGGGCATCTTGCAATGGCCATCCCTACATCAAATCACTCATTGGGGAATCTTATGATGCCCACTCTTATTCTAAAATACATAATAACAAATAAATTCAACTTCAAGAAACCTTTCGAGACTTATAGACTTATATTTCACATGCTCATATTTGATACAAACATTAGCATAGATCTTACTTTTTATTTTTGTCTCATGTTTCTTTGTTTTCGTGTAGTTTATTTCTTTTACTTTCACTTTACTAAGCATCATTATTTTCTTTAGATTATTTGGTTTTCTTACACATTACATTTGGCATTTATTTTTACTTTGGTTCTTATGTATCTCTTTCATTTTTGTCTCTTTATGTCATTCTTTCCCTTCATATCTTTATTATTATTTTTTCCCCTTATTTAGCATTCACCCTCATGGGTTTATCTTTTGTGAGTTTGTAGTATAAGATCATGGATAGGACTAGGACCTCCTCACAAAATACCACCTTTGAATCTTTTCTCATTTTATTATTTCACATTTTTATTTTTAGCACCCTTGTGGGTTTTTATTTTATGAGTTATAGTATAATACCACGAATAAGACCTGACCCTCCTCATAAAATTACCATCTTGTCATTCCTTTTCTATAAAATACTTTGATCCTTGTTCTCATATTTTGTTTTTTCTTCTTTGTATAGATAGAATTTACATAACAATCTATGTTAACATGTTTTTCTCTATTTCCCTCATTCTTATGATAAGGAATCATACTTTATTGTCATTGCATTCCCTTTTTACCCTTTGTCACATTATTTGTGATTTGAAGTAATTAAAAATTGTTCCATGTGTCATTCCTCTTGATTTCCCCTTTATTTCACTCCACATTAGATCAAACAAGGTCAAAGTCAAGATAACATTTTTATTTCACCTAGATTTATGTGACTCTTAGACCCCATGCTCTTTGAAATTATCTCTCTTAGAAACCTTGTCCCAAGTATTCAAATGAAATTCATCTTTAACACCTATGTTTGGTTTTCCAAATCCATATAGAGGAGGAACAGAAAAAGCCATCAAGAAAGTTAAAATCCAAATCATTTGAAACAAAAGGTAATGATATCTAAAAGGCAACATACAAAACTCAAAAGTCAAATCACACTAAAATATGTGATTACAAGCACATATCTTATCTTTAATTAAATCTCAAATTCCATAGTTGGCCTCACATAAAGCTGAGGTCCTTTGGGGTGAGGTAGGCCAATAGATTGGAATAGGTAAGGTAATGTTATCTAAAAGTTAAACTCTATGGTGCTACCTAATTTCTCACATAAGTACCCAATCTTCATAGTAGATTGATAGCTCTATAAGGGGTGTTGAAGAATAGGGATCATGTTGTGGGAAGGTATGTCCATTTTAATTTTCATGCGTATATCCTTCATGGGATGATCTATATACTTCATTTGTTGACTTAAGACGTGTGTAGCTAAGAGAAGTTATTCATAGTCCTTAAGGTCAAAAGTCCTCTTGTTTTGATAAACCTAATTTGAGTGTCTTGAATTTGATAAAGAGTTCCTCTACCTTGATTTTTACTTCATTTATCTCCTCCACCTATTTTATTTCCCCCCTTGATAGTCAAATTGTGATTATAAATCTATTTTCCCTCTTCTATTATTCCTTCTTCTTCACATCTTAAAAACATGCTAGCATTATTTTGTTTTAGTTTTATCTATCCTTAGTGAAAAATAACAAGTTTGAGTAAATATGGATTGCACTCTTACACCATTCATTTACCACACCACCTCATTTTCATCCTAGTCATAACATTGGGTGGTTGTGTTTTCTTACATTGCCTCTTAGAACAAGCACTAAGTTTGAGTTTTTCATCTTTTAGAGCTATTGATTTTCATTTCTCCTTCATGTTCTTATTTGTTTTTTACAAACTTCATTTATCTTATATATGAAATTTTACATTATTACATGTTTCTCTGTATGTATGCCTTCTTCCTATTTGTCTCACAACTTCAATTACATTTCATTTTCCATATTTCATATTTTTCCTTTTTTGCCTATCTTACATGAGCTTAGTTTTCACTATCTTGCATATCTTTGTTCAAGTTTTCTTGCATGGATATTTCATTTGTCATTCATGTTTTACATATTTCCCAATGTGATTTAGTATGTTATACATTCCTTTTTGTCATTTATGTTTTACATTATTTTTAATATAATTTACTGTGATGTACAATCATTTGTTATTCATTTGCCATCATTTATCATTCTTTTGCCATTCTTTTATCATTCATTTTCATTCAATATTATAGATTTGCCTTAACAATCCTAATTTACCATTTTTTTCTAATGTCCTTCATATTTTTATCTCTAACAACTCATTATTTTTCACTATCATATGTCTATCTTCCAAAAACTTTCACTTTTGGCTATTTTTTTCACTAACTTCTATAGGTTTGTTTAGTGTTCTCCACATTAGATACCTTCACATATATTGTACTCTATTTTTTATCTAAAACACTAAGGTAAGTAAAGGTATATATTTTTTTAATTCTATCCTTTCATTTATATTATTTACTACTTATTTTATTTTACCTAGCATCAACATTGTGTGTTATCTTGTTCTATTTCCTAAAGTGCCATCACATGTTTCACTTACGTGACACATGATGAGGTTCATGTGGGGCATATGTATACACATAATATTTTCAAAAAAATTATTGATTACTGACACTTTGTATCTTGTAGGAACCTATCGAGTCTTAATATATCTAAGTACATACCTTAAGGGGTACATTGAGAAAGGGGTGGGCAAACCACTGGTGCTTTGTAAGATTGTTGTCCCTTTTGCCCCTTGACATCTACACACTCATCTCCTAAAAAATATTTACCCTAAGATTATTCTTCTTAGCCTTACCTATTCTAGTCATTTTCCTCTTTCCATCCTCCTTTTCTTGCCTTATTTCCCTTTTGAATAGTCAATTGTACTAGGCTGACTGGGTTAGCCCTGTACAGTCTGGGGGTATTTTTCACTTTTTGGGTTTGTTAGCCTTTTGGCTGACCTATCTTAGACCTAGTGAATTATCCCCAAAAATATACAAGGTCAACTAGGTCAATCCTATATAGCTAACATTTCTATAAGGATTTAGGGCAATATTTGCCTATATATACAAGTTCATTTCCAACCATTTGTAAGAATAGAAGTGAAGAAGAATAAGTGCAAATGAACATCTACTTATTGACAATTCTAATTGAGGAATAAATCTTAGGGTTTCATAATTTTTTTGGACATACAAATATTATCTTGTGGATAAGTCATTTGGATGTATTGGTAGGTTGTGTATCCTAGAGCTGACTTGTCTTTGTTATCCTTACATACCACAACAATCTCTTATGAATCACCTTGGCCAAGGGAAATATTGAGGCTTGGTGGGTTCATCTTCAAGGTAAGTATTCCTAACTTTATTTCTCATTTATAAGAGTAGATAGATAACACAATTGTGCTTTTATTCCCATGCATTTGGATTCTATATATATTGACATGAATATATGTCTTCTATGCATGTTTAGTTTAGTTTGTTTTATTTCTAAGCCCCACTTTGTGCCACAAGCTTTGGTGCATACTATATTATATTTAATTTCTTGTTATTAGAATAGAGTGAACATTAAACCTAGGAATATTTTAGGGTTGTTGCATTATTATGTTAGCCTATAGACTTTAGAACCCTACCTCACATGATGTATTATAACAAATGATCCCCTAATTGGGTTTAACAGATCCCCATATTATTCATGCTCCCACTTAATAAATTTATTTCCAATCATAAGTGTAGGTATGTTATATCTTCTCTGAGATAGGATTGATTTATAGACATGATGCATTTCTTATTGCACACATCTTGTAACACATCACTTTTGACATTTTATTCTCGATTTTTATCTTCTTGTCCATCTCCTTGTTTTCCTTTTCAAAACCAATAATATTTCTTGAGGTGTTGTTTATTCCTATAAATATAGCACACTAACATTCCTCTAGGTTTGGATCTACCCTTTTTAGACTTACCATGATTCCCTGGGCCCTTCTATTCTTTTCTCTTCTTTTATTCTCCATAGTCAAAGCATTACCTAATATCTCACCTATACTTTTTCATCACATTTCCTCACTAAGAATAACACTAATAACATTATAAAACTTTAAAGTGTTTGAACCAGAGAAAAAATTACTCACAACCATGACCAAGCCATTTTAACTTTTTAGTAATTAGCACAAAATCAAAAGATTTATAACCTCATCATCAAAATTTACTCCTATAAAGCTTAACTGATTTGTGACCATGTTAAATTCATTTAAATAATCAGAAGAAAACCCACCTTTTGACATTTTGAAATTAAATAAATGCTTTATAAGAAATAACTTGTTGGAAGCTAAGGATTTTTTATACACTCTATCCAATATATTTATGACATCTGTTGTTGTCTTTTCTTTTGAAATATTTAAATCCACTGATGCTTCCAAGCACAAGAGTATTATTCCTAGTGATTTTATATCAAGAACCTCCCAATATTCATCCTTCATAGTCGTTGACTTCTTTGCTATTCCACCCAATGGTAGAAAAATATTCTTATGATATAGATAGTCCTCCATTTGCATCCTCCATAGTTGGTAGTTTTGGTCGTTAAACTTATCCACCTTAAAATTTCCTTCTTCTACCATTGATACCAATCAAACTAGGAACCCTATTTTCCTATGAATTTATATTCCAAATAAACATTTGGCTTTGATACTAGTTGTGAGGAATATAGAACACATAGTAATATTAATGAATTAAAGATGGAAATAAAATGTATAAAACACAAGATAATAAAGACATAGATTTAACATGATTCACTCAATATGGGCTATGTCCATACATAAATAACCAGTCATTATTATTTATTCTAAAAAATAAATGGAAAAAACTATAATACATCCACTACAATATCCTCTTCACTTACACATAGTTTGCCACCGTGACTCCCATGCTCTCATATCAAATGAGGGTTACATATTAGGGCAAAAATACACAAACATAATTTTTTACCATTAGATATGTGACCTAATAGTGAATGGTCCATATTTATTATGAAATTATAATATTTTATACTACATTTTTAACAAAACCTTGGTGGCCTTAGTGGGGGGGGTGTTATCCCCCACACCCCTTATAAAAAATTTGGAATTATAATAAGATCAGGGTTCACCATCCAATAGAGTGGAGTTAAAACCATAAATACCCTAAATTTAATATGATTTTTGAGAGCATAAGAAATAATTTAAATTTAATACTATCACTACACATTCCTCATCACCCATAGCCCTACCTAGTCTAGGTGATGGAATACACTTAGTGACACAAAAGATGAGGAGTCTGCCAGAGTATGCAATGAAAATTACCAAAAAAGGGGAAGGTTACCTTAACTTATCTAAATAAGGAATTTAACTCCCATAATGGTATCTCATGATGAAAGCTTAGAATACCTAAATGGGCTTAAAATCTTCTTTTGACATAAGCAAACCTAAATACAGTATCTTTACGTTTGAAGGAGGTTGATTGAATATAAGACTTTTATGTTTGGGTTGGTTTCAAATGCACTAAAGGTTTTGATGAGTTCATTCAAAAACTTACAATGTTAAATATCAAGAAAAGGTCTTAAAACCCTATAGTCATCATCTACATCCAATCATGAGGAATAAGATCCAAGTTTAAGGTTCTCAATGGTAGAGTTGACTTAATTTTGATATGTAATGGTTCTAAAGGCCTCAGGGGACATAAAGGAACATGAAAAAAAACCTTTTAGAGCATAATCATCACTTATAAGGGTTTGTAAGTACTGATGACCACTTACAACTGTACCCTAAGGTTTAGTGAGTGGATTATGTAAGGTATTATAAAAGAATTAAATGGCTTAACCAAGCTAACACAAATGATCCAAATGGGTATAGGGAGTGGATTACATACATATAAAGGTGTTCAAGTGATTAGATCACTCTTTTTAAGGGAAAAAGACAAGAAACACAATCATTAGGCCTATTAGCCTAATACCCTCCTTCAAACACCACTATCTAAAGACTGAGGTCAGAAGCAATAAAGGTTGAATAGGGACCTAAAGATAGTATGAAAGTGTTCCTATGGTAGTTATAGAGGTGAGAGAGACATTGAAATTGTAATCTATCCTCACATTGGTTATGGCAAAGCCCTACCAAAATTGAGTCTTATACTTACCTATTGAAATGAGTTCAAGCTAGATATTCTATCTCCTTATTATTAATACTGAATTTGAGTATGTTGTATTGATGAATACTTAGTGATAGTGTTTTATTATTTAAATTTGTCCTTAATGCTCATGCCTTATGTAATTTATACCTCTCACAAGTTATATGAAGTGTTTTACTTAGTTTGCTAAGATAGATAATTGATCAACCATTAATTTTTTCTATTAGCACCTCATGGTTGATCACCCTTGTATGTTTAAAATATCTCCAACCTTCATATTAAAAAACTATTATGATTAGGAATATTTTAGATCATAATAATAATATTATAGTCTAATGTTTCATAAAACATCTTCAACAAGCTGAGGACTTCATGTTTGGTGCATCACCTTCAAGTTATATTGCTAAATATAGTATTCATTTCTCCCTTTTTCATGACAAGCAAATAGTCTAGTTAGTTAGTTTAGGTGTTTTAATTAACCCAAAATATATGGTTTTGACTCACTTTTAGGAGACCCAAAAAATAGGGTCAATCTAATTTCATAGCTCAAAGTGAGAGGGATTGAATCACCCTCTCATAGGGTGCATTTTAGAGCTATATTCCTTTTTTTTGCAAAAGAGAACAATTTCTCCCTTTGTTCTAGTATCATTTCATCCTCCTTCCTATCCAATTATTTTATTTTCCTCACCCTTTGTATAGTTATATTTTTCTTATTGAATAATATCCTTATTGTTTGAAACTATGTGAGGACGAGGCCCATTCTATTCTTTTTTCACTCTTGGAACTCTTTAACCCAAGAAGGGACAATGAGTTCCCCTTGTTCCTCAAGTTGATTGGTCTCTAAAGAGGTGGAAGGTGGTGAAAATTCTAGTGGAAACATTAAAATATTTATTATATAAGTAGTTGAAGAGGTGGATAATTGACCCTGTTCCACCCTAAGATGTCCCTCTGTAGTGTAGTCTCTACCATATATTTTGTTTTTCCTAGGGTCTTTAAGATTATCATAATGAAAGACTTGATATAAGTGGATTGATGAATGGACAAAACCAATTGGGTAGATGGAATCAAGGGTGAAGGTGGTGTTTGGGTAAACAAATGGAAATAAAACAAGTCTTAAAAATGAACCCTCCTTTTAGGGGCTTGGGTTCTAACTATTATTGGAGATTTGGTTGAAATAATTAAAGAATCAAAAGAAATATAAGTTTTTTTTCTCAGTTTCCTTAGTATTATCATGGGTATATATTGGCTTAGTTTTCAAATAATATTTTTACAATGACTCATATAGAGAAACATGTGTAACAACTGGACTAGTAGATGGAAAATAAAAAATATTAGTATCTATAATTATAAGGGAGGAGGTGAGATAAGACACTACCTTATTGAAGTTCTAAATTTATTCTTCAATAAGAACATATTCACCTTATGTGGAAGCTGGTTTATCTTCTCCTTATAACAACCTTATGTATTCTAATTTATATTTTTCTTGCTTAATTTCTTTAGACACATTATCCTCTATTATTTCAATTGTATTAATTTTGAATTTTTTCTCTTCTTCATCTATAGTTTATAGTTTATCGTCTTCCTCACCACTGGTGTAATATAATAGTGAAAATGCCTCTTTTTGTTCTTCTGGTTCCTCATAAATAGGACCTCCATAAATGGATATATTTTCTGTAGGTATTTATTCTACTTGGGTAATCCTAAGATAGACTGGAGGCATTTTGGGCTTCCTATCATAAGTAAAAATGGATGGAAAAGAAGATGAAGGGAATTCAATAGTGGATGGAGATGAACCATATAACATAGGTGGAGGTGAAGTGGGAATGAAAGAAGTGGTAGAAGGTGGAATGGATGAGAGAGCCATAATAGTTTGAGGTAGAGGGACCAAAACTATAGGTTCCACTAGTGGATATGTTAGAGGTGATGTGGGTGATACTATGGATGATATCCATTATCACAAAATAAATCTTTAATTTTTTTGGAAGACTTACTAAACTATAATCAAATGAGGCAAAGGTGCCAAATAAATTAATCCTATTTGACCACATATAAGAGGTGGTGCCCTTGGAGTTGATGTAGAGAGTTGAATTACAACCACTAATTAAGGATTCATAAGTCTCTCAAGAATATTCTTCCTAACTTTGGGATATGTCTTCCTTTGAGTGGCATATAATTACAATGGGTAGCTTCCTCTTATTGAGGAGAGGGATAATGATCATTCTCTAGGCATGATTAATCATATGGTTTGGGCCATTAATAACTCATAGCTCTATTTACCTCCTATGTAATTTTATTTTCCCCCTCTTTAGTAATCAAAGGATTATACTGAATCTTATATGTAACTACCATTGGCATTTTGTGTTTGTTCATTTGAATGAAGACCTTAGAGTCATCTGAAGCATTGATAAATATTTTATCATGCTCAATTTTTTTGTGGCCATAGGGAATATGAACTCCCTTTTTACTGAGATCATTACGCTATTTCTTGACCCTACCTCTAGGGTCCCAATCTCTTTATCAAGATTATTCTAAACCATAATGGGATCTGACTTTTCCAACTGTATTGAAGTGATTCCTTATTGGGTATTGAATTTGACCAATGCTAAAAGGGGTTTTGTAGTATTAACCTAGGTGTTTAACCATGAGATCTTCATCCACACTATTATATATCTGACATGCTATTTATTACTCTACCACCTTATCAGGAACATAATGAAGTAAATACAAAGGAGGTTACCTAGTTCCCTTTATCTTGATTATAGTAAAATTAGGATAGTACCAATAATACCCTCTTTTCTCTATACTTCTTATATTCTATGAAATCCTAGGCACATGATGCCCATAGATGGCTTGGTAGACTTATGGATAAATGTCTTCTAAAATTATTGTAATTTCAATTTTAACCCTGTAAACATATAATATGGAATCATTATCATAGACCATATTATTTATGCAATCATTATATGGTTCTCAAGATTACCTATAAGTCTTGTGTATTATCCCCATGACTACATCCACTACATAGGACATCATATAAAAATTTCCATCAAAGGGCCTTTGGTCAAGTCAAAACATTTTTTCTCTTAGCCTTACACTGATGACTTCACTAAATACAAAAATTTTATCAATGGTCAAAGTAATGTCTAACAAGGGCACCCATTCATCATGCACATAAATGACATTGGGAAAACCATACAATCTATTCATTAATGTCATTGATATTCAAATTACTATCATGAACTTTACTTTGGGAACTGAAGAGATAACACTCGAATATTCATTCTTTCTTATTTATTGAGCCATTATTTGAGTTTCCCCTCAATATTATTATAACCAAGCATTGGATAAAACCTAATCATAGGTCATTTTATGCATTGGAAGTTATAAATACTTCTTGAATGATTACTTATAAACATATGTTATTATGTTTCTATGAAGTCTAAAGTGTAGGCAATCCCCAATAACATCACTATTAATAAATAAATTATGAAGTAAATTGACGCCAGGTATTACCTCATATTTTACTATTGCATTGTGCAATCTCATGTTCTTAATGAATAGTAAATCATCAATATATCTTCACTCAAATTCAGATATCTAATCTTGTATTCATTATGGATTTATGCCATACACCACATGCCAATAGCTAAATTATGAGGGAATCAAAATTCAAGTGCTTCCTTATCAAATATTATGTCTATATATTTAGGCCTACACAAGATGGTATTGGGGAAGGAGGTTGATTTTGATACACTCATAATGAATAAGCCATTATTATACTATAAATATTTGTATTTTTTTTGTAAGTTGATTGAAGGTACTCATAAATTCATTAGAATAAAATCAATGGATTTTGATAACTGGATAGTTCAAATTCCTAGTTTGCTAGTATTTGATCGATGGCTATGGTGACTTGATGTGGTGTAAAATTTTGTAAATATTTCTAAAATCTTAGGAATTAAAATCCCAGTTCATGTGAAGTTAATGTAGTAGTGGTTTTTTTGATTTTGTTTAAACCTAAAATCTAGATTAGAGAATCTAGGGTTAAAGTGGATAGAGACAACCTATGGCACAAGGGTGGTAACCTATCTCTATAGTAGGAAAATTAATTTTCAGACTTAGATAAATAATATTCTAAATTTATAGATTGAGATATCTTAAAAATAGAAAATATAACTATGTTATATATTTCAATGATAATGAAAACAAGATACTTAGCTGATTCTCATGCTAATATAATTATAGATCTAGAGTAGGAAGGAAATAGACTAGATCTATATTATGGATTAATCATTTGATTCTAGAAATTATATCTCTCTGGCATTAGATACTTGCATCAACCTGAGACAATTATGTCAACTCTTCTATCTAGCCTAGGTATAGTTGTATAGTATGGAATACTTATTAGATCTTAATGCCATCACTTGAAATATTATGGGTTATGTGTTACCTTTGATCTAGTGTTCTTAGATCTAGATTATGGGATGTTACTCCTTGTCAAATAATAAAACCCTAATTATTCATCTTTATAGTGGATATGGAAAAAATGGGTTAATGGGCTCATGGTGTTGATCTAACCCCAAATACCTCTATATTACTGGGTATTGGCTAAATTTCCATTACTTTGAAGAGAGACTCAAACTTATGTAGTTCTCCCCTACGTGTGGCCTTGTGTGTGCATAAGGATGCAATGTGTGATAAATAGGTACATATAGTGACATGTCGAGGGAAACATACCCCATTCTCAAAAAATGAGGATCCTTATGTTAAAATAGTATATATTTATACTTTAAAATTGAAAATCCATTTGATCAAAACATCATTATCATGTTTTCACATTATTCATATTTGAGGATCATCCACATCATGTTCTAGTTAGTTTGTTTGTTCATGGCTCTGGTCTAGCCTTACCTAATTTTGTTAATTTGGAATCTTCTTATTTTAGGTTATCAATATAACAAACATCCATTAGAGGTAGATAATGTTTAGGTTTCATAATTTTAATGATTTTCTCTTAATCCAACCTTTTACTAACCTATGGTCTATCAAAAGTCAAATTGAATGCATGTTCAATCTTCCTGAAACCCTTAGTCAAAAACCCTAGCTTAGACCCTTCATTCTAATTCAATTTTGGTGGGAATAAAATTATGCGAGAACTTTTAATATGCTATGAACTTAGTTAAATTTTTATACTAAGGATTAGTCATGTTTTTCAACATGACCAAACCTTAGTCTAAAAATTATATACTAAGTCTCTTTTATGTCTTGAGCCCTTTGTCTCATTTTATTTTTAAAAGGTCTAGCCTTTTATATGTAGGGTCCTTTTTATATGTTATTAATTTAGATTAATATCTTAGTCCTGAGGCCCCATTCATGTTTATTAACACAAATAATATCTTAGTCTTAAGACTTTATTCTAAGTCTTATATGTCTTTAAGCCCTAACTTAAAATGTGTGCTTATTTTTAGGATCAATGGTCCACGTCTAATTGGGTAAAGTTGATCAAACAGAGTGAGAGGAGCCTGATATGCCTAAGACTTTAACCCATAGGACCAATCTCACTCAGCTCCATGGATCGAGATCAATGATCTATATTCACGTAGATACTAAAGATCTAATGAAGTGAGATCAGCATGTATCGAAATGGGTCCTTTTTTATTATAAAGTAGACTTAGCTTAAGTTTTACCCTAAGGTTTTTATTGTATTTATCAATACAATAAAACCTGAAGATAAAAATTATGTTATAACTTTAATTATTCAAAGGGTCTTCATTTTATTATGTTTTAAGGACCTATGTTAAAGACTTATGTTCTGCTTGGTTCTAAATTTTAAATGGTCCTAAGCTCACTTAATCCTTTTATTACTATAAGAGCCAATGGTGTCCAACTACCTGAATCATAATCGACAACTTGTGTTTGCTCTAGCAAGATCAATCCAATGACATGTATTGAATCAATGTTTCTATGAGATCCACTATGTTTCATGAGACTTGAATTTGACATTCTCATTCTCATAATTTGACATCCATAAGGATGTCATTGATGTCCATGAGACCAATAAATTTTAGTCCCTTTGGTTAATTTTGAGAGCTTAATTTTGACGTTCTCACACCCATTATATGATGTCTGTGAGACTACCAAATTTTAATTCCTATGGTTAATCATGAGAGATTAATTTTGGCATTCATGCAAACATCATTGACATTCACATGACTATCATTGATGTCCATGAGACCATCAAAATTCAAGCTCAGGAACCAATCTCACTTAGCTAAATGAACATGTTTTAGATTGAGGTAAAAATAGGTTTTGAAGGGGCCCCGAAACCCTGTAACAGAGAGCAAAAGAAAGAACGTCTAGGTCCACAAGCAATGCCTAAAAAAAACTACAAGGAAGTAGCAAAAATAGGTTTTAAATGGACCTGAAACCATTAGAGATGCATCCGATCAAAACCCAGAAATAGAAATCTGGTAGCATAACAAACAAAAGATAACAAAAGGAAAACAAAGATCAGTACCAGTTTCTAAACCAACAAGAAGGACCAGATTATTCATCCAGTTCCAGTATCAAGTTCATGGCTTCTTTTCCTTTCAAAGCAATTTCCTGGGTGGTAGCCTCCAGCAAAGCTCCTTTTTGTGTATCTTTCTTTCTAGAGCTTTGCCTCGTCCTTTTGCTGGGACCCTCTAGTGCTTTGGTCTCCTCATTGGCTCATTTACCTATATTGATAGCAGCTACACAAATGTTGGATGTTACTTCCTCCATTTTCATTCTGTTGTCCTTTATTAGTTCCCGGAGGTTGTTTTCATAAGCTTTGAGCTTGACAGGGATCTCGCTTAACTGATTTTCCATGTTGTTTACTTTGTTCCAAGCAGCTTTCAGAGAATCTTCCAAGGTTTTCGCTTTTCTCTTGAGATCAATGATCTCCCTACACATCTAGGAATCAAATTGGGAAGAAGACTCAGCTTTACAATTAACCCAGGTCATAGGTGTGTGTGTTTCATCATTCTGATTCTTCCCTCTCCAATCCTCAGACTTTTTATTGGGGCTATTCCTGGCTTCTTCAAATAAATCTTCTCGACTCTTTTGTTCCTGCTCTTTGATTCCAGTTTGAATTTCCATATCCATGTTTTGAATATCATCCTGGACAGAAATTTCCTTTTCATTCTTAGAAGTTGGGTCCTCAACAGGATTTTCCTGGACAAATTCATCCTCTGACACTTTCTGGTTTTCCTCCGTCTCTACTATTATGATAGTCGAATCCTCCTCTATATTGACGTTATCTTTTTCAATTTCCTCAGAACCTTCTTCATCATTACTAGAGTTGGTATCCCAGCTCTCAGTTCCTTCTTCCTCCGGTTTTTCCTCCTCGGGTTCTTCAATTCTCTCCCATCCCCTTTCTTCTTCTACAATCTGCTTATTAGGACTTGGGGTCTTAATTTTGCCTCTCCTGCTTACATTTTCATTCTTTTTATTTCCTGGCAACTTATTTTTCCCCTGTTTGGGATACTTAACCAGTACCCTATTCTTCCAGTAGCCTTCAATAAAGCAAAATAAGTCCTTCATGAAGAATAGGGCGCATATCCTTTTTCCTATGAGCATATAAACTTTGGATCAGGGAGTAGCAAAGATAGAAAGGAAAAGACAAGCTAACCTTATGCCTGAAGTGGTTGAGGAAGACAAAATGGAACTTGTGCACTCGTTTGCTTCTTCTGTCCAGGATGAAGTACTCCCTTATACAGCTTAAGACGTCCCTCCATATCCCTTTAATCTGGTCCAGCTCATAGAAATCCCCATTTTTGACCAGCTTCTGCTCCTCCTCATCCATTTTGGGGAACTTACAAAAGGCCTCGTTCAAAATGCTGGTCTGCTTGGAAAATTTGAGTCCATCCATTGGCAACCCTATAACCTCAGCTATAAAATCCTCTATTAATTTTACTATGATACCATGCAAGGTGACCCTATCATCAGACCAATTTTTGAAAAAGGCCGTCGTGATATGCGGTTTAGAGCCGTGGAGTCTTTCCATGTAGCTCACAACTTTTCCTTTCTGCAGGATTCTCTAGACTTGATGTTTCTCTCTCCATTCTACACAGCTCTTGGGTTCCTGTTTATGGGGTTCTCCCTTCCTTTCATGCGCCATACTCATTTTCTTTGAATCCCAATTACTGTGGATATTACCCTGAATCCTCCTGCTGTCAAGTTGATTGGGACATTGACTTTATTTGTGCCTTTTCAGGATCCGCTTCTCCCTCTTGAAGACCTTACTCTTTAATAATTGAGTTCCTTTCCCTGTGAAGTCACTCCTCCTACTCATTATGTTTTTATTACACTCCAATCTTACCTTCTTTCGCATGTGTGGCATCGAGAAGAATGAGCGCCTTTAAATCCACGTTCCTTTCTAAGGTTTCATCCCACCTCACTTTTTGACCTTCCCAGACAGCACAATTAGCAAGCCAATCTGCAACACCGTTGGCTTTACGAAAGGTGTGGGTGATTTTAATATCTTCAAAATTTTTCAAAAGAGTTTTCATCTCCTTTACCTTATCCTCTATGGTCCAAGACGTAGTATTCTTATTATTAAGAATATTTATAACATTCAAAGAGTCCCCTTCAAGCCACAATTTAGAATATCCCGAATCCACAGCTAATTTAAGGGTCTAGAGGGCAGCTATAGCTTCGGCAATGTGGCAGTTAGATATACCAATGGGAATTGCAATAGCATCAATAACCATACCCACATGATTTCTCAAAACACCACCACAACCAACATTCCCCGGGTTCCCTTTTACTGCACTGTCAAAGTTACCTTTAATCCAACCTTGAGGTGGAACAATCTAGGTAACACCTAATCTGGGGTTATCAGGTTTGCCAAGAAAAAAATCCGTCCTCAGGGGATTATCCACATTGAGATTAGAGCTTAGATTTTTTTGAGAAGAAAAATTTTCCTTTAGAGCTCTAATGATGTTTTGTCCTACCACCCATCCAGGGAGCTCTTTATTTTTAAATATTTAGTTATTTCTTTCCTTCCATATTCCCCACCAAATATGGGGAAGAGTAATTTTCCATAAGAAGAGAACTTCAGGATTCGTTGAAGGACAATACCAGCTTTTGAGAGAAAGTTCTACGTTTTTGTGGTGAATCCATGTAATGCCCCACAGATTGAGAACCTCCTTCCAAACAAGCTGAGTGAAGGAACAATTCACAAACAGATGATCTCTATCTTCAAGGTCTCTCTTACACATAATACACCTGTTAACAATATTGATTCCACGTTTCTGTAAATTATCCAAAGTCAAAATTTTGTTTTGGAGAAGGGTCTAGAAAAAGAACTTGATTTTAGGAATGAGCCCCTTAATCCAGGCTCTTGTCCATAACGGTTTTCTACCATTTCCCTTAGAGATGAAAATGGAAGAGACTTTAAACTGTCCACTTGGCTCCTGGTACCAAAAAATTTTATCTTCTTGATTAGGATATAGAGATATAGCATTTAGGGATAATTGAATATCCTTGAGATCTTGATCATAGTCAGTGAGGTTTACCCAATTATTGTTCTGCCAGTATTGATTAACCGTTATGCCCACTCTTTGCTTACATCTTTCTATAACATCTTTATCTTGGATTTCTTCCTGTAAAGGTTTACCTCTTAACCAAATATCTTCCCAAAATTTCACCTTTTTACCATTGCCTGCTTTCCAAGAACTTCCTTCTTCAAGAACATGTTTTGTTCCCTGGACTGCCCCCCAAATAGCAGAAGGATGAGAAATATCTGGAGAAGTAAAGAAGTCATGAAGTGACTGTGCCTTAAATAAGTACTTATGCTTCCATATTTTACTCCATTCTTTATTTTCCTGATAGACCCTCCATCCCTATTTAGCTAAAAGGGCAGTGTTCATACTTCTTATTTTCCTTATACCAAGTCCACCATCCTTGACCGGTTTGCAAATGTTATCCCATGCAATAAGAGGCATTCTCCTTTTCTCCTCAGAACCTGACCAAAGAAAGTTTCTTTGAATTTTTTCAATTGCTTTAGCAAATTTAGAGGGGATTTTGAAAAGACTCAAAGCATACGTGGGTATGCTTTGAAGACTAGCTTTGAGGAGAGTTAGCTTTCCTCCTTGGCTAAGAAGACAGCCTTTCCATCCCGCTAACTTCTTACTAAATTTGTTGATAAGTCCTTCCCAAAAAGCTTCAGGGGCTTTCGATCCAAAAGGGAGACCAAGGTATATGGAAGGAAAAGAACCTATGGAGCAATCAAGGATTCTAGCAATTTTGTTCTGTCTATAATCAGGGGTATTAGTAAAGAAAACTACACTTTTATTCTAGTTTATCAGCTATCTTGAGGCAGAGGTATACAGATTAATTACTTCCTTTATAATTCTTGCTTCAGTTACTTCAGACTGTCCCATGAAAATAGTATCGTCCACAAATTGACCATGGGAGCAAGTTAAAGGATGCGAAGAGGGTCTCAGACCTTTAAATAGGCCTCTATGAACTAAGTCCCCAAGGTATCGCCCCATACTATCTGACATGATAATAAATAGAATAGGGGATATAGGATCCCCTTGTCTTAATCCCCTAGACAGATTGAAAAAATGAGATGAGCTCCCATTTACCAACACGGCTATAGAAGTAGTAAATATCAACTATTTGATAATATCAACCACTCTTTGTTCAAAGCCAAAGGCAATAAGGCTTTTAGAAAGGAATAGCCAATCCACCCTGTCGTATGCTTTTGCTATGTCCACTTTCATTAAGAACCCCTCAGTGTTGGATTTGAGCAGTGAATGAATATTCTCATGCGCCGTTATAACTGAGTTGAGGATTTGTCTGCCAGGAATGAATCCATTTTGCTGATCAGCTATTATCGAAGGGATCACTTAGCTAAATGAACATGTTTATCTTCATGTTATAGGATCAATGGAATCTCATTTGGAAAATAAAAATGTTTAGGGTTTTATATCTAAATATTGAAATTGATCTTTCATCAACCTTTGACCTATCATAGACTAAGTAAAATTATGTAGGAAAAATTATAAACACCATAGACTTAGCTTAAATGGTATCCTAATATTGAGTCATGTTTTTAAACATTTGACCGAACCTTAGTCTAGAATCTTATGCTTGGTCCCTATGTATCCCATGATAGTTTGGTCTATTTTATTAGCTCGATATAACTAATACAGGGTCATATTGTTATAAGACTTAGCCTAGAGCTTTTACACTAAATTTTTATCATGTTTATTAATATGATAAAACCTTAGGCTAAAAAAAACTTTATATTGAGTCTCTTTTATTATTTGGGGCCCATTTTTACTATGATCTAAACCTAGCTTAAATATTTTAGCATAAAGTTCATTTCATGTCTATTAACATGAAATAAAACCATAGTCTAAAGTCTTTAACCTAAGTCTTTACATGTACCGATACTAACTTAAGCATTGTGAATCTTTGTAAGATCTAGGGATCACACTCATGTAGATGAGATTAATCCAATAGAGTGAGGCCAAATTGATATTTCAATAGAACCTCTGAGATGGTGAGAAGGTCACAAGTGTCATGATCATGACTAAAGAAAAACAAGTAGATAATGGCAGTCCAACCCATGGATTTTATTCAATAGACCATGTATAACCAGATGAATTTAATCAAATGGAGTGAGAAAAAGATAGAATTTTCAACAAATCTCAAGGGACCTACAATAATGACACTTATCATAATCATAAAAAACATAGTAAAGCTAGTCAATGGCATTCAGATCTCAGGATCAAGATCCATGAGCCGCATTGATCCATATAATAAAATATGATAATGTAAAATAAAAGGAAAATTTAAATTAGCAACAGTCATGTTTTCAAACATTAATGAATAATCTTACATGTAAATTTCATAGTGACACCACATGAGTAGAAAGTGACAAAACTAGAGATTTTGTGGGCTCAAAAAAGTAAGGGTAAAAATACCAAGGTCCAAATCAAATCTAAAGCACAAACTCACTCAAGTGAAAAAGTCATTGCCATTAAAGCTCAAAAAAACTTGTAGAGGAACCCTAGAGTCTACAAAATCCCTAATTTGATCTCAAATTGACCATAGTCAAGCTTGAAAGAGCCAAATTGTCACTTGAGCAAGTAAAAATAGATTGAAAGGTGAATTATAGACCACTAGTGAGTAATTTGAAAGAACTCACAGTCATGGTAGCTATAAAATGACACAAAGAGGACACATAACTCTATCTAACCATGGATTTAGAAGGGAGAGTCTTCAAAGATACCAAATTTGATGATGTAGCCTTAAACACAAGAGATAACAACTAGTTCAAGATTTTATAGACCATTGAGGAGCTACCATCCATTATAAAAGAGGATGAAAAGATTGCATCATTCAGCCAGAGATACTATGACTTGGTCTCTATTCAAATGACAAGTCTTCACTATGTGGCAATAAATCTAGAGGTACTACATTACATCTATGTTATTGTTCCTATTTTTAATTATTTTAAAATTAATTAAGACATGATAGCATATGAGTGTAGTTTTAGAAGAATTATTTATGTCTCCCCTATTGCCTTTGAGAATTACTACAAGCTACCCAAGCATCAAGTGGATTTACCCACAATTAGAGAATGGTTCAATAAGAATGGCATAAAAACCATCCTTACCCCATGGTTATATTTAGGAACCCAAGTAGTCTTTGACTTTAGTAGAAGGATCCCAGTAACCTAATTTAGGTTTGGTATTAAGATGATTATGACATTGCTTAACAGATTATCTAGATACCCCTCTACCACTTATGTCAACAAAATTTGGGTCCCTTTTGTGTATTTCATGGTTGAGAAAGGACTTACTCCTCCTCTTGGAGAGATGGTTAGTATTTACTTAAAACAACAATTCTCTGCAATGAAGAAGAAAACTAGCAACCATTTCTATATGATGTCTTATCTTTTGGATGCCTTATTAGCCACTCTTAAAATCCCCAACATAAAAGAATGATCACCTGATGGGAGATAAATAGTCTCCCAATACTACTCTAAATTGTATATTTTTAAATATAGGGACCATATTTAATTAATTTGTGACTATATTTATCTGATCTTAGTTGAGGCCATTATAGGAATCCCAATGATGAGGGTCAGCCCTTTGATCAAGAAGTATGTTGAACTCATTGGGGACATTTAGATCTATCCAAATTGTACTGTAATTAGGATATAGGGAACTCTAAGTTAACCCCTTAGGCTATTGGTTCACGTGCCTACAAAATTGGTAGAGAAAGAAGTGGCATACCAACTATTTCATGGGATAGATGATGTAGGTAAAAGCAAAAAACAAGATGACCTCATTCCTTTCCCTTAACCATTTATAGGAATGTGTTTTAGAATTGGGATAATGTAGATACTATCTCTAGGCACAAGACCTCTTTCAATCTATAAATTGATAAATTGAGGCAATGAGACCCCAATGAAAAGGTTACAAAACATTTGAAGGCCAAACATATCAACATTACCTATGAACATCACCCTGGTGTCTATGACCACATGTACATCTGAGATTCCTCATTCACTAAAGTGTTAGCAAGATTGAATAAACTCAACATTAAGCTATAGGCTAGGTTGCTAAGAGAGAAAAATCTAATTGGTGATATATGGTAGATGAGGCCCAAGTAATACCATTTACTACTAAGTTTATCCTCTAGACCCCCTCTATCATAACCACAAGCAATAACATAAGAGCTTGAGACTCAAGTGGTACCAAGGCCAAAAGAAAAGAGACCTGAGGAGAGGAAACCTAGTGAGGTGGCATATTATTTAGCTCAACATAAAGAACTAGATTCATAAGTTGAAGAAATTTACGTAATTACATTAGACCCCAAAGATATAGTAGAAGATGCCTTGAAGGCATTGACTAGTGCCTACTAGTTAGATGAAGAAGTGCAAATGGAAGAACCTTAATCCCAAACTAAGGAGGAAGTAGAGGAAGAAAAGGGTAAATAAGTAGCTCTAGACTTATTTCCTATTATGACCTAACCTAAAAGTAAAGTTGAGCTAGATCTAGTCCAAATGGGGGGAAAGAAACCCAAGCTGATTTTCACTCATCCTTGGAGTGAGATCAATTTATTTAGTGAAGACAATCCAATTTATGGCCCTTCCATTCTAGAATACTTCATATATGTCAAGTTGAAAATGGTTCCAACCATGTACCAGCATTGGGATATTACAAAGTTTGTTAACATCTATGTGCATGATGAACTCAATCCCTAAATTATGGCATTACAATAGTAGGAAAAAGGAAGACATATGGATACCCTTAGAGAGTCAAGTGGAACATATATGGATTCTCTTGGAACTTCAAGTGGAGAAGAAGTTGAGATCCCTATTCCTCAAGTGATAAAATCATCAGTGGGATTTTAGTTCAACCCATAAACAGCCAACATAGAGAGTAATTGAGAAGAAAGCCATGGCTGAAGGTGACTAGTTCACCTTTTAGAAAGTTGAACCTTTTATTGTTTTAACTCTAATGTTAAGGCAAAATCTAGGATAAAACAAGATGTTTGAAGAGAAGATCCTTGAAGTGGCCCAGTTTCAAAGTGATCAATTTCAAACAATCATTAAGGGCATATTGAAATAAAAAAATAATTTGAAAGAGTCTGCTCTCTTATCAATTCATAGGATAGATTCAAGAAGTTATAAGACACCATGGCTGACCTATTCAATTATTTAAAGGTATTTAGGACCAGATAAATAGAAATAGAGAATCAAATCTTTAAAGCAACATGCCAAGTTGGCCAATGGAAAAATTCAATTCTTTAGTTGAAAGAATTGATTAAGGCCTTGTCTAAGAATCTAGTCCCAAATTTCAAAACTATTAGCAAGGCACATTTGAATATTGGCATGGCCATTTTGGTTGACAAGATTAAGGCCCTAGATAGTTGGTCCAAAATTATGGAAGACCTTGCCAAAGACTTCAAGTATCTTGAAGATATAATATCTCATATCTAAGATAAATTTATAAAGGATCCCACATCCCCCATCTCACTAGGTTTCATAACTAATGAAGAGTTCAAACATAGGACCTTTTAGTTCATGCAAAAAGTAAGAAACCAAGGGCAAAACTAAACATCAGATAACAACAAGAAAGTCAAGGGATTACTCCTATCATTCAAGGAGAAAATGGGAGATGATAGGGGCATAAAATGAGATATATAAAAGATTTAAAAAAACCTTAAATACCTAGAGGATCATGGAAAGGAGATTTCCCTAAAGCCAGTGGTAGATCTTTAGTTTATCAGTGAGAAATATTACAGATTGAAGATCCTTCAGAAAAATAAGAGGAAACATCAACACAAGGTCTACAAAGTTAATTAGGAATATTATTTTGTATAACTTTATAATATTTTGAAAATATAATATTCCTTTGTAAAGGTATGTGCAATTTGTAAAAGTGCATTGCCTATAGGTCAGTCCATTTGGAAAAGTCTAGTGTATTCTAGAAACTTGGTAGAAAGGCTAGTTATCCTTATACTCGTACACTTGTAATTTGATATGAATGACTAGAATATTGCCTTAACATTATATAAAAGGGAGTATTACCATTTGTAAAGGTGAGGGAGTTTTTGAGCTACAAAACTTGTGTAAACTCGTACACTTGTAATTTGATATGAATGACTAGAATATTGCCTTAACATTATATAAAAGGGAGTATTACCATTTGTAAAGGTGAGGGAGTTTTTGAGCTACAAAACTTGTGTAAACTCTGAGTAACTAATACAAATAGAAAATTTTGAAAGGATTATCTCATTTGTTTGTATGAATTATTATATGTCTTCTCTTTTAATTGTTTGTTTTGAATTTCAGATTTGAATTATTCTTGTGAATTCTTGGTGTATACCTTTGAATGCAAAATTGTTAACCTGTGCTAATGTTAGGTTAATTGAAGGTTCTTTAGTTTGTTTCATTTTATTTGTTTTGCATTTGTAGATGTGAATCAACCATATACTTAAAGGAGTAAATGTTTAAAGTAAGATTAGTTCTAATTTTCATTATTTCTTATCTTCCTTAGAAGTTTGCCTGATATATGTTGTGATTTGAGCTTAAAGCTGTTTAACTTGATATATTAGTTTTAAGTGCATACCTGGGAAACATTTGAATTTTGTCATGATGTCTATGATAAAGATCAACCACATATTTATTCTCTACCTTACTCTACCCTTTTACTTATTTTTAACTAGATCACTTTAGTTTAAATTCCATTGTAAGTATTCACATAGATTAGTCTTTAGATTAGAATTTGATCATAATTCACTGATAAAAATATAAATTACTTCAGTTTTGCAAAGATAGTTTGAGCATAGCTAAGGTGGCTCGCAACCACCAAATTTTATAAACACTATGGAATAATCTACTTGATTTTCTATTATTTCACCAAAGATAACCAGATTATCATAACCTGTAACTCATGCTCTAAATTCTTTTAAATTCTAAAATGAGAAGTGTTGTTTAAACACTTAGAGCACCTGTGATACATATTAAGGCATCATCAAATTATCCATTTGATCAAAACATCATTACCATGTTTTCACATTGTTCATATTTGAGGATCATCCACACCATGTTCTAGTTGGTTTGTTTGTTCATGGCTCTAGTCTAACCTTGCCTAAAGTTTGCTAACTTTAAATCTTCTTATTTCAGATTATAGGTCTAATAAATGTTCATTAGAGGTAGACAATGTCTGGGTTTCATAATTTTAATGATTTTATCTTAATCTAACCTTTTACTAGCCTTTGGTCTATTAAAAGTCAAATTGAATCATGTTCAAGCTTCTCAAAACCCTCATTTAGAAACCCTAGCTTAGACCCCTCATTTGAATTCAAATTTGGTGGGAATAAAATTATGCAAGAAATTTTAATATGCTATGAACTTAGTTAAATTTTTATACTAAAGCTTAGTCATTTTTTTCAACATGACCAAACCTTAGTCTCAAAATTATATACTAGGTCTCTTTTATGTCTCGAACCCTTTGTCCCCTTTTATTTTAAAATGGTATAACTTTTTATACATAGGGTCTTTTTCATATGCTATTAACTTAGATTAATGTATTATTCATAAGGCCCTATTCATGTTTATTAAAATAAACAAGACCTTAGTCTTAAGACTTTATACCAAGTCTTATATGTCTTCGAGTCCTGACTTAAATTGTGTGCTTGTTTTCAGGATCAATGGTCCACATGTAATTAGGCGAAGTTGATCAAACAGAGTGAGAGGAGCTCAATATGCCTAAGACTTTAACCCATAAGATCAATCTTGCTTGGTTCCATGGATTGATATCAATGATTCATGATCACACAAATACTAAAGATCCAATGGAGTAAGATCATCATGGATCGAAATGGGTCCCTTTTTATTATAATATAGACTTAGCCTAAGTTTTACCCTAAGGTTTTTATTGTATTTATCAATACAATAAAACCTTAAGATAAAACCTATATTATGACTTTAATTATTCAAAGGGTGGTCATTTTATTATATTTTAAGGACCTATATTAAAGACTTATGTTATGCTTGAGTCTAAATTCTAAATGGTCCCAAGCTTCATTGGTGCTAGAAGGAGGGCCTTCAACAAATCTTTATGAATTTATAGGAGATTTTCTAGTTTTGGTATATTTTGATCAAAGATAACTCTATTCTTTGCATGTTTGTGTTTATTTTAGCATAATTATGTAAATTTTGGTGATATTCATGGTTTTAGACTAGTCTTTGTGCTTATTTAGACAAAGATTGTTATCTTTTGAAGACATATGTTGAATTATGGTAAAGATATCTTGGAAATTATGGATTCAATATGTTTGAGGTTAGTAATATATATTTTAATCAAGGGTTCATATATACTTTAAAAATTTGAGTTTATTTGAGCTTAGAGTTGTAAAGATCATTCATACTTATGTGCTATGATATATCCTTGAGATAATTTAGTTAAAGATTATAGTCCTTTATTGTTATTTATATGAATATTTGAAAAATTTGCTTGCTGTGTAAGTATAATCATTATTATTTATAAATATTGATTTGACACATCATATTTCAAATAAGATTCAAAGTTATCAAGTTGGAATTACCACAAATCAAAACAAGGTCATGTTATAAGACTAGGGAGCCTCTACTTCAATTAGAAGTTCATAGGAGAACAAAACGAGACAAAGGTAAGCATAGACTCTCAAAGTCTTTACCAACTTCACCACTCTAAGGTACTCCTACATTTAACCTTCTTCAAGGTATGGCATGGTTAGGGGATTTTTTTATCAACGTATCAAGTTTAGTACATGACATCCCCCACAACCTTGAAAAGGATTTGCTAACATTTAGTCCTAATGGAATTATAACTACATAGGAACAAATTAAATCATTCAAAGCTATGTTAAGATTGTTAAATATCACTCAAGAATATGTTGCATGTAGGATGTTTCCTTTTAGTTTTATAGATGCTACATATGAATGGTTTCTTAATTTACTTTATAATTAGATTACCAACTGGGATGGTTTCAATAATGTTTTCATTAACCAATTTGGTAAAATAAATAATCCTTATGTCTTGTAATAACAATTTACCACAATCAAGAGGGACACAAGTGAGTCCATAAGATAATTCAATGCTAGGTTAGAAAAGATGTATAGCCAAATCATAGATCCTTATAAGCCTGATGATGTTTTAGCTTTGGAAATCTATAAGGATGCAGTAGATCCTATGACCTCTATATTTCTAAAAATATCTCTCCCAATTATAAACATGATAGTTTGAGCCTATTTTGAAGTAGTGATCATTAATGATCAAATGCAGCTTTAAGGACAAATGGCTTACTCTATCCCAAACATTAATGCATGTATGCCCACCTTGAATATCTTTCCTAAAATAATTATAATATGCCAACTTTGAGTCAACTCCCAACTTGAACCAATTAACCTTAAGCCATGCTTATCCTAACCAAAACTTAGGATTCTTTAACCATACTACATCTAGATTTAATGCAAATGATAAAAATCTTTGGTACTAACCAATGGTACTAATAATAATCAGGTTCATAATACCATGCCTTTGCATTAGTCCAACTTGAGTGCTTTTTTGGTGACTAATCTAAAGCTAAGAGCATGCTACAATAAATAACCAGTTCATATAATATTAAATCAAAAATATTGAAATTATTAAAATTAAAAGAGAAAAGTTAAGGAGTACACTTGTGTATTGATGAAACTACCTTACTTTTTGGTTATTTTATTTGAAAATATGTATCATTAAGAACCATTGGAGCTAAGATTAGGGAAAATTATAAAATCTAGAAGTGAATATATATATATATATATATATATTAGATGAAACATACACCCAACCTTGGAAAAAGGTGAGTTTCCACCTGGTAGTTGAGATTAGCTCAACTGTGTAACCTAATCATACTTATAACTTGGTGAGTGTGAGTAAAACAAGTCAAATCACACTATAATTCTGGTGAGGTTGGATGTTGTAAATGATTCCAACTTATAAAATTGGAAATATTGAGTGATTTAATCACCTCAACCCTACCAAAAAATAAACCAACTACTGTAGTAGATTGGTTTAATACAGTCCATAAGAGTCAAACCTAGTCAGATAAAGTACATTATGTATATCTTATGCTAAAACTTGGATCTAAAAATGGTATCATTTTATATAATTATTTGACAACTATGCATATAAATCATATAACTATGATTTTTTGACTAATTTTTAAATTATTTAAGTGTGAAGAACATGTATCCATAACATGCCTCCACTATAATCTGAAACTAAAAACTGGTGTAAGTGTGGAGAATATATTTCTGAATTATGACCTCACTATAATTTGAATCTGTGAATTGGTATGAGTGTGAAGAACATGTTTCCATAACATTCCCTCACTATAATCTAAATATATGAAGAATGTGAAACTCATGCTTTTATTGCATGGCCTCACTAATATTCCACCATTTTGAGGTGAGGGTAAGTAAAAGTTGGTAGTAAACTATTAATGTATCATGTATCATATAGAACAAACATGTCTATTTAAATATATCATTGATGTACATATTATTTGATCACATCAATGCCTAAGATTCATGATATATATCATGATAATGTCTAGATAGTAACAATACAATCTCAACAAGTAATCAAGCATACACACACGAGGCTCAAATTAAAATCAAAATACAATGGTCCATGGAAACCTTAAACAAGGGGCATGTTCAAATGTTGTACAATTGAAGGGACATGAATTAGTCAAATGTCCATAAAGCAAGGAATGACATATTCAAATTTCAACATACAATAAACCATCACATATGTAAATGTCACAATAAATAAACATAGGCACATTGGCTAGAATCAATAGATCATGTACAAATACTCGAACAAGTAATACAATGCATGAAAATATAAATCAACGAACACACTCAAGGAAGTGTAAAAAGGAAAACATGGACAATAAGCAACCAAAATAAACATATCATACTAGTCCTTGGATATATCTATTAGAAAAAAAAATTAAGTACATAGCTTATTAAGCATGTTATGAAAGATATAAACATGGATAAAGGCATGCATAAGTATATAATCTCAAATACGATAATGAAAAATGATCATAAAATGATATAACCTGGGTGTATCATGATCCAAAAAGTGGACACCCCCAATATCCACATGACATGAGTAGAGGGATGTCCCAACACATGAAAGTTCATAGATCATGTAAATGTGTATACCTGAATCACACTCAAAAGATGAGTGAAACATATGTGCATATATAAATAAATTATATGCTATCTACCAACATGTAACAAACATCATATATGCCAAGGAGTTAATAGAACATCTAAATGCTAAAAATAGTTTTGGATTTTGGATTATTTATTTATTTTTTGGGTATATTTTATAATATTTGGAGATTGTATAAGCTAACAAATGATCTCAAGAGGAGGATGAGAATATTCAAGGAGTGGTAAATGCATAACATTTCCTAAATTGAATGTGTCATATGTGTGCATAACATAAGTAGACAGTGTATCATGTTCTTATATCAAGAGGATGTAATGATTAATATACTATACCTTTTGCTATTTGGTGAAGCTATATTTAAAAAAAATGTTATTCCTCTATGCCTTTGGTTTCTATTTTTAAATATGTTCTATGTTCTTTGACTTTACTAATATGCCATTACTTGTATTTGGTTTTGTACTTTATGGAGGTGGATTTAACCAATATGTACCAAGTCCCATAGGTATAAATAGATCATGTGGTGAGGTATTGAGTGGATCAAACAAAGTTTTCTCAATTGTTCATTTTCCATATTGGTGTTATGAATAATATCATGACTATCATAATAATTTGGAATTCTACATTTTTATTGTTTGGTATTGATCAATAAATGGATCTCACATGGTTTAGTTTCTGGTGGTTTGAATATCCTTAGTTCTTTTGGTAATTGTGTATTATTTGGAATTTTTGGCACCTTTGATAAGTATTTTCTCTATTTATTTGTTTATTTTATCCTTCAATTTCTTTGAATTGTATTTTGGTAACCATATTTGTTATTTTGGCACTTATGCTTTAGGAGAAGTACTCATAGTGTGAGTGGTTTTCTTGAGGGATGTATGAATTATAGGACCACCACTACCTTTGTGACTTTATATTTTGTTATTTAATGCAAAAAAACAATATATAGGATGCCCATGCATTCTATGATATGCACAATAGTATTTATATCACCTTATAGGATGTGGAGTAGGTAATTTGATCATTTTTCTTGAATAATTTCTCTTAGGATTTCAATTGGACTCTCAATAACCTTTTCATTACTTTTTGAATCACTTATTTTAGATGTATTCTATTTTATCTTTTCATTTTGACGTGAGATATTGTTTCACATAACAATGGTATTATGGATAATATCATGACTATCATAATAATTTGGAATTATGCCTTTTTATTTTTTGGTATTGATCAACAAATAGATCTCACATGGTTTAGTTTCTGGTCGTTTGAATATCATTGGTTCACTTGGTAATTGTGTATTATTTGGAATTTTTGGCACCTTTGATAAGTATTTTCTCTATTTAATTGTTCATCTGATCCTTCTCTTGCTTTGAATTATATTTTGGTAACCATATTTGTTGTTTTATCACTTAGTTTTAGGAGAAGTACTCATAGTGTGAGTGGTTTTCTTGAGTGATGTATGAATTATAGAACCACCACTACCTTTATGACTTTGTATTTTTTTATTTAATGCAAAAACACAATCTATATGATGTCCATACATTATATGATATGCAAAATGATATTTATATCACATTATAGGGTGTGGAGTAGGTAATTTGATCATTTTTCTCAAATAATTCCTCTTAGGATTTCACTTGGACTCTTAGTAACATTTTCATTACTTTTTGAATCACTTATTTTAGATGTATTCTATTTTAGATTTTCATATAGAACAAACATGTCTAGCTAAATATATCATTGATGTACATAGTATTTGATCACATCAATGCCTAATATTCATGATATATATCATGACAACATCTAGATAGTAACAATACAATCTCAACAAGTAATCAAGCATACACACACGAGTGCTCAAATTAAAATCAAAAGACAATGGTCCATGGAAACCTTAAACATGGGGCATATTCAAATGATGTACAATTGAAGGGACATGAATTAGTCAAATTTCCATAGAGCAAGGAATGACATATTCAAATGTCAACATACAATAAACCATCACATATGTAAATGTCACAATAAATAAACATAGGCACGTTGGCTAGAATCAATAGAGCATGTAAAAATACTTGAACAAGTAATACAATGCATGAAAATATAAATCAAGGAACACACTCAAGGAAGTGTAACAAGGAAAACATAGACAATAAGCAACCAAAATAAACATATCATACTAGTCCTTGGATATATTTTTTAGAAAAAAAAATTAAGTACATAAGTATATAATATCAAATAAGATAATGAAAAATGATCATAAAATGATATAACCTGGGTGCATCATGATCCAAAAAGTGGATACCCTAATATCCACATGGCATGAGTAGAGGGAAGTCCCAACACATGAAGGTTCATAGATCATGTAAATGTGTATACTTGAATCACACTCAAAATATGAGTGAAACATATGTGCATATATAAATAAATTATATGATATCTACCAACATGTAACAAACATCATATATGCCAAGGAGTTAATAGAACATCTAAATGCTAAAATAGTTTTGGATTTTTTATTATTTATTTATTTTTTGGGTATATTTTATAATATTTAGAGATTATATAAGCTAACAAATGATCTAAAGAGGAGGATGAGAATATTCAAGGAGTGTTAAATGAATAACATTTCCTAAATTGAATGTGTCATATGTGTGCATAACATAAGTAGAAAGTGTATCATGTTCTTATATCAAGAGGATGTAATGATTAATATATTATGCCTCTTGCTATTTGGTGAAGCTATATTAAAAAAAAATGTTATTCCCATATGCCTTTGGTTTATATTTTTAAATATGTTCTATGTCCTTTGACTTTACTAATATGCCACTACTTGTATTTGGTTGTGTACTTTATGGAGGTGGATTTAACCAATATGTACCAAGTCCTGTAGGTATAAATAGATCATGTGGTAAGGATTGAGTGGATCAAACAAAGTTTTCTCAATTGTTCATTTTCCATATTGGTGTTATGAAGAATATCATGACTATCATAATAATTTGGAATTCTACCTTTTTATTGTTCAATATTGATCAATAAATGGATCTCAAATGGTTTAGTTTCTGGTGGTTTGAATATCATTGGTTCTTTTGGTAATTGTTTATTATTTGGAATTTTTGGCACCTTTAATAAGTATTTTCTCTATTTATTTTTTTATTTTATCCTTCTCTTGCTTTAAATTGT
This sequence comes from Torreya grandis, assembly GCA_037957365.1. Lineage (NCBI taxonomy): Eukaryota > Viridiplantae > Streptophyta > Pinopsida > Cupressales > Taxaceae > Torreya > Torreya grandis. The sequence goes on along the minus strand of JARHVA010001156.1, from coordinate 215,858 downwards.
ATTTTGGTAACCATATTTTTTATTTTCGCACTTATGTTTTAGGAGAAGTACTCATAGTGTGAGCAGTTTTCTTGAGTGATGTATGAATTATAGGACCACCACTACCTTTTTGACTTTGTATTTTGTTATTTAATTCAATATATATATATATATATATATATATATGATGCCCATGCATTATATGATATGCACAATAGTATTTATATCACCTTATAGGATGTGGAGTAGGTAATTTGATCATTTTTCTTGAATAATTTCTCTTAAGATTTCACTTGGACTCTCAATAACTTTTTCATTACTTTTTGAATCACTTATTTTAGATGTATTCTATTTTAGCTTTTCATTTTGACATGAGATCTTGTTTGGCACAACATTGGTATTATGAATAATATCATGACTATCACAATAATTTGGAATTATGCCTTTTTATTGTTTGATATTGATCAACAAATGGATCTCACATGGTTTAGTTTTAGGTGGTTTGAATAACATTGGTTCATTTGATAATTATGTATTATTTGAAATTTTTGACACCTTTGATAAGTATTTTCTCTATTTATTAGTTTATCTGATCCTTCGCTTGTTTTGAATTATATTTTGGTAACCATATTTTTTGTTTTATCACTTAGTTTTAGGAGAAGTACTCATAGAGTGAGTGGTTTTCTTGAGTGATGTATGAATTATAGGACCACCACTACCTTTATGACCTTTTAATTTTTTAATTTAATGCAAAAACACAATCTATATGATTCCCATGCATTCTATGATATTAAAAATAATATTTATATCACATTATAGGGTGTGGAGTAGGTAATTTGATCATTTTTCTCAAATAATTTCTCTTAGGATTTCATTTGGATTCTTAGTAACATTTTCATTACTTTCTGAATCACTTATTTTAGATGTATTCTATTTTATATTTTCATATAAAACAAACATGTATAGCTAAATATATCATTGATGTACATAGTATATGATCACATCAATGCCTAAGATTCATGATATATATCATGATAATGTCTAGATAGTAACAATACAATCTCAACAAGTAATCAAGCATACACACACGAGTGGTCAAATTAAAATCAAAAGACAATGGTCCATGGAAACCTTAAACATGGGGCATGTTCAAATAATTTACAATTGAAGGGACATGAATTAGTCAAATGTACATAAAGTAAGGAGTGACATATTCAAATGTCAACATACAATAAACCATCACATATGTAAATGTCACAATAAATAAACATAGGCACATTGGATAGAATCAATAGAGCATGTACAAAGACTTGAACAAGTAATACAATGCATGAAAGTATAAATCAAGGAACACACTCAAGGAAGTGTAAAAAGGAAAACATGGACAATAAGCAACCAAAATAAACATATCATACTAGTCCTTGGATATGTTTGTTAGAAAAAAAATTAAGTACATAGCTTATTAAGCATGATATGAAAGATATAAACATGGATAAAGGCATGCATAAGTATGTAAGATCAAATATGATAATTAAAAATGATCATAAAATGATATAACCTGGGTGTATCATGATCCAAAAAGTGGATACCCCCAATATCCACATGACATGAGTAGAGGAAAGTCCTAATACATGAAAGTTCATAGATCATGTAAATGTGTATACCTAAATCACACTCAAAAGATGAGTGAAACATATGTGCATATATAAATAAATTATATGATATCTACCAACATGTAACAAACATCATATATGCCAAGGAGTTAATAGAACATCTAAATGCTAAAAATAGTTTTGGATTTTTTATTATTTATTTATTTTTTGGGTATATTTTATAATATTTGGAGATCGTATAAGATAAAAAATGATCTCAAGACGAGGATGAGAATATTAAAGGAGTGGTAAATGAATAACATTTCCTGAATTGAATGTGTCATATGTGTTTATAACATAAGTAGAAAGTGTATCATGTTCTTATATCAAGAGGATGTAATGATTAATATATTATGCCTCTTGCTATTTGGTGAAGCTATATTTAAAAAAAATTGTTATTCCCATATGCCTTTGGTTTCTATTTTTAAATATGTTCTATGTCCTTTGACTTTATTGATATGCCATTACTTGTATTTGGTTTTGTACTTTATGGAGGTGGATTTAACCAATATGTACCAATTCCTATAGGTATAAATAGATCATGTGGTAAGGTATTGAGTGTATCAAACAAATTTTTCTCAATTTGTTCATTTTCCGTATTGGTGTTATGAATAATATCATGACTATCATAATAATTTGGAATTCAACCTTTTTATTTTTTGGTATTGATCAATAAACGGATCTCACATGGTTTAGTTTCTGGTGGTTTGAATATCCTTGGTTCTTTTGGTAATTGTGTATTATTTGGAATTTTTGGCACCTTTGATAAGTATTTTCTCTATTTATTTGTTTATTTTATCCTTCACTTTCTTTGAATTGTATTTTGGTAACCATATTTATTATTTTGGCACTTATGTTTTAGGAGAAGTACTCATAGTGTGAGTGGTTTTCTTGAGTGATGTATGAATTATAGGACCACCACTACCTTTGTGACTTTGTATTTTGTTATTTAATGCAAAAAAACAATATATATGATGCCCATGCATTCTATGATATGCACAATAGTATTTATATTACCTTATAGGATGTGGAATAGGTAATTTGATCATTTTTCTTGAATAATTTATCTTAAGATTTCACTTGGACTCTCAATAACCTTTTCATTACTTTTTGAATCACTTGTTTTAGATGTATTCTATTTTAGCTTTTCATTTTGATGTGAGATCTTGTTTGGCACAACATTGGTATTATGAATAATATCATGACTATCATAATAATTTAGAATTATGCCTTTTTATTGTTTGGTATTGATCAACAAATGGATCTCACATGGTTTAGTTTTTGGTGGTTTGAATATCCTTGGTTCATTTGGTAATTGTGTATTATTTAGAATTTTTGGCACCTTTGATAAGTATTTTCTCTATTCATTTGTTCATCTTATCCTTCTCTTGCTTTGAATTATATTTTGGTAACCATATTTGTTGTTTTATCACTTAGTTTTAGGAGAAGTTCTCATAGTGTGAGTGGTTTTCTTGAGTGATGTATGAATTATAGGGATATGCCACTATCTTTATGACTTTGCATTTTTTTATTTAATGCAAAAACATAATCTATATGATTTTCATGCAATCTATGATATATAAAATAATATTTATATCACATTATAGGGTGTGGAGTATGTAATTTGATCATTTTTCTCAAATAATTTCTCTTAGGATTTCACTTGGAATCTTATTAACATTTTCATTACTTTTTGAATAACTTATTTTAGATGTATTTTATTTTATATTTTCATCTTGATGTGATACCTTATTTAGCACAACATTGGTAGACAGGGATACATACACATGATTGACAATACCATGTGTTGGATTTTGTAGGTATGTAATATGATCTTAAAATAATGTGATATTTGAACTAAAATTATTTTGACACTCTTATATTGACTTGATCATAAGGATGATTTGATCTTTCAAGGCTTCAAAAGCACAAACCCTAAGTACCTTAGATTGAACATGCATACATACACCATCTACCTTACCCACTGTAGGAGTGATATCATGAACATGGTTAGAGGGATGGTAACTATCACTATCCTTAGTGTTAGGAGGAAGAGACTCAATACTTTTGCAATAAGAGTTGTAAAGAGGGATTAAATTCTAATTTTGTTTTGAAACCCTCTCATTATATTGATGAAGTTGGTTACTCCTTTTAAATTAATTTCATTATACATGAAACATAAAAAGTAAAAACTACCATGATGTATTGTAAAATGAAGTAACTAAGAGATATATCAATATTAAACATTTTTATAGAAAATAGAAAATTCTGATTTCTAAATTTTGAATACTTTGAAATCAGGATTCAAAAATAGTAAATCAGGAAACCCTAGGTCAACTAAGTTTTGAGACCAAAGGTCAGTGTCATCACAATATGACATGAATAAAAATAAATATAAAGTGATTTCTTAAGAATTTTTGGAATCTGAAATAGGATTTTTAAGAAAATATGAAATGAGACAAGCCTAGAAAAATAGGGAACAAAAGTACAATATATGGACTATAGATTTAAATTTAATAAACTTAGTAAAATTCTAAATTCAAAAAATATATACAATATTTTGGAATTTTTTTTGGGTCTATATCAACATAATTATGGAATATTTTTGAGGAATTTGGAATTTGATCTATTATGAATAAGAAATAGGCCAAACAATGTGGAATACTCAACCAACAAAATCCTAAAATATTTGAAATAAAGAATCATAAATTTTGATAAAAAGAGAATTTATTTCAAATATCTAAGAGAGGTTTTTGAAAAGAATATTATTTTTGATAAAAATTAAAAATTAATTATAAAATAAGCACACCATTTACCTTGTATATCAATATTTATTAAAAATAGTAAATTGTAAAAAATGAAAAAAATTATATCAATTTTTGGCTAAAAAAGTAATTTGAGTATACTAACTTGAGTAGAAAAATACCTACAAGGAATTTTAAAATGGATCTATTTAGAAGTCAAAATGTGCCAATCAAGGAAGGATCAAATTGAAAGTGTTTAGACATGAATATTAACAATAAAAAGGGGCAAAACTCTTGGGTAAACTTTTCGATCTAAAAATCAATCACAACAAGTTCAAACCTTAGGAGGTTGGAAACCCTAGATAAAAATAATTATACTCATATAGGTTGGGTTCACCAAATGTTTAACCATAAAAAATATATTAGGGAATATAGGGTTAAATGGGATAGAGATATCCTAGGGCACAAGGGTGGTAAACTATCTCTATGATAGGCCAATCAATTTTCAAACTTAGATAAACAATATTATGAATTTATATATTGAGATATGATAAAAATAGAAATTATAACTATGTTAGATATTGTAATGATAATGAAAACAATATAATTAATTGATTTTGATGTTAATATAGATCTAAATATAGAACATGAAGGAAATAGACTAGATCTAGATTTTGGATTAGTTTGTTAATTCTAAAAATTATATCTCTATGACATTGGACATTTGTGTCAACCTAGGATGATTATGTGGAGGCTTTTATCTAACCTATATTTAGGTGTCTAGTAAAGAATACTTAATGGATCTAGATGTGACCACCTAAGATATTCTAGATTATATGCCTCCTTCACTCTAGTGTGCTCAAATTTTTATCATGAGTTGTCACTTTTTATCAAATAGTAAAATTCTAGTTCTTCATCTTCATAGTGGCCATGGGAAAAATGGGCTAGTAGGCTCATGGTGTTGAGATTATCTAAAAGGCCCATATATCAGTGGGTGGTATCTACATAGCCACTAATTTTAATAAGGCCTCATACTCATATAGTTCTCCCCTACATGTTGGTTTGTGTTTGCATAAGGATGCAATGTGTGATAAGGAAGGACATAAAGTGACCTAGCTTGTAACTTGGAAAATATGTCTCATGGAATGTTTCTTCATTACTTCAGACCTATAAATGTGTCATCCTTATGATTGATATATAAATAAGATAAAATAAGGAAGATTTTCTCGATTGAATGCTTGATTTAATATTTTTCATAAGTTTTCATGTGAGTTTTTTGGTTTGTGTTAGGTGATGAATCAATAAGGATTGATCATGTATATATACCAATCCTTTTAGAGAATATCTCACATAAAGAACTTATATTGACCATATATATAAATTAATTAAAAATTGGACGAATTTAGGACACTAGACACTTGCATTGGGATAGTACACTTGCGTCAACATAGGCATCAAGCTGGGTTGGAAGTGTCCAAGAAGTTGAAAACTAAGCACATGTCCAGAACTTGTAGAGAGAAAAGATAAACATATGAGAATATTAGAATGTTTGAGTCACTAGAATAACATTAGTCAGACTAAGAGATAAATATTTTGGCATAGAGATATAATGTATGTGAGATTTTTGGTAGTGGGAAAGGTCTAAAATTTGAAGGTACATCCACGAGATATATTTGCCAAGAATATAAGACTGAGGTGCTATATAATTTAGAAATAGTGTCTATAGTTTTTTTTTATTTTGATTTGAATTTTATAGATATTTTTGGTGGGTGACTTTTTCCATGTGTCCACTTTTAATTCACTATGATTTCTTAGTCATCACCTTAAGACATGTGTCCATTTCTCATGGATTGGATTTTGCCTAGTTGTCAAAATTTACATTTGTATTCTAGCTATGCATATCTATGATTGTGGCACTTGTCATAATATCACTTACTTGGGGGTGTTTAGTTTTTTAATCTTGATTCTACCCCTTATAATCCATGAGCTAATGATATTTTTCCACTTGGCATGATCTCAAGATTCTAGGGTTATTTGGTGATTAATTATGCACATGTTATTGACAAGTTTTTCATGAATAAGATGGTGCCATGTGGATAATACTCAAGACTCTAGAGGATATTAGTTATTTTAATATTGCGCCTTCTTTGATAATTTTTAAGATTTTGAGATGATGACAAGTGCATGACTCTTGGAAATTCATAGAAAATATAATCATGATAATGTACCTTCAATCGATAGGCTCTAAGTTAATAATATCACATCACATGGATGACTCTCGTTAATTCAAGGCCTTTGAAAAGTTGATGATATACTTATACCTATCAGGTAGAGAGTGTATAGGATCATGACATGTGGATAACTCTCATTGATTTAAAGAACTTATAATTTTGAAAATGTACCTTATTTTTGGAAATATCTAGGTGAACAAGACTGTGACACATGGACAATCCATGTTGATCCCAAAAAATTTAAATATAAGTGTATTTACTATGGTTTGCTTAGTGTAAAGTGAAATGGACCTTACCACATGTAATGATCTTAATATTATTTGTAATTTTGATAGTGTATTATCTCCTAACTAGTTTTTGAGATTTTGAGTTGACATGATGATGTCACCTATCTTAATCTTGGGGAACTAGAAAGTATGTGAAGAAAATAGGCCCGATTGTTGAAATATATGTTACAGGTAGCTATGATGATGACACATGGTGAGATATTTTTGATTATGACTTTGATAAATTGTGTCTTAATAACTTATATTAATAAGATGTGAACACATATCTGATTCAAAAAAAGCCTAAGTTCCTAAAGTTATCTATGTATGTCAAATAGGCAAAATGCAATATCATATAAATTTATTAGATCCATTAGTCAATTACATCCGAAAATTCAATTTGGAGTAAGCATTTAAAAAAAAATCAAAGATGATAAATAAAACTATCTTATATCATGCCCCAACTTTGAATTCTTATTTTGAAATGCAAAATTAAACCCAAAAGAACCTTAGGTTACATGGATTACTCCAGTATTGAAATTTTAAGATTTATCTAGACCACAAAATGAAGATTTTATGATAATAATGGGTTCCTATTTAAATTATAAAAATGATGTGTGTTGCAACATAACATCAATCCATAGTTTGATTTATGATTTTATCTTCCTTTTTAGCCTCTTGTTTCAATAAAACTATCAATATTGTCTTTCCCTAAAGACTAAACAAAAGGATGACATCAGGGTTTGATGAAGAAGTTGAAGCCCTACATCATGATTTCTAGTTGACATGGGTTGGTTAGTAGAATTATTTTATGGTATAATTTATTGGCCTATTGTTGGTGATTTGGAAAAGGAATATGATAAAAGTGTAGGTTTATATTTTGTGGAGCTATAGGGCCTATGTGAAGGCTAGGAATTTACATTAGGGTTTCTCAAGAACATGTCAATGAAAAATTGGTGTTTATCTTTATGGAGTAATTGAATAAACTTATTATACTCCCTAAAACTAAAAGTATCATGACCAATAAGTTTATGAAATAAGTAATAGATGTTGGGATCACAATTCCTTAGTCTTAGAGTTTGGTTTTACTAGTTAAAGCCTTGATTATAGCTCTATTGTGAATTGCTATTTTGGTTAGGTGAATTTTGGTGAAATTATTGTACTAGAAATTTTAATTTTTGTTTAAGTTTTGATATTTATTTTTTATGAGGTGGTGAATGATTAAAGTCTACAACATGAAAAGTAGGTGTGAGATTGGGGTTTGTTAATTCCCACTCTTGTTATTATTATTGTTATTATTAGCATTGATGTTCTAACCTTCGATGGTGTTTAAAACATTTTTATTATTGGTTTGATTAGTATCACCATATATGGTGGTATTATGATTGTAGTTTAAAACCTTAGCCCCATTATATATCACTACTTAGTCTATAGTTTGAGAACTCTCTCATGCTTCCTCAAATAAACTATATGGAAATTTTTTAATGTCTTATCTATTTTCTCCATTTAAGGAATGGAAGAAGAGATCACATATCTCTCTTTTATCCATGTTAGATTCATTGATAAAAGAATATAATACCTTTCCTCCACCTTGTGTTAAAGTGGGTAGCATAACCATTGGATTCTTCTTTGATGTGAAAGAATTATAGAATGGAAGTGTGAAGTATCTAGTTCATTAGAGATATGGTGTTTCCACATTAATGAAGTAAACAAATAAGATTTTTAGGTAAACTATATAAAAAAAAAATTAAATCAACATTTGGGATCACACTTCATGAACCATCATTATTATCTCATCTTGATAATGGTTCACAAAGTGTGATCTGAAACATTGATTTAAATTTTTTGACATAGTTTAGCCAAAAATATTATTTGTTTATATTTTTCATGTCAAAATTCTTGAAAAAATTAGCTATGGGTTTTTTAAAAGAGTGAATTGAAGCCTCAAGAATATGGTAGTAATAATATACATAAATTAATTTAAGTTTTTTAGGAATTATTTTTATACTAATCCATACCAAGGGAGAAACTATTTGATTTTAGTGGCATAATATTTAATATGGAATTAGGTATCCTTCCCCATTATACTTGAGAGTTTAGTTAATGGGAAAGGAAAGATAACACCTAAAATGATATGGTTGAGGGGATCATTCAGATACTCAACGTATGTTCCCATTTTGATAAATTCCAACAAAGAAGTGTCTAAATAGCTTCAGGGAGGGAGATTTAGATATGAATTCAAATTAAAACCACTATTGGTGAAGGTTGATACCTAAATTGGTGGATAATAATATGAAAAGTAATTATCTGATTGTGTTAATTTAGGAAACATGTGATAATATGGTGGAAAAGGTTTGAAAGGAAGCATGCCTACCTATTTATGGATAGGAAGAGTGAAAGGGGTAAGAAATAAACTAAAATGTGGGTAGGAGGGATATATGTGTGTGTCATACCAATCAATATATATTTATGAGGTGATAATTGAGGTAGTTCATTGGAAACCATGTTATTATAGGTAATATACATAAGATAAACACCAATGAGAGTGTAATTATGAGCATAAGGTAAAGACATACTAGATGGCTCACTATTGTGATCATTTTAAGAGAGTAAATCTCCTAGAATTTGATAAGGTAGATGAGTGCTTAGGAAGGGATTGATCTAATTTTGAAAAGGTTGATATAGAGTGGATGGAGTTGGCATAGGGGAAGAATGATTTTGGTTGTTAAAATTTGGAACAATTCCTTGATTTTAAATACATGTTTAATATGAATCCTTTTTTTGTTCTATGTCCTAAATGCAACCCACCAAGGTGGAGATGAGATCATTTGTATTAGCAATAGTATTTGGTTTGGATACTTCCCTTGTAGGAGGATATGAAATAAGAGGATAATAACATAGGTGTTGTAAGTATCCAAAAATATGGGGGTGAATAATTTGATTAAAATTATATTAATTAATTCCATTCATCATTCTATGAAGCATTCATTCACATAAAATATCAGTACATAAGTAAAACAATGATACAAGCATATCATGAGAGAATACAAGAGATATGTGGGAAACCATATTAGGGGATAAAACCTACTAAATAATGAACATGTAATATAGTAATATAATTTTAGGATTCAAATTTTTAGTGAAGCACCAACTTCACAAGGAGCTCCAACCCCTACCCAGTTGAGCACCCACTCAACTAGTCTTCTACAAGCTCTATCTTGCAAGGAGGCTTTAAAACCCTAGGTATCTTAGCAAAAAATAAGCCACATATAATATTTTATCACCTTAAAACATTTATTTATAACTAAAATATATATTATAAGCTTATTTTTCACTCTTTATCCTTCAATCTCACTCAAACAACCTCTTAGTCCTTTTTGCTAAATTAGCCCTCTTCTTTATAGAATTAGGTCAAATTGACATCATCAACACCTATAGAAAAAATATTTAGATATTAATGGAATTTTTTTATTATATTCATAATAAAATTTAATCTCTTAAACTATTCTCCAAAACACTATGTCCTTTGCTAAATAGTTCAATTTCTCAACTAGTCAATTTAGGCCTATTAAGCCTCCTTAAGTACTTGACCCTTGCTCTCACCCATATTGGTCAGCCATGAAAATTTAAATAAAATAAATACCATTTTAATATATTAAAATACATTTTTAAATGTGAAATAATCACTGAATAAGTTGGTCATAGTCCATAAGGACCAAATCCACAAATAGGCTTAATGGAGACCTAATGTAAGTAGGTCTGTCCAATCCATATATTACCATTATGACCCGTAGGAACACTTATTGTATAAAAATATATATGAAACACTTAATAAATGAATAAAATATACCCATAATAATTTCATCTTGAATTTCCAACTCCATTTGGCCCATTTTACTACTTGGACCTACCAATTAGATCTCCTTGCCAAAAGGCCTTCTCACTTCTTGTAAGTCTGTCTTAAAAATTTGAGTCATATACACAAAATTAACACATAAAAAATGTATAAAATAATATTAATAATATATTAAATAATTAAAAAATTACAAAAATGCTTTGGTTTCCATCAAATAGGCCAAAAGGCCTTAAGAACACTGCTATAGATGGCTTACTCAGAAACACCAAACACTATCAACACACAATCAAAAACATTTGACTCTCAAAATTTTAAAAATGAATTAAAATGATCTTATTAGTCCTTTATTACATATTAAATATATTTTATCATTCATATTAGTGAAAAATGACTTAGGGTCATCCTTTTCACACACAGAAAAGTTGCTTTTAGGACCAAAAACATAGTCAAAAAAATCAAATTAGAGAACACTTATGGGAATAATTTTGTGATCTTAAAATTTATTTATTTTAACCTTTATCATATTTATATCATATTTTTAAATTTATATTTCATGGTTATATATCAATATTGGTCTTACAAACCAATCTCACTATGTCACTCTAGATAGACTTCACTTTGCTAGATAAACTAGTTTGATGACAAATTTTTACATAGGTGTATGCAACATAAAAAATTATAAACCAAGAGTATATGATGGATATGTATTTAATAATTAATCCATGCCTTAATATCCATACCTAATCGTCTAAAAATAATCCATAATCTCATTCTCACCTAGTTTTCTCATTGTTCTGCTCATTAGGCTAATTTAGCGATAGGCTAACTTCCATGATCAATTTTGCACATTTTGATAAAAAACATACTCAAAAAAATTTATGAGCATAAAATATAAGTATTTAACATAATAATCCATCCATTTTCATGTTTTGACCTAGTCAACCTTGCCTGTAGTATCAAAAACCCTAAAAATAAGGGTTTTCATGTAGCTTTTACTCACTATCAGTACAAACAAAAACCACCCAAGGGAATATTGAATAGTATTGTACATTTAAAAAAAATAAAAATAGGTAAAATCTACCATTATGAGTCATAAATTATTAGATATTTTCTATTGGGTCTTTATAAGGGTTTTAGGAGGGTTTTGACTACCTTACCTTCTTAGCAATCATTCATAAAGGATTGCCCCTCAACTCAAAAAATAATTCCAATAAAATAAATATAGTGACCTTAATAAAATAACATGAATTTTTTAAGATCTCATGAAAAATTTTCATGTGTAAACAAGTATGATAAAAAAATTCTCATGTCTGTAACACCCCATTCTATGCACATAATCATCCTTATCACCAAAATTCTTACTTTATCTTATAGGATATGAATTAAAACTTGGTAAAAATGATTATCAAAATCACTCACATTAATTTAAATGATATCAAGGGATCTACCGTCCTTGGAAAATATATTTAACCCTCATTAGGCCATTATAGGTCATTTTATGCACTTAGGTCCTATATTATCAGTCCTATCTAGACTATGAACACAACCTAAAACCTATTGTACTATTATAAAAAAATTATACAAATTCCATAAAACATCATAAAATTCTCTCACACTGCCACCCTTTCTCACATATGTCTCATATGACTTATCTCACTAAGGCACCAAGCTTGTGTCTTCTTCACTAGGTCTCTACATGTAGGAGCTAAGCTTCAAACTTGACATTTTGACCTCATCTACCTTTTCCCATGTTAAAGTGACTTATAAAACTGAATAATGTATATAATAACCCTCAACATAAATATTTACCATGCTTCATGCATACATTTTTTTCACAGAGCTAGACTAGGCTACTCATGATACCTTGTATGCTCCTCAGTACTCAGAGCTTAATCAATATTATTACCTTGTATCTTGAACATGATCTTGACATGTAATGAAACCTTATAAATAATAATAGGTTTCCTTAAAATTTTCTCTCAATAGAGAGACAAAACTTCTTTTCCATACACCACTTTGTCAATCATGACAACTTTGACTTTTGACATGAAGGGCATTCAACTAAAATTTTAACATTAATGAAAAAATCAATAATTTAATTCACATATTAATAAAATACCTAAATAATCTCCACCTTTATCATTTATGGAAAACATTCTTAATCATGGTAGATCATTATCTTTTCTTCAAGTTGGATCATCTTTAGAGCTTAGTCTTTAAAATAAGAACTTTTTTCCCCTTTTGACATTAATGACAAAGGTTCATCTTCTTGGCACCTATTTTATCCATCGACCTAGAGGAAAAATACATACTCATGAGACATAATTGACTCCATTTGTATTAATGAAAATTAAAGACATTTTTAAAAATGTGACTTGGTTTGATCAAGTCATCATATAATTTTTTTGTGATTTGTCTCTTGTGATCACACTTATAGTAGACTTCTTTGACTAAAACTTGAATGTAAAGGTCTCCTAGGACCATAAAAAATTCCCCTATGACCAAGAATAATTATTTATTCTTTATTAATAGTTTAGTTCCTCCATAAATCCTAATGGAGTCACGTCTACTCTAGAGAGCCATAATAACATGAGTTCAGGAGATTCCCAGATCTCCATGTCCATATAGGACTAATATTCCTTCATAATCCTCTTATTTTTTATTTTTACTTTTGGATTGACCCCTTCAATCTTTACTTGAGAAATATTATAACTTGATTTATTTTTCTTATTTCCTTATCAACAATCTAAGTTGATAGAGAAATGTTTTGGCACTCTTTTGCATCTTGACTTTATTCTATCATGGCAAATAGTACACTTGGAATTGAATATTGGTTATCAACCTTAGCTACCTTAGGTTTCCACTTAATATTTATCTCTTGTGTTTTATAGGCCTAAAAATTCTTGTCTTGTCTCAAAAATTTATGCTTACAGTACTTTGCAATGTGACCAACCTTATGCAAATTCATTCTTGAAGGGACTTCTATAATGCCTTGCTCTATGATCAAATTGATTACATGAATTAAAATATCCATTGAAAGGATTAGCATACCTTAAATTATTAGAATTATTAATATTTTTGACATTATTTCTATCATAATCCTCATTATTTGGTTGTTATTTGACCCTTTTGATCATATTAGTGTCCTTATCTTGATCTTCAATGAAGCCAAGGCTTGTTTTATCATTAGCAATCTTTTGACTACTTATAAGGTTGTCTAGATCATTTGTGCTTTTTTAAAACATTATAAATGAATTTAAATTACTTTATAATTGTTTCAATTAATCTCTCAAAGAGTTCACTTTAGCTACATACCTTGCACATTCTTCTTCTCTTGCTTCTAGGCTTGCAGTCATAATTTCAAGTTGACTCTCTACCTATTTGACTATTTCCTCTTATTCCTTTGAGTTTTTATTTATTATAGATTAAAAAAAGTTTATTTTATCCTCATAGTATTTGATAAGGGACCTTATCACCCTATTACTTTTCTTGACCATATTCAATTCTTATAGAGTGTTCATTAACTCAACCTCAAATCCACCTCATCTCCTTCATCTAAATCATCAACATCACATCCAATCTATATGGATTCTTATATATTTGAGTAGCTTGATTATTTATCCATAAATAAAAACTCATTAACATTAGGACCATCATCCTCATGATAAATTTATAAATCACTTCTTTCACTCTCATTGGATGAGCTATAATGTTCCTTGGTGTAAAGACTCCTTTTGTTTTTGAAGAACCTTTTCTTTTTGTCATATCTTCTAAAGTTTTTATTGATCTTATCAGTTTTATAAGAATTTTTATCATCATCATGATATTAATCATGCACTCCATCATCATTTTTCTTATGCTTATCAGGAATTTTTTTGGAAAAGTGTCCAACCTCTCCATAATTGAATCATTTAAAAGGCATCTTACACTTGTATCTACCTGAACCTGTCTTCAATTTCCTTGTAATCATAGCTATCAAATCATCATCAAAAATATCAAATTCATCATTATATTTAATTTATTACCTTGTGACTTATTCTATTTAGGATAATTTTCTTCCTTGAATGTAACTTCTTTACTTTTAGGTCTTACTTCACTTGTCCTCATCTCATAGGCTGTTAGGGTTCCATGAAGTCCATCCATCTCAAGTTTGTCTAGATCTTGCATCTCTTCAAAAAAACATATCTTAGTATCAAATTTTTGAATTAGATACCTTAAAACCTTTTTAAAAATATTAGTCTCTTTCAAATCTTAACCTAAACCTCTTATGATGTTGATCACTTCAACAACCATAGATAAGTAGGTTGCAATGGTCTCATCTTCATTCATCTTAAGACTCTCAAATTATCTTCTATGGGTTTACAAATTGGATAAATTAACCTTTGAATATACCTCATGAATATTTTTCAAATTAGTCCACATTTATTGGGAAGATATATAGTGCATTACCTTCACAAGTTCTACCTCTAATAGGCCACACATAATACCATTCATTACTTTTGAGTTGTTGTCACTATCCTTCTTACCTATTGCATCTATAGGAGGGATAGTGGGTATAGTATTCCCATCCAATATTGACTAAAAAACATCATGAACTTGATACATTAGATATTTCCTCATCCTCACACTCCAAAAAGTATAATTTGATCCATTGAACAATGGATCTTTGCTTGTGTAAAAGCCACCTTGTGCTTGACTAGCCATCTTAGCTTGATTAGAATATCCTTTAGGTTGTAATACATAATTCAAAGGACATGATATGATACCAAATTTTGGAATTAGATACTGAGAGGGGGGTGTGAATTATTTTCTTAAAAATATATTATTTAATTCCATTCATCATTCTTTCACATAAAAGATCAATGCATAAGCAAAACAACTATACAAGCATATCATGAGAGAACACAAGAGATATGTGGGAAAACCTATTAGGGGATAAAATAAAATAAAAAATGTACATGCAATATAGTCCTATAATTTTATTATTCAAATTTTTAGTGAATCACAAGTTTCACAAGGAGCTCCAACCTCTACCTAGTTGAGCACCCACTCAACTAGTCTTCTACAAGCTCTATCTTGCAAGGAGGATCCAAAACCCTAGGAAAATTAACAAAAAATAATTAAAATATAATATATGATCACCTTATAATACCTATTTATAACTAAACTATATATGACAATCTTATTTTTCACACTTTATCCTTCAATCTCACTCAAACAGCCTCTTAGTCCTTCTCACTCAATTAGCCTTTTTCATTGGTAGAATTGGGTCAAATGACCTTAATAAACACCTATAGAATAAATAGTTAGATATTAATGGAATATTTTTATCAGATTATTTATAAAATTTAGTCTCTTAACCTATTTTACAAAACACTATGTCCTTCACTCAATAGCTCAATTTCTCAACTAGTCAATTTAGGCCTAATAAGCCTTCTTAAGTACTTGAACCCTGCTCTCACCCATCTTGGTTGGAAATGAAAATTTACATAAAAGAAATAAATTTTGAATATATTAACATAAATTTTTCAAAGTTTAAATAATCATTGGATAAGTTTATAATATTCCATAAGGACCAAATCGATAAATAGGCCTAACAGAAACCTAATGCAATTAGCTTTGTCCTATCCACACGTTACCATTTTGACCCTTAGAAACACTTATTTTATAAAAATGGGATGAAAAACTTAATTAATTCCTCAAATATACAAATAATAAGTTCACCTTGAGTTCCAAACTCCATTTTTCCCATTTCACTACTTGGACTTACCAATTAGTTCTCTTTGCCAAAGGCCTTCTCACTGCCTGTAAGTCTATCTTGAAAATTTGAGTCATATACATAAATTTACCACATAAAACATGAATTAAATGATATTATTAATATATTAAATAATTAAAAATATTCCAAAAATTATTTGGTTTCCATTAAATAGGCCAAAATGCCTCAAGAACACTCCTATAGATGGCTTACTTAGAAACACCAAACACTATCAACACACAATCAAAAACATTTGACTCTCCAAAATTGAAAAGGGATTTAAAATGAGAAAAAATGATTAAAATTATAATATTATTCATTTATTACATATTAAATATATTTTTATCATTAATATTAGTGAAAAATAAATCAGGGTCATCCTTTTCATACACACTGAAAAGTTACCTGTAGGACCAAAAACATAGTCAAGAAAATCAACTGAGAGAACACTTGTGGGAATATTTATGTGATATTATAATGGATTTTTGTAAACATTTATCATACTTATATCATATTTTTTAATATATATTTCATGGTCTTATATCAATATTGGTCTTACAGACCAATCTCACTATGTCACTCTACATAGACTTCATTGTGTTAGACATACCAGTTTGATGATAAAAAATTTCATAGGTGTAGTCATCATAAAAAATTATAGATAAATGTGATAGTATGTATATTTACTTAATAATTACCATATTCCTTAATATCCATCCCTATTCCTTTGAAACTAATCCCTAATCTCATATTCATTCTTGTCTAGTTTTGTCACTTTTCTGCTTATTAGGCTAGTTTAGCAATAGGTTAAATTATATGATAATTTTTGCACATTTTTGGTCAAAAAATGATAAAAAAACTTTAATTATCATAAAATATAAGTCTTTCACATCATCCTCCATCAATTTTCATGCTTTTATTTGGTCAACCCTACCTATAACATCAAAAACCCTAAAAATAAGGGTTTTCTTATAGCTTTTACTCACTGTCAAAACAAAAAAACCACCTAAGGGAACACTGAAGAGTAATTTACATGTTAAAAACATAAAAATAGGTAAAATATACCCTTTTGAGTCATAACCAATTAGATCTTTCCTATCAGGTCTTTGTAAGGGTTTTGACTACATTACCTTCTTAACAATCATTCATAAAGGATTACCCCTCAAATCTAAAAATAATGAAAATAAATTAAATATAGGGACATCACGTAAATAAAATAAAGTGATAAATCTCTCATTAAATGGATTCACATGCCAAAAAACATAAAAACTTCTTTTCAGGTCTGTAACACCCTGTTCTGTGCACATAGTCATCCTTATCACCAAAATTCTTATTTTTTCATATAAGATATGACTTCAAAATTGGTGAAAATGATTATCACAATACCTAACACCACTTAAAATTATCTCAAGATCCTTGGCATCCTTGTAAAATATCTTTACCCCTCATTAGGCCATTATAGGTCACTTTGTGCACTTAGGTCTTATAATGATAGTCCTATCTAGACTATGAACACAACCTAAAACCTCTTGTAATATTATCAAAACTTCATACCCATATAATAAAACATCATAAAATAATATCACACTTTAACCTTTGATCACATATGTCTTATATGACTTATCTCACTAAGGCACCAAGCTTGTGTCTTCTCACTAGGTCTCTTCATGCAGGAGCTAAGCTTCAAACTTAACCTTTTGACCTCATCTACCTCTTGTAGATGTTTAAGAAACTTTGAAAAATTACTCATGTCTATACTAACCATCAAAAAAAATATTTAACATGATTCATGCATACATATTTTGAGCATGTTCATTGATGTGAGGTTATCATTGATGTCAAAGAGAGAATGAGATATTAGTGCATTAATGATAAAGAAGTTGTGTTTGATAACTTAGAGAATATATAGCACATATGTATGTCTATAAGGATAAATAAGAAGTTGTGTGACATCCATATATGTCTTGGTGAAGCTCTAGTGTGTCAATTAATCATTTGGAACAAGAAATAAGCATCTTCTAGCTTAAGAGAAGCCAGACCATCACTACACACCATGCAGATATAAATGAACCAAAAAGTTTGTGTATTTATTTCAAGGACTCAAAAATCCAACTTTGGTTAAATGTTTTCATGGTGATGTTTTCTATAGTACCAATAAGGTACCCTAAAGATTTGGAATCATGAAGTGTTTCCTCACTTGAGATATAAATATTCAAAGTTGCTCTAGCAAATTATGATGAACTAGAGACCATCAAGTTTAACTACATTTAATTCTAAGGTTAACTAATTAGTAGATCTAATGGTGCACATTAAATCATAGATCTTGATCCAATGGTCTACATAAAATTCAATATGTCAAATATTAATGTGCTATTAATATGTGTCACATTTATGGAGCTTAGATAAAAGATCAATAATTTGTGTATGATCATGCAGTTAGAAAATTAATGGTACAAGTTGAGTCAAAAAATCAATGTGCATAAAAGGCATGCAAAGCTGCTAATTGGCACAATCATGAGAGCTATGATCTAGATCTAATGGTGATCATTGTAATATAATTATTGAGCTACTCAGAGGAGATCAACAATATGTATTTATCCATAGTTTCTAGGAAGCATGAGATGAGGCTAAGGTTTTGGATGTTTAATGTCTATATAGTGATCATTGGAATTCAAATATTCAAATTTGTGAAGAAAACTATTGATTAGTTTTTGGGATATAAATTTTGATCTAGGACAAATTTAATGCAATAAAAGTAAAAGTTGTATAAAACTTCAAGGTGCATCTAGTGAATCTAGTTATAAGGTCTAAATGTGTATATAGTCAATGTTATGGAGCTTCAAAGTTGATTATTTGTTTATTCATGGTGTTCTTATACAAGATAATGTTTGATCAAATTATGTTTTAGTAGAATGGTGTTTTAGTAAGAGTAACCACATGAATATGTCTTAGAGATTATATGGAGTGGACCCATATAGTTGAAATTTATCATATGTTCTTAATTTTCTCAATAGAGTGCTAAATGGGTGGGTAGGTCTCCAAGAGACCTATAAGAGATACTAAGGCCTAACTGAAAGGCATAGCTATTTGAATTTGACCTATAGATACTATGGTCAACCTATGAAAATATATTTGACCTATGTATTATCTTTTTATATGTCTTAATGGTTAAGGTAAGTCTTATGGTTGACTAAAAAGATAATATCCATGATGACTCTATAAATATTGGAGACTAAGGTGATGGTTTCTAGACTTGTGAGTGAAGAGAAGAGTAGATGTGACATTAATAAAAGGAAACTTTGAAAGATAAGGTAAAGGTTAGTGAGGACCATCAAAGATCAAAGAGGATTAGTCATGTTTATTTGATCAATTTAATGAATGTGAACGTATAGGTTATTGGACCTAATAAGCCTAGAAGAGGCAAATTGAGCAAGTAAGCCCTAGAGGCTGATTGAGTGAGTGTGATTAGTGGATGGATTGAAGAGTTGAGTAGTTTGAGGAGTGTGTGAATTATATTCAGGTCATATTTTTATTTTTATGATAGAGTTCTTGTAGGTTTTCTGATTGTGTATGTGGTTAGAAGTGAAGAGTGATCCAAAAGGGTGTTTTGGATTCACTACTTGTGTGTGCAAGTTTATGAGAGTGTAAAATGGAAAGAGTGCAAGTAATAAAAGTCCATCATGAGGTGTAAAAGACATCAAATCAAAGGTAGAGAGCATATTAATGTATTTGAGTGGGTATTTGGTTTCCTAGGGGGGTGATTCCTCCTTATGGGATGGGTGTCTCACTTAACTAAGGGATGGATGTTCCTTGATCAGTGGGTTCTAGTCTAAATGTTGGATATTGTTTTATAGGACTATAGTCCATATTTAAGGGTTTAATGGGTTTTATCCCCTAAGATGTTTTTCCACATATATGATGTGTTCATGTGTTGTATGCTTTCAATGTATGTGTTTTCATGTTTATGTTGCTTGATCAAGTTGATGTATGATGAATGTTTAAGAGTTGGGAATTAAATTGGATTATCTAAAATCACTAATTCACCCCCTCTCAGTGATTGCACCTCCAATAACTGGTATTATAGTAGGACCTTCTTTGTAAATGCAACCACTTAAAGGTGATCCAAGGTACAATATGGCTATGCAATTGAAGAAAAAGAATCAAGAGTTGAAGGCTCAAGTGGAGGTTAATTATGCATGTCTAAAATAAAGTGAATAAAAGTGAAATAAGCTCAAGGCACTTATTGAGAAGTACGATGGAAAGATGAGAGAGTATGATCAAGAAGAATCTTAGAAAAGATCATGACCTCAAACTTTAAGGTTATTATGGATGAGTACATCAAGTTAAATAAGGAGATAGAATCATCAAAGGCAAGCTCAAGATCAAAAGATGATAAAGAGAAGATCAAAAAATTTGAGAATCAATTAAGAGTTACAAAGACTAATCTAAGTTCAAAAGAGAAAGAATGCAGACATCTCAAGACTCAGTTAGAAGAGACAAATGCCAAGTTGAGTTCAAAGCAAGGTGAGAATGATGAGTTGAAGTCTAATATTGATTCTATAAAGATTATTAAAGAGCAAACATGTATAATAAAGGATGACATGGATAAATAATTTAAGAGGGATAAAGAGACTATCCAAATTCTCCAAATTTACTTAGAAGTTGCAAGTTCAAGTATGAAATATAATGAGGATGAGAGCATTCAATTAAATTCCAAGCTAGATTAATTAAAGGATGAGAATGAGAAATTTGTCATCAAGGTAAACAATATTGAGAAGTAATAAAGGTTAAATCAAGACAAAAAGGATGAAAGCACCAAGATCAACAAGAAAAGATCCATTAGGTAACAAAGTGCCATGAGGTATGAAATATCTTTTAATAGTCATTATTTTGCTTATCACAGGTTTAGTCATAAGGAAATGAATTGTAGAAGGAAGAAAAACTAGTTAGCTGGAGGTATGGATAAATCAATATACTATAATTGTCATGACATGGGACATATTGCTAGATTCTACCCTAGAATGCATGGGAAAAGACTAACCCAAGTATGGAGACCTAAGACAATTAAGCTTGAGCATAATAAACCTAAAAAACAAAATGGTATGTTTGTTAAGATTCATAATATTCATGAAGCAGAAGGTATGAATGATGTTCATTGTTTCATTTGTCATCAAGTTCATCATATTGCAAAATATTGTACAAGTAAGCTCCCAAATCATAAGAGGGAACATGAACATCCTAGTGTGCTCAGGAAAGGTCAATATTTGGTGTGGAATCTTAAGGAAGTGAAGACCAAGATAACAATTTTAGTTGAGCTAAAATATCAAGGTGGACTAACTACTAAAGCAAACGAGGAATCAAATTTGAAGAAGGTTCAGGAATGCCAAGAGAATGTATCATCTATCTAGATAGAAAAGGATAATCAAAAATTAGTTTAGGTTAAGATTAAAAAAAAGACCAAAGTGATAATTGAGGCTAATTTTGAGGTATGTATGGATCTAAGAGAACATCTTGTTATTGTTGAGTAAGTTTCTTGCAAAGAACATCAATTGTCAATAACCAGTTATGAGGTTCTTTCTTCAGATAAAAATGTATGTCATGAATGTTTATTGTCTCCATATGTTGTCAATCCAATCTTAGAAGAAAATAAGAATTTTGTGGTAAATTAGCATGTTATTTCTCTTAAGTCAAAGAAGAAGAAGAAATATTAGTATCAAATGACCAAAGAGGAGAAGGAATATGAGGAGTTATGGGGAAATCCTAGTTTCACATTATTCTAGGACATTATGGGTCAGGGTATCTATATCTAAGCTTTAAAGAGACACTTGAAAAGTAAGAGGAAACATAATGGATATCAGTTGAGCTTGATTGATTTTTTAGGATAAGTATATCACTTGAAGATGTGTGTGGTTAAGGGGAAGCTAACTCAGTTAGCTTGAGTGGCTTGAATAAGATGTGCATAATGTGAGGGAGAGCATATGTGAGATGTTATAGTCATGGTTGAGATATGAATAAGTTTAGTGATCTGAAGGTGATTACTTTTTGAGTTGTTATTTCAAGATCTAGACTGTAATTATGTGTGCTCAAAATATGTTAAGGTATTTTGGTCCAGAAGGTCTATAGGCAGAGTATGGAGGTTTCCAAGTATTAAAAAAAAAATGAGTTGTCAAGATGATTTTGTTGCATGTAAAGGTGTGTTGACTCCATTCAGGTGTGCTACATGTGATTTTATGCTTTGAAGATCTTTTGTGTGCAAATTGAAGATTTTTGAGTGCTCTCAAGTTTTCCCAATTTTAGCTTAAGGGTAAGTAGGTGAAAACCTAGTTGAAGGGTCAATGGGTTATCCAAGGTGTGTGACATCACAAATTGGTCTAGAAGTGTGTTTTATTAACCTCTAGGTGTGATAAAATTTTTAATTTCTCATGTTGACCAAAAAGTGGTGAGTTGACTGAGTTTTATTTGAAAATATAGTATTTTTACCCATGCTGATTAGTTTGTTTCTTAAGGGAGTTGAGGTCTAAGGTTACTTGATATATTTAAATGGATAAATGGGTTATCAAAAAGTGTTTCACAATCATATAAAAGTGTGTGGTCTCTTCTATGGATGAGGATTTATTCAAATGGAGCGTTAATTAGGTGGTACATTTGTGAAGGAGCTATGGTGTAAAAGTAGAGCTAGAAGATGAATTTTGGCATGAATGAGGGGGCACATGAGCATGATTTAGATATGAAATTTTGAGTCTTGAAGGTCCATACATAGAAAAATATGGGTGTTTCAAGGTTCATGTAAGGTTACTAGGCCTCTAGGCAAGGCTAGTAAAGATAAGAGTGGTCTTTGGTCATTTTGTCCAAATGAAAAAGGTACAAAGATAAAAAAAAGCCCAAGTTAATATTGGTGTATATCAAAGAACAGATCACATGAGATGGAGCTTGATGTTAGGGGGAGATTTCTAAGCTTTGTGAGTAGTTTGTTAGGTCCAAGGATCAGAGAAGTCCATGTTCAGATTGGTGCATGTCAAATGAGGAACAATTGATTCATATGCTTGAAAGTATGTAAGTATCCTAAGCATATTAAATAGTAATTGAATGCATACATAATTATGAGGATTATTTATTGGCATGTTAAGGAAGAGACTTTTGTCATTAATGTCAAAGGGGGGAAAATATTAGAATGAAAGAGCTCAATTCAAAAAGTATGAAGTCATTATAAGGGTGTTTTTGCCATCAATGACAAAAGGGGAGATTGTTGAGCATGTTCATTAATGTTAGGTTATCATTTATTTCAAAGAGAACATGAGATAATAGTACATTAATGATAAAGAAGTTATGTTTGATAGCTTGGAGAATATATAGCACATATGTAGGTCTATAAGGATAAAGAAGTGAGGCATCCATATATGTATTGGTGAAGCTTTCTATGTCAATTGATCATTTGGTAAAAGACTAGCATATTATAGATTAAGAGAAGCTAGACCATCACTGCACATCATTTAGATATGAATGAACCAACAAGTTTGTGCATTTATTTTAGGCACTTAGAAAGTCAACTTTGGTCAAATGTTTTCATGGTGATGTTGTCTATAGTGATGATAAGGTACCCTAAATATTTGGAGTCTTGAAGTTTTTCCTAGATCAAGACATATATATTCAAAGTTGCTCTAGTAGACTATGATAACTACGTTGAAGTCTGAGGTCAACTAGTCATTAGATCTAATGATGCACGTTAAATCATAGATCTTGATCCAATGATGTGTGTAAAATTTAATATTTTAAAGATGAATGAGCTAGTGACATGTGTCACATTCACATATCTTGGATAAAATATCAATGGTTCATGGATGATCATGTATTCAAAATATCATTGATGTGGGTTGAGTTAAAAAGTCAATGTGTGCAGAAGGCACATAGAGCTGCCAAGTGGCACAATCATGGGAGCTTTGATCTAGATCTAACAATGAGCATTGTAAGATAATGATCAAGATAATCAAAGGAGACTTATGGTGCATACTTATCCATAGTTATTAGGAATCATGAGATGAGGTTAAGGTGTTCAATGTTTAACATCTGTATAGTGGTTGTTAGAGTTCAAATATTCAAATTTGTGAAGAAAACTAGTGCTCAATTTTGGGATATAACTTTTGATAAAGGATGAATTTATTGATGAAATAAAAATAAAAGGTTTAGAGGAATTCAAGCCACATCTATTAAATCTAGTTATAAGGTTTGAATGTATATATAATCAAATTTATGGAGACTCAAAGTTGAATTTTTGTTCATTCATGGTGTTCCTATCTAGAATAATGTTTTTATCAAATTATGCTTTAGTAAAAGGGTACTTTGGTGGGATCAATCACATCAATATGTATTATAGATTATATGGAGAGGAACCATATATTTTAAATTGACCATATGTTCTTAATTTTCTTGATGGAGGGCTAAATGGGTGAATAGGTATCCATGAGACCTATAAGGGCTACTAAGGCCTAATTTAAAGGCGTAACTATTTAAGTGTGACACATAGATACTATGGCCAACCTATGAAAATATATTTGAGATATGTATTAGCTTTTTATATGTCTTAAAGGTTAAGGCAAGTCTTATGTCTGACCAAGAAGATAATATTCATGAAGATTCTATAAATAGTAGAGACCAAGGTGATGGTTTCTAGACTTATGAGTGAAGAGACGAGCAAATGTGAAATTGAGTGAAGGAACCTTTGAAATAAAAGATAAAGGTCAATGAGTAAAACTAAAGAGTAAAGAGGATCAATCATGTTTAACTGATCAAGTTAATTAATTTGAACATATAGGTGATTGGACCTAATAAGCCTAGAAGAGGCAGATTAAGCAAGTAAGCCCTAGAGGCTGATTGAGTGAGTGTGCTTAGTAGATGGATTGAAGACTTGAGTATGTTTAGGAGTGTGTGCATGATATACAAGTCATATTTATATTATTTTTGATAGGACTGAAACTCCCCAAAGCTCTGACACAACTTGTCAGATTTAAGAGCACACATGATTACCAATCTATAAGCAACTAAACATGCGGAATCCAGAAGAACAAATAACTATCAATGAGAAGACACACAGAATATGAGAGGCAATATACAATTATATTCAACTCATTACAAAGGAATTTACAACAAAAAGGTGGCACTCTTTCTTCCACTTCGTGGGCTTACAGTAAACTTCCCTCCAGAGTAATCTTCTCTCATAGGTCACAACACACAGCTAACACAAGATGTTGTTCACCTCATTGCACATCTGTACAATCGAGTACACCACTATACTCCAAGTAGATCTCTCCATGATCCTGTTGATGTATTGTTGTCACCTTGGATCTAGCTACCCCGCTGATCTCCTTTCTGACCCTCGCATCCACACATCCCTGCATATCAAACCTGATCTTACTTATACCTACATGGGGAATCCTACTTGATTCCACCATGGGAAGAACTCTCCAAGCTTCACATAGCTCTTCTCCAAATTCTCCACTTAAAAATACAGCCCATGAGTCTATTATATAGATCTCATGCATACACTGATTAGACTTGCGGCTCAAGACTTCAAACAAGCCTTCAACATGCAAACTCTGCGTTCACTTAACTGACTATTCATCAATAGCAGTTTAGACCACTACAGGTGACCGACGTCGGTCCCTGCCCTCCTGGAGGTGACCGACGTTGGCCGATCTCTTACCGATGCTGGTTTCCCTTTTGCATCCCCTGACCGACGTCGGTGTGGCCTGCCAACGCCAGCGACTGCTTACGCCAGAAACCCTCCTGTTTGCCTTAAGGTGTAGCTTTTAGCTCCACACCCTAACAATCTCCCACTTGGAGATAAAGAGCTGCACCTGTACCCAAAACCAGTACTCTATCCAATCTGCATCCTGGCTTGTATTCCTCTTCAAGCTCCCACTTGAAGATAACCCACCACACTCCTTGTGGTGTTAATCCTGTGCCTGATTTTATTCATTCTCATTGTACCATCTTTTGCCTTGCTATACTCCCACTCAAACAGCAACCCCTGTGAGTAACCTGTAATCAACAAACACTTAACAGATCTGGGACATCTGTTAGTCAAGCTCGCTCTGATACCAATTGATAGGACCGAAACTCCCCAAAGCTCTGACACAACTTGTCAGATTTAAGAGCACACATGATTACCAATGTATAAGCAACTAAACATGAGGAATCCAGAAGAACAAATAACTATCAATGAGAAGACACACAGAATATGAGAGGCAATATACAATTATATTCAACTCATTACAAAGGAATTTACAACAAAGAGGTGGCACTCTTTCTTCCACTTCGTGGGCTTACAGTAAACTTCCCTCCAGAGTAATCTTCTCTCATAGGTCACAACACACAGCTAACACAAGTTGTTGTTCACCTCATTGCACATCTATACAATTGAGTACACCACCATACTCCAAGTAGATCTCTCCATGATCATGTTGATGTATTGTTGTCACCTTGGATCTAGCTACCCTGCTGATCTCCTTTCTGACCCTCGCATCCACACATCCCTACATATCAAACCTGATCTTACTTATACCTACATGGGGAATCCTACTTGATTCCACCATGGAAGAACTCTCCAAGCTTCACATAGCTCTTCTCCAAATTCTCCACTTAACAATACAGCCCATGAGTCTATTATATAGATCTCATGCATACACTGATTAGACTTGCGGCTCAAGACTTCAAACAAGCCTTTAACATGCAAACTCTGCATTCACTTAACTGACTATTCGTCAATAGCAGTTCAGACCGCTACAAGCGACCGACGTCGGTCCCTACCCTCTTGGAGGTGACCGATGCCAGCCGATCTCCTGCCGATACTGGTTTCCCTTCTGCGTCCCCTGACTGACGTCAGTGTGGCATGCCGATGCCAGTGACTGCTTACGCCAGAAACCCTCCTATTTGCCTTAAGGTGTAGCTTTTAGCTCCACACCCTAACAATCTCCCACTTGGAGATAAAGAGCTACACCTGTACCCAAAACCAGTACTCTATCCAATCTGCATCCTGGCTTGTATTCCTCTTCAAGCTCCCACTTGAAGACAACCCACCACACTCCTTGTGGTGTTAATCCTGTGCCTGATTTTCTTCATTCTCATTGTACCATCTTCTGCCTTGCTATACTCCCACTCAAACAGCAACCCCTATGAGTAACCTATAATCAACAAACACTTAACAGATCTGGGACATCTGTTAGTCAAGATCGCTCTGATACCAATTGATAGGACTGAAACTCCCCAAAGCTCTGACACAACTTGTCAGATTTAAGAGCACACATGATTACCAATGTATAAGCAACTAAACATGCGGAATCCAGAAGAACAAATAACTATCAATGAGAAGACACACAGAATATGAGACGCAATATACAATTATATTCAACTCATTACAAAGGAATTTACAACAAAGAGGTGGCACTCTTTCTTCCACTTCGTGGGCTTACAGTAAACTTCCCTCCAAAGTAATCTTCTCTCATAGGTCACAACACAAAGCTAACACAAGCTGTTGTTCACCTCATTGCACATCTGTACAATTGAGTACACCACCGTACTCCAAGTAGATCTCTCCATGATCCTGTTGATGTATTACTGTCACCTTGGATCTAGCTACCCCGCTGATCTCCTTTCTGACCCTCGCATCCACACATCCCTGCATATCAAACCTGATCTTACTTATACCTACATGGGGAATCCTAATTGATTCCACCATGGGAAGAACTCTCCAAGCTTCACATAGCTCTTCTCCAAATTCTCCACTTAACAATACAGCCCATGAGTCTATTATATAGATCTCATGCATACACTGATTAGACTTGCGGCTCAAGACTTTGAACAAGCCTTTAACATGCAAACTCCACGTTCACTTAACTGACTATTTGTCAATAGCAGTTCAGACCACTACAGGTGACCGACGTTGGTCCCTGCCCTCCTGGAGGTGACCGACGCCGACCGATCTCCTACCGATACCAGTTTCCCTTCTGCATCCCCTGATCGACGTCGATGTGGCCTACCGACGCCGGCGACTGCTTACGCCAGAAACCCTCCTGTTTACCTTAAGGTGTAGCTTTTAGCTCCACACCCTAACAATCTCCCACTTGGAGATAAAGAGCTGCACTTGTACCCAAAACCAGTACTCTATCCAATCTGCATCGTGGCTTGTATTCCTCTTCAAGCTCCCACTTGAAGACAACCCACCACACTCCTTGTGGTGTTAATCCTGTGCCTGATTTTCTTCATTCTCATTGTACCATCTTCTGCCTTGCTATACTCCCACTCAAACAGCAACCCCTGTGAGTAACCTATAATCAACAAACACTTAATAGATCTGGGACATCTGTTAGTCAAGCTCACTCTGATACCAATTGATAGGACCGAAACTCCCCAAAGCTCTAACACAACTTGTCAGATTTAAGAGCACACATGATTACCAATGTATAAGCAACTAAACATGTGAAATCCAAAAGAACAAATAACTATCAATGAGAAGACACATAGAATATGAGAGGCAATATACAATTATATTCAACTCATTACAAAGAAATTTACAACAAAGAGGTGGCACTCTTTCTTCCACTTCGTGGGCTTACAGTAAACTTCGCTCCAGAGTAATCTTCTCTCATAGGTCACAACACACAGCTAACACAAGTTGTTGTTCACCTCATTGCACATTTGTACAATCGAGTACACCACTGTACTCCAAGTAGATCTCTCCATGATCCTGCTGATGTATTATTGTCACCTTGGATCTAGCTACCCCTCTGATCTCCTTTTTGACCCTCGCATCCACACATCCCTGCATATCAAACCTGGTCTTACTTATACCTACATGGGGAATCCTACTTGATTCCACCATGGGAAGAACTCTCCAAGCTTCACATAGCTCTTCTCCAAATTCTCCACTTAACAATACAGCCCATGAGTCTATTATATAAATCTCATGCATACACTGATTAGACTTGCGGCTCAAGACTTCGAACAAGCCTTTAAAATGCAAACTCCGTGTTCACTTAACTGACTATTCATCAACAGCAGTTCAGACCACTACAGGCGATCGACGTCGGTCCTTGCCCTCTTGGAGGTGACTGACGCCGGCCGATCTCCTGCCGATGCTGATTTCCCTTCTGCATCCCCTGACCGACGTCGGTGTGGCCTGCCGATGCCGGTGACTGCTTACGCCAAAAACCCTCTTGTTTGCCTTAAGGTGTAGCTTTTAGCTCCACACCCTAACAATTTTTATGGATTTATTTTAATTTTTTTTATTGTTTATGTGTTTATAAGTGAAGAGTGATCCAAAAGGGTGTTTTGGATGCACTGCTTGTGTGTGCAAGTTTGTGAGAGTGTAAAATGGAAAGAGTGAAAGTAATAAAATTCCATTATAAGGTGTAGAAGATATCATATCAAAGGTGGATATTATATCAAGGTAGCTAAGTGGGTGCTTGGTTGCCTAGGGGGGTTGATTCTTCCTTGTGGGATGGGTATCCCACTAAACTAAGGGATGGGTGTTCCTTAATTAGTGGGTGCTGGTCTAAATATTCAATCTTGTTTTATAGGACTGTAATCCATCTTTTAGGGTTTATTGGGTTTTATCCCCTAAGAGGTTTTCCCATATATATGATGTTTTCATGTTTTTTATGCTCTTATGTATGCTTTAGATGTATGTGCTTTCATGTTTATGTTGCTTGATCAAGTTGATGTATGTTGAATGTTTAAGAGTTGGGAATTGAATTGGATTATCTAGCATCACTGATTTACCCCTCCTCTTAGTGATTTTACCTCCAAAAACTTCTTATTCATAGATCTAGACTAGGATACTCAAGATACTTTGTATGTCCTCAGTACTCAACTTAATTAAGATGCTTCCCTTGTATCTTGAACATGATTTTAACATGTCATGTAACATCAAAAAGAATACCAGTTACCTTCAAATTTTCTCTCAATAGGGAGAAAAAACTTATTTGCCACACACCACTTCATCAATCATGAAAATAACTCTAAATTTTGACATGAAGGGCATTTAACTTAACTTTTGACATAAATGACAGCATCAATGCCTTAATTCACATATTAAGAACATACCTCAACACTAGGATGAATTTATTTGCATTTGGTATTTTAGGAGGAGTCACCCTATGTTGTTTAGAGTATTTATTATTATAATGGTTTGCATTGGAGGTTGTAAGGATAATTTCATCCTAGAAAACCCATATTTTGTAGTGAAAACCCCTTAATTTTACTAGTCCAATCTTGTGATTCTCTCAACATCAAGGTTTTACAGGATTATATGAGGCCTAGTTAAAATATGCAGGTAAAATCCACTTGCATCAACCAAAGTCATATCATTTTAATAATTATAACTATTAAAAGTATCTGAGGAGTTCCATAACTCTTCTAAATATACCCATGACTTGGTACATGGTATGAAAGGAGATGAGCTATGAGAAATAGACAAATTTTAAATTATTTTATTATCTTGACTATAATAATTATCCTATCTAGATAATGAAGGTTCATTTTGGGTTTAAACATTTTTCATAAATGTATCCATGTCTATAGGTCTATCAAAATATTCACCAAACATTTCAATGGGTGTATGAACACCCATAAAATAAATGGAAGAGGAGAGGAATAGATGAAATAAAATAAAATAAAAAAGAAAAACTCAAAATGACAAGCCTCTCACATTAGGTTTACCAAATTTGTATTCATGGAAAGTGATTAGATAACATTGCACACTTGACTTCCTAAGGTTGGATTGAGATAATTTAAGTGAATGATGGGGTCAATGCAAATGAGGTGCTATAAAATAGTGATGTAGAAAAAGAATCACCTTTGGATGGAGTTCTAGATTTGTTTCTTGATGATTGGGATTCTACCTTGCATGATCATTATCCTTATAATTTTATTGAATAAGAAGGACTTGGTGTGTGTTGCCTTCATGAGAATGATGCACCAATTCTAGCCATGTTCAAAGAGGATGTGTCTAATGAAGGTTTGTGGTAATTGTACTTTTATGGATCAAAGAATAAGCATGGAACCAAAGTTGGAATGATGTTGGTTTATCTAATGAAACAAAGGTATTTTTATTTTATCAAATTTAAATTTGGTTGTTCAAATAATGTTGCTAAGTATGAAGCACTAGTTCATGGTTTGCAGTAGGCTAAAAAGATCAAAGTCAATTCTTTGCAAGTGTTTAGTGATAGTAAGCTTGTAGTCCACCAAGTAAGAGGTTTTAATATATTTAAAAACTTGTTGCTTAAATATTACAAGCATATAATATGGGATTTACTTGAATATTTTTAGGCTTTTAACATTCATGTAATACCAAGAGATAAGAATAAATATGTTGATAGGCTAGATGTAGTTGGGGCACAATTTAGTATCCCAACTGATGTAAAAAAAGAAAAAATTTGGTCACATATAAATGTGGTTGTAAGGCCTTATATTCTATAAAATCATGATAATTGGTAGGTGTTCAAATATGACAATCAAATTATGAGATTCTTACAAGAAGAGGCTGAGTTTTATTCAAGAAACCAGTCAAAGAACTTGCAGCAGTATGGTGATCAGATTATGCAAGTAAAAATGAATAACCTACCCAAAGGATTGGTCACACTTGAGAAAAATTTTAGTTAATATGATGAGCTAAGAAAGGATAAATCATCATTATAAACAAAGGAAGAACATTATGCTAATGTAGAGATTGCAGCTAGTAAGATTTTAAAATTGGGTAAGGTATGCACTCCTTCACAAAAAAGGGATTTCATTGAGTTATGCAAAAGTTTTGATGATATATTTGCATGGAATTATAGTGATCTTAAAGGTTTTTATCTAAGTTGGGCTCAATAAACCATTGAGTTATAGGAGGAAACTAAACCAGTGAGACAAAGACAAAGGCCCATCAATCCAAAGCTTGAACCTTTGATGAGAGTTGAGCTTCACAAGATCATAGAATTAGCTATTATATTTTCAATCAAGAACTCAAATTGGGTGGAAAATCTTGTTTTGGTATGAAATAATAATGGTGAGATTCATTTGTGTGTTAACTTCTATGATTTGAATAGGTCTTCACTTAAAAATCACTACCCATTGCCATCAATGGAACAAATTTTACAGCTTGTTCCAAGTTCAGAGAGGTTTTCTTTGTTGGATGGATATAGTGGCTACAATAAGATTTTGTTCAAATAATAAGACCAATTTAAGATAGCCTTCACAACCAAGTGGGGGACATTTTCATACAGATAGATGCCATTAAGTTTATCTAATGCTAGATCAACCTTTCAAAGAGCCATGGATATGGCATTCCAAGGCCTTCTTAATAGGTTTGTACTTGTTTATTTGGATGATATAATAGTGTTTTCAAAGAATGTATAAGATCACATGGTTCATCTCAATCAAGTTTTTGAAAGTTATAGGCAATTTGGGGTATCTTTAGATCCTTAAAAGTGTATTTTTTTAATTCATGAAGGTAAGCTTCTTGGACATGTTGTTTCAAAGCATGGTTTAAGCATAAATGTTAAAAAGATTCAATCCATTCTTTTACTCTCATTTTCTAAGCACAAAAATTATTTACAAAGTTTCTTTGGGAAGATCAATTTCATAAGGAGATATATTTCATATTTTGCCATTTTAGCTAAGCCACTTATAGCCATGCTAAATAAAAATTAGAACTTCAGCTGGTCCAAATAAGGAATAAAAGGGTTTGATGATATTAAGAAGGCCGTAGCTAGTGTTCTTATGCTTATAAATCTATATTTCATGAAATATTTCATTTTGTACACTTATGCTAATATGGACACCATTCAGGCATTCTTATGCAGCAGAATCATGAGATTTTGAAGCAGCCAATAGCCTTCTTCATTCAAGGCTTGGAGGAGTATGAAACAAGGTATTATATTATTGAAAATCATGTACTTTCAGTCAAAAGGTCTCTTAAAAAGTTTAGATACTTGTTGTCTAACAATAAGATACACCTAATGGTTGCCCATCTAAGCATCAAGGAGTTCCTTTTGAACAAAGATATAAATGAGAAGAGAGCTGGTTGGATAACTAAGGTAATGAAGTATGATGTATAAATTAAAGTAAAAAAGATAATTAGAGGCAAAGTACTTTGTGATCATATAGCACAAGACTTTCAAGAGGCTAATGAGTTTGTTTTAGTGTCAAATGATGAAGAGGTTACAACTGGTCATACGTCACCTTTCAGTGGGTTTCATAACTTGGTAAGCTATCTCCAAGATGGTATTTATCCCACTCATCTCAGTGCTTCAAAAAGAAGATATTTCATATTGCAATCAATTCTATTTTTACTTGTTGATGGTGTTTTATTCAAGAAAGATATCAATGGAATGTTGCTAAGATGTGTAGAACCAAGCCAACCTCATATATTACTTAAAGAATTCAATGATGGACATAGTGGAAGACATTTTTTTTCAAGAACTCTAGCTCTTAAGATCATGAGAGGTGGGTACTATTGGCCTAGTATATTTAGTGATTACCATGCATGGGTTAGAAAGTGCAAATAGTGTGCTATGTTTGTAGGAAAAGTGAATCTTGCAACCTTACCTCTTCATCCAATAGCGTTGAATCAGCCCTTTGTCTAATGGGGATTGGACTTTATTGACCTCATTAATCCTCCTTCAAGTTCAAGACATAAATGGATTCAAACTGCTAAAAATTACTTCACACATTGGACAGAAGCAATAGCATTGAAAAAAGAAAATGAAACTAATGTTCTTGATTTCTATGAAGGTTTTATTATTAGGTTTGGAGTTCCCTCAACTATTATTTTTGATAATGTAATGGATTTTGTGGGATCTAAGATCAGTCAATGGGTTGTACAACATGGAATTTACCTCGGCACTTCTTCAAACTATTATCCACAAGGAAATGGCCTTTCTAAATCTATGAATAAGAACCTATTGAGGATTATAAGGAGGACTATTGAATACAATCAAAGGTCATGGAATTTCAAGTTAAAGTCAGCTCTATGGGCTGATAGGATCACCTACAAAAGATATATAGCCAACTCTCCATATAAGCTGGTATATGGTAAGGAAGCAAGGTTACCCATTTCTCTTTAATTTCCCATTTTGGAACTAATGCATCAGCTTGAGTTGTTGGATAATGAGCCTATGAAAATTAGGTATGCTAAACTTATGGAGTTGGAAGAGATAAGAAATTAGTCCATGCTAGCCATGTAAATTCATCAAGCACAGGTGAAGAGAACTTTTGACAAAGGAGCTTCTTCATGAAGTTTCAAAGAAGGAGATTTGGTCCTCAAGTGGGATGAGGATAGAGCTAAACCAGGAAGGCACACCAAGTTTGATACTCTTTGAAGTGGCCCATACATAATTTCTAGCTGCAAATCCCATAATGTTTTCCAACTTGCAAAGTTGGATGGTTAGGACCTTTCAATCCCAGTCAATGGGATACATCTAAAACATTGCTATTAAAGATAAAATCTCCTTGTACATATTTTATTTTTATCTCCTCCAAGCATTGTTCATGCACAATAGATTCATTCTATTTTGTTTGAATAAGTGCTTGTGTGCACATTTGCTTCTTAGTTAGTTTTCCTATTTTTATGTGTTTCCCTTCTTATTTTGAAGGATGAAGGTTACTTCATGTTTGGTCAAAGGAGACTTGTATTCATGGACCAGGTTTACCATTGTTTTTTCGAGTTCAATACCATGTATATGGACAGATTTTTAAGCATGGCAAGCATGCTTCCCAGTAGAGTCACCAAAAATGTTGACAATTTTGACCCTACAAGTCAAAATTTCAACCTCTACTATTTGAAATTTGGCATAACCATACTTTATATTTAAGTATTGGAGGTTACCATTTGTAGTTTTTTTGAAGAGCTTGCCAGTTTTTCTAAATAAATTTTGAGGGCTCTTCTCCAAAAGTTCCAAGGTTCATGACAAAAAATCCGAAGGGCTTTTCAATTTTTTTGAGAAAGGATAGTTTCAATAATTCTGAAAGGTAATGGGACAAGTTAAAAAATTCCAAAGGTCTATTTCACTCTTCCAAAGGGTCACTTGGGAAGCCCAAAGGGTTGTTTTTAGATGAAAGGTCCATTTTGTAGTGTTCCAAAGGGTAATTTCCTTCAAATAATTTATCTGAAGGAATTGTCCATTACAGGAAAGCTAAAAGACCTTTTAAAATAGGAAAAGGACCATTCACAGGAGCCTAAAAGGCAACTTGAAAAGCTTTGGAAGGTTTAATTCCTTCAAAAAATTTGTCCAAAGGAAAGGAAATGGTTCATTTACAAAAAAATTGAAGGGTACCAACCCTTCGAGAAGGTTCAAAAAAAACCTGAAGGGTATGTGCCCTTCAGTAAAGTGACATTTCAAAATGGTTGATGGACATTACAAAAATCCTAAAGGGTACTAACCCTTTAGGAAATTTCATCACAAATATGTCGAAGGGTTGTCTTTTGGGAGGGTGCATAAATAAAAGTCTGAAGGGTAGGTCACCAAATACATTTTCCCAAAGGGTTAGTTTGGAAGAGTTGAAGGGTACTTTCCCTTTGGGAAAGTCACTAGCAATAATGTTGAGAGCTATGTGCCCTTTAGAAAAGGATATTGGTAAGAATCCCAAAGGGTATGTGCCCTTCGAGAAGGTTCACTTCACAACTTTTCCAGAAAGAAAGACAAGGCCCGTGGATGTAATTCCTTTAAACTTTTTGTTCGAAGGAAATAAATCAAAGACATAGTATGAAGGAAATCCTTTGGAAGATTTATCCTAGGAAATGTATAGAAAGAAAGGCTCGAAAGGATAAGTCAAGGGAAAAAGATAAAACAAAAACCTGAAATAATTCCTTTAGACTTTTTCTCTTAAGGAAAAGAGAGACCCAAGGAGAAAAGTCTCAGACTTTTTTTCTGAAGAGGAGCACAACATAATGAGAAATAAAGGTCCATGAAAATAAATGAAGGAAATAAGCAGGGAGTAAAGCCATAGGAAAATGAAAAGAACAAGTCTTCAAGGAAAATCCTGAAAGGATAAACCCAAGACAAATACATGTAGGGAAAAGTCAAGGGAAAAGATATAGACAAATAGCTAAAGAACATGCACAAAAATGAAGAGCCAGATAAAGTGAGGGATTTCAATAGTCAATAAACAAGTTAATAAGCATGCAAATAGCCATAAATGGGATTAGACATGTCCAAGATGTATAACCATTTTAAACATGACAATTCAATTCTAAAATAGAGGCTCACTTTACATGAAGAACTCAAGGAGTTTAACGTTGGAGAGATTAATAAGAAATTCCATGCATGTACTCTCATTTGTCTCAAGCTTGCAAATGTTCTAGCACAAAATAAACTAGAACAAGGTGATGCATTTAAAGAGGAAGTACTAGTAGAAGTAGATTATAGTGCACATATGAAGGTACTTCTTGTCTCCCAAACCTCATCACCAATGAGTAATGTTTGGTTGATTAACTCAGGCACAATCAAGCATATGATAGGATGCAATAAGATTTTTGATTCATTAACTAAGTAACCCATTGGAGATTGGGTTCAAATCATAAATTATGAGTATGTTATATAAGGAATTAGGATTATCACCGTTCCTCTTGGGATGAAAATGTTTACTCTCACAAAGGTGTTGTATGTACCCATCTTGACAATAAATCTCTTCCCTATAATTTATCTCTTGAATCCTAAGATTAAGGTGGATTTCCTAATCAAGAATGGCACCAAATCTTGTCTCATATCATGGAAAGGTAAGATAATTATTAGATATATTCTGAAGGATAATTTATTTGAACTAGATGTAGTTTCATCTAATGTAGTTATTCTCTTTGCCACTATGGCTAAATATACTACCCTTTGGCATTATCAATATGAGAACCTTTTTGTTGGCTCCTTATACCATCTCAGATCTAAGGAAATGGTACGTGGTCTACCTCAGATTTCCTATTGTTTGCTTATATACCCTAGATTCCTTGTAGGAAAATAACAAAGGTTTACATTTGAGCTGATTTCATCTC
This sequence comes from Torreya grandis, assembly GCA_037957365.1. Taxonomy (NCBI): domain Eukaryota; kingdom Viridiplantae; phylum Streptophyta; class Pinopsida; order Cupressales; family Taxaceae; genus Torreya; species Torreya grandis. Next base: position 178,353 of record JARHVA010001156.1, on the reverse strand, counting down.
GTGCCAAGGATCATCTTGATGTGGTGCAGATTGATCTATGCATACCCCTGCCTACTAATTTTCAAGAATTCAAGTACTTCCAATTGTTTGTTTATGATTCTATTAAAATAATTGGGTGTTCTTTCTCAAGAATAAGAGTGAAGCCTTTGCTCATTTTAAGGTCTTCTACCATCTTATTATGACCCAGCCAGGGAGGCCTCTTCATATCCTCTACTTATATCAAGGGGTAAATTCACATCAAATGAGTTCTTATCATTCTTGTAACATGACATAAAAAAACACTTGAAGGCTTCCTATATGCCCCAATAAAATTAAATTATAGAGCAACATAATTGTTCCATCATAGAGATGGCTCATTGCATGTTTTACACTACAAATTTAGAGGTGCCATTCTAGGTAGAATTAGTTCAAATAGTCATGTATCTTCTCAATAGGGCACATACAAATATCTTACAAATCAAGACACTAAAAGAGGTATGGATTAGTCATAAACCTTTGATCTCCCATCTAAGAGTATTTAGTTATATATAATATATGCATGTCCCATCTAAAAAGAGGAATAACATCAAACTAAAGATACTCTAGTGTATCCTATTACTCAAAATCATATCATCTCAATGATCCTGAGATATAGAAGATTTAAAAATTTTGAGATGTGTTTTGTGATGAGTTGTCATTAGACTCATTGACACACAAATAAGAGTTAAAACCAACCACCTCTCATAGGTGATTTCATAGTAAAATGATGAGAATGGTAAATCTTGTCAACATGAAAATGAGCTACAACGAGTATTATTCATTAATCTTGTATTTGGAAGATAATTCTTCATCAAATTAGTAGTAACATTGAAATCCAAAATGGGTAGAAAGCACCATTAGGGACTCACACCTGAACTCTATTCCATATACTTCATCAGGAGTTTGAATAAGAAGGAAGGTGAGAAATGAGGTTAATATCACACTAATGAGTTTAGTTGTTAACAACACCAAACCAAAGACAGTTTGAGAGGCATTATCTTAACCTTGGTGTACAAAAGTCATGGATACCAAATATGATTCCCTGATAAATAATGGGATGTGTGAACCTGTCGATCTACCTATAGGAAAGAAACCCATTGCCTACAAGTGGATTTTCAAAATAAAATACAAGGTAGATGGATGCATCAACAAATACAAAGCATGACTTGTTGAAAAAGGGTATGCTCAAAAAGTAGGAATTGATTATGAGGAGATCTCTACACCCACTATGAATATCAAAACCATCAAAATGTTTATGCACTGACAACATAAAATGATGGAAGCTTCAGTAGATGGATGTCAAAAGTGATTTCATGAATGGTGATCTCAAGGAAGAAGTTGCATGATCAAGATAGAAGGATTTATTGAAAAATAACATACACAAAAGTTATGCCATCTAATCAAGTCACTTTATGGACTTAAATAGGCACTAAGGTCATGGTAAATTAATATATATGATCATCTATTGTAGTATGGATTCATTCATATCCCCTCATATTCAAATTTGTATATCAATAAGGTAGGCACAAATATTGTCATTCTTGTTTTGTATGTAGATGATCTTGTGATCATAGGAAGCTCAGATGATCTCATTAAAGAAGTGAAGAATGACTTGCATAAATCATTTGACATGATAGAATTGGGACTATTTTATTACTATCCTGAATTGGAGATATGGAAAAAGAAGAATCACATTTTTGTATCATAGATGAAATATGCCAAGACACTACTTGAGAAATAAGAGATGATAGATTGTAAACCATTATCAACTCCATTGGATAAAATTTTTAAACTATCCCAATTTTAAGATTCACCTCAATTAAATATAACTCACTATAGGAAACTTGTCAGGAGTTTCATTTACTTGACATATACCATACCAGATATATGCTTTACTATCATCTATCTTTCTAGATTCATGTATGATCCAAAGAAGTGTCATTGGGTTACAACAAAGAAAGTTTTGAGATATTTATAAGGTATAGGAGATTATGGTATAGAATATAATAATAACTCACATTTATTCTTGTAGGGTTATACAAACTTGGACTATACAAGATTTTTTGATGATAGGAAATCAACTATAGGATTTATCTTTCATCTCAAATCTGGACCGATTTCATGGATAAGTAAGAAGAAATCTATAATTTATTTCTCATCCATAGATGTAGAATATTATGTCACATGAGGATCTTGTGTGAATTAATTTGGTTACATCACATTATGTCTAACATGGAAATTCTTGAAGATCAGCCACCAATCCTTTTCTATGATAATCAGGGTGTGTTTAAGCTTGTCAAGAATTAAGTGTTTCATGAAAGAACCAAATACATTGAGGTTCAATTCCATTACATTCAATAACAAGTATTGAACCACCATATTTAGCTCGAGTACTTCCCAATATATTCATAAATAGAATATATACTAACCAAGTCACTTGGCAAGGTGAAATTTGATCTATTTTGGGGGTACATTTGTAAAAACAATGTAATAAAGGGGTAATTTTAGCATAATTTTTAGTATTACATTATTTAATTATTATGGTTAGGTAGTTACATTTGATATAGTTAGTAACTACTTAACCATTTTTATATTGTATATATTCACATTCTTTATTAATGTAATATATCAAAGCATTTATTCTCTTCAATACCCTATGGAAATAAAAAGATGAGTGTACCAATGTAATGTTAAAATTCAACCAATATCATACAATAATTAACAATAAATACATTCAAGCATGTGTAATAAATATATTTTAAAAAAATTACAACTAGGGGATTAAGGGTTAAGAGAGAGCATATCTTATTTTTGAATCTACTCTGAATTTTCTCAACTAATAGGGTTTGCCTCAGGCTCACTGCCCAACTCTATGCTCTATTTGTTTAGAGTTTTTATTTCTTCTTTAGGCTTAGACACTTGCATCATCCTAATAACACTTGCATTGATGTTATTGTTTGTGTTTATACACATATTTCATGTATGGAATATGCACTCTTTTCTAAAACTTTCACTTGGGCCTTACTAGGTTTCTTATTGTCATTTGGTATTCAGATCATGTGCAAAAACTCTTTATATCTTAATATGGCTCAATCCCCTATATTTTTGTCTTTTACCACCTATGATTTAATAAAAATGGGTTAGAACATGAGTCAACCTAACACTAGCAACCATGTTGTTACTTGGTGTTGCCTACATAGTCATATCCTCCAAGGAGGGCCTCAAATTAGAATGTAATTCTCCCTCCTAGATGTGTGTCTGTAATGGTGATTATGAAAATATATTATATTTATCCTATTGAAACCCTTGGTACAATCACCTTTTGTAATACTTCAAGCTATAGCATTAAAAAAAATTGTGTAAGGTTTAATTCAATTACTTTTGAATAAAAATGTGCATGCTAAATTAGATACTTGTTTGGTAACAAATACTATGTCCTAGCTTTGTATATATAGTTATATTTTTAAATTTAAATTAAAAACCTAGTGGCGCATAAAATCTAACAATGGAACAAAACATATGGGGCCTTTAAAATAGTCACAAAGTGATAAAAATGAAAGTAAAGAATAAGACAAAGATGGACATTTATGTCAGAATTTGGACATTAGCATTGATGCTAGTGTCCAATAGTGAATGCAAGTGTCCAAAAATTTAAAATAATATATATATAACTAAAACATAAGGATCCCTGCCATAAGGTGGCTAAAGTGTAACACAATAATCAGAAAGTATCAACAAACAATATATTGCAATAAAAAGACATAAATCTCAAGGGGCCTGTATACACATAATATTTTTATACTTTATCATTTATTGATGTTATCTATCTTGTAGCAACTTGTCGAGTCTCGATATCTCTAATTACATGCCTTAAAGGGTGCACTAATAAAGTTGTGGGGAGATCATTGGTACTTCACAATATTGTTAGTCAACTCTATCATTACTTGAACCTAATAAAAATATTACTTATCCAACTTCCCAAGCAATCCAAATCCAATTTACACATTTCCTTAAGAGTTTCTCCTTTCAAATATCCCTTAACTAATCAAACACCTTATTTTCCTATTGATTTATCCATGTTGATCCTTTTATAAATATTAAGTACACATTATAAGATTAAATCAGCCCGATCAACTTAGTTTAAGGACTAACATTAACTTTTTATAACAAACTAGATTGAGTTGGTCATTCTTATGATTTTAAATTATGGAAAGGGTTAAGACTTATCTATTGATATAAATACAAGGCTCATTTCAATCTAATAAAGAGAAACATTCATATTTTCTTGCTGATAGTTCATAATTTTGTTAAATCTACATTTAAAGGAGCCATTGCTTAGGGTTTGCCTTAGAGAGAATATTACTTATCTTGTGGGAAGTATTGGATGAAAATTATGATTCCTTTATCTTAGAGATCATTTTTATAGTGTGATCCTTACAAATCCACAACAACCTCTTGTAAAGAACCACTTACCAAGGGAGAGATTGAGACTTGACAGGTTCACCCAAGGTAAGTATTCATAACTCTTGTTATTTCATTTGATAGATAGATATCATATAAGTAGTGTGTGTTGAATATATAAATACTTTCTTAGAATACCTCTATGCTTAAACTTAGAGTAGATATAGGGTTATATTTGCTTTCCATCTTCCACTTTAGGTGATCTAAGCCCCTATTTGCCTACCATGATCCTTTGATTGTTTTGTTTGTGTCCATCCCTATTTGTGTCACAAGATTTGGTGATCACTATATTAGTTTTATTTTATGTACCTAGGCCTAGCTATGGTTATAGTATAATGTCATTTTCCTAAAGGATTTGGAACCCTCTCATTTGATGTTGTGTATTAATATATCTCTTGGTTAGGTTTAGCAGATTCAATTTGGTCATACTCCTAATATAAATAGTATTGCAATGTATGTTATTTGATTACATTATCTAATATTAGATTTTAATAAGTTAGATAAGTTTTAGATCCATTTTAATTTATTGCATACAATTTGGTGAACCCAACATGAAATATAAACCTTACATTTTTTATTTTTCATTTACGATAAATTAGATCAGGCTGGTTGATCTAATATTAACCTTTGTCTATAGATTCAAGATTCATAGTCAACTAGGTCATGTTGGTCAAAATTGGTTTGTCATATGTTTGGAAGATTTATTTCCACAATCAATAAGATTAGGTTAGTCGATTTAGTATTTTTCTATGTTTGCAGGTCTAGGATATATAGTCAACCAGATCATGTTGGTCAATCTAGTTTTGTCAATCATCTTGTAAGGTTTCATTTCAATCAAACTGAGTCATGTTGTTAGACTCAATATTTTTTTCTATTTTATATATTTTCACTTATAATCAACTAGATCAAATTGGTTAATTTAGTTCAGTTTAGTAGTTTTTACTTTTCAACTTTAAGAAAACTAGATCATGTTAGTCGATCTCTTTCACTTTATTTCTTTCAATTTTTAGCTATCTATAGACTAAATCAACCTGGTCAATCTTGTCTAACATCTATGTTTTTTGAAAAAAATCCTCTACAAAACTCAATCAGGTCTAGATAATATAATTAACAATCATATTTTTAGCATTTTAAGTCAACCAACTAAATCACATGGTCGATCTAGTTATATTTTTTAGGTTCACTCTAAATAAGGTTTTTTTACTTTCATTTTTTTCAATTGACTCAATTTTTCATTTATATCTTTTAGCAAAATTATTTAGCATTTCAATTTCTAGATTGTCTTTACCAATTTTTAGTTATACAAAACTATATCATATAATAAACTAAGTTGACCTATATGACTTAGTTATATGTATGTCTCTTCTACCAGACAAACTAAGTTAACCTGGTTGATTGTGTTTAGTTTCAACCTATTTTCACAATGGAATGGATTGGCCTACTCAACTATGTTTTGTTTGCTAATTAGATTGGACTGGCTGATCTTATTTTGTCTTTTATTTTCAGCATAAGCAAGGCAATTCACTTTCATTTCTTAGTAATTAATCTCATATTTTATTTTAAAAGAGTTGGTTGCATGTTTATTTACTTTCTAAACCTAAAAAATAGTTTTTGACAATTTATTTTCATATTTATTTCACTTTCTCTTTATTTTCATATAAATTATGTACTAACAATTTTAAAACTACTTAGCTAATATCATGAATGGCTACACAATACTCTATTTATGGTCATTGTCTATTATTTATAGATATCATGACATGAGGGGCTTATCCCAATACTCATAGTCATAGTACATAGCCAAACATAGTCTTTATTTTCTACGTACCTCATGGTATTTCAAAAATATCTAGGATTTTCTTTTGAATTGAACGTTAGGAATCCAACCATCTATTTGATATTTTAATGTATTGTTTAGCAGTTAGCACTAATAAGTTACTTCCATCTTATGGTTGAAACTATGTTTAGTGGGATATGGGAAAGACACTTCCTCTATAGTTAGCACTCTGAAACATTGGGCCATCATTATTCAATGAATAATAAATTATCTTTGGAAGCCTAAAAAGTAATCAAAAATCTTTTAGTACATATTCATGATCTTCTTTTCAAATAATTAGTTAGCATCAGTGATTACAAAATTATATTTTTGCTTATTGTATGCTATTATCTATTATATTACATATTGTATTAACTAGCATTAATACAAATTTATGATGTGGTAGATAGTTCAGTATTATGGTTGCTTTACTATTGCCTTAAAAACCACATAGTTCAAATTATTGTTAATTTTTTTCTATATTCAATTAAATAAACCAACATGATTTCGTATAATTATGTATTTTTCATACATATACAAACTAAGTCAACTAACTCAATTTATTACGTTATTAAAATCTATTTATTTTCTAACTACAGATTTAACTTAGCCATCTCAACTTAATAGATTTTTAGTACTTCTTGATATTTCTTGAAAATATACTAGATTGGTCTGGCTAACTTTGTATGCCCTAGCCGATTTTGTCTTATCTTTAGCAAACTTTTCCATATTTCCTAAAACTATGTTGGATCATTAGGCCAAATTTGTATTCCCTAGCTGATTTAGTCTTAAAAAATTTATAGATATCTCAAAACTACACTAGTTCAGCCTAGTTGACTCTGTATGCCCTGGCTTACTTAGTTTTATCTTTAGAAAAACTTTTCTAGATTTATCAAAACTACACTAGATCAACCTATCTGACTCTATATGCCCTAGTCAACTTAGTCTTATCTTTAGAAAAAATATAGATTTCTCAAAACTACACTAGATTAGCCTAGCTAACTAAAAGAATCCAAGCTCTACTCTCAATGTGGATAATCCCCTGAGGACAGATATTCTTCTTGGTAAACCTGATAACCCTAGATCAGGTGTTACTTGGAATGTTCCCACTCAAGGTTGGATTAAAGGTAACTTTGATGGTGCTGCCAAAGGGAACTCGGGGAATGCTGGTTGTGGTGGTGTTTTGAGAAACCATATGGGTATGGTTATTGATGATATCGCAATCCCCATTGGTATATCTAACTGCCACATTGCCAAAGCTGCAGCTGCTCTCCAGACCCTTAAATTAGCTGTGGATTCGGGATATCCTAAATTGTGGCTTGAAGGGGACTCTTTGAATGTTATAAATATTATTAATAATAAGAATATTGCGTCTTGGACCATAGAGGATAAGGTAAAGGAGATGAAAACACTTTTGAAAAAATTTGAAGATATTAAAATCACCCACACCTTTCGTGAAGCCAATGTTGTTGCAGATTGGCTTGCTAATTGTGTTGTCCGAGAAGGTCAAATTGTGAGGTGGGATGAAACCTTAGAAAGGAACGTGGATTTAAGGGTGCTCATTCTTCACGATGCCACACATGCAAAAGAAGGTAAGATTGGAGTGTAATAAAAACATAATGAGTAGGAGGAGTGGCAACACGGGGAAAGGAATTCAATTATTAAAGAGTAAGGCCCTCAAGAGGGAGAAGCGGATCCTGAAAAGGCACAAACAAAGTCGATTTCCCAATCAACTTGACAGCAGGAGGTTTCAGGGCAAAGTCCACAGCAACTGGGATCCTAAGAAAATGAGTATGGCACGTGAAAGGAAGGGAGAACCCCGTAAATAGGAACCCAAGAGCTGTGTAGAATGGAGAGAGAAACATCAAGTCTGGAGAATTCTGTAGAAAGGAAAAGTTGCGAGCTACATGGAAATACTCCACAGTTCTAAATCGCATATTACGACGGCCTTTTTCAAAAATTGGTCTGATGAAAGGGTCACCTTGCATGGTATCACAGTAAACTTAACAGAGGATTTTATAGTTGAGGTTACAGGGTTGCCAACGGATGGACTCAAATTTTCCAAGCAGACTAGCATTTCGAACGAGGCCTTTTGTAAGTTCCCCAAAACGGATGAGGAGGAGCAGAAGCTGGTCAAAAATGGGGATTTTTATGAGCTGGACCAGATTAAAGGGATATAGAGGGATGTCTTAAGCTGTATAAGGGAGTACTTCATCCTAGACGGAAGAAGCAAACGAGTGCACAAGTTCCATTTTGTCTTCCTCAACCACTTCAGGCATAAGGTTAGCTTGTCTTTTCCCTTCTATCTTCTCTATTCCCTGATCCAAAGTTTATATGCTCATAGGAAAAAGGATATGCGCCCTATTCTCCACGAAGGCCTTATTCTGCTTATTGAAGGCTACTGCAAGAATAGGGCACTGGTTAAGAACCCCAAACAGGGGAAAAATAAGTTGTCAAGAAATAAAAATAATGAAAATGTAATCAGGAGAGGCAAAATTAAGTCCCCTAGTCCTAATAAGTAGATTGTAGAAGAAGAAAGGGGACAGGAGAGAATTGAAGAACCCGAAGAGGAAAAACTGGAGGAAGAAGAAGGAACTGAGAGTTGGGATACCAACTCTAGTAATGATGAAGGTTCTGAGGAAATTGAAAAAGATAATGTCAATACAGAGGAGGATTCTGCTATCATAACTGTAGATACAGAGGAAAACCAGAAAGTGTCGAAGGATGAATTTATCCAGGAAGATCTTGTTGAGGACCCAACTTCTAAGAATGAAAAGGAAATTTCTGTCCAGGATGATATTCAAAATATGGATATGGAAATTCAAATTGGAATCAAAGAGCAGGAACAAAAGAGTCGAGAAGATATCTTTGAAGAAGCCAGGAATAGTCCCAATAAAAAGTCTGAGGATTGGAGAGGGAAGAATCAGAATGATGAAACACACATACCTATGACCTGGGCTAATTGTAAAGCAGAGGCTTCTTCCCAATTTGATTCCTGGATGTGTAGGGAGATCATTGATCTCAAGAGAAAAGCAAAAACTTTGGAAGATTCTCTGAAAGCTGCTTGGAACAAAATAAATAACATGGAAAATCAGTTAAGCGAGATCCCTGTCAAGCTCAAAGCCTATGAAAACAACCTCCGGGAACTAATAAAGGACAACAGAAGGAAAATGGAGGAAGTAATGTCCAACATTTGTGCTGCTGCTATCAATATAGGTAAACGAGCCAATGAGGAGACCAAAGCACTAGAAGGTCCCGGTAAAAGGACGAGGCAAAGCTCTAGAAAGAAAGATACACAAAAAGGAGCGTTGCTGGAGGCTACCACCCAGGAAACTGCTTTGAAAGGAAAAGAAGCCATGAACTTGATACTGGAACTGGATGAATAATCTGGTCCTTCTTGTTGGTTTAGAAACTGGTACTGATCTTTGTTTTCTTTTTGTTATCTTTTGACTGTTGTGCTACCAGATCTCTGTTTCTGGGTTTTGATCGAGTGCTTCTCTAATGGTTTCAGGTCCATTTAAAACCTATTTTTGCTACTTCTTTGTAGTGTTTTTTAGGCTTTGCCTGTGGAATTAGACGTTCTTTCTTTCGCTCTTTGTTATAGGGTTTCGGGGCCCCTTCAAAACCTGTTTTTACCTCAATCTAAAACTACGTATACCATGGCCAACTTATTCTTATCTTTAGTAAACTTTTCTAGAATTCTCAAAAATTATACTAGATCGACCTAGTCGACTCTGTATGTCCTAGCTAACCTAGTTTAATTTCTCAATTCCTCTATAATCCACTACATCAACCCAGTTGATCATGTTACTCCTGGCTGACTTTATCAATTTTATCAACATTTTTCCTCTCTCATCATTCTAGCTTTTTTTTTTTCTTACCACCCTAATTAGCATCATGAAATCACCCATTAGGATCTTGCTTTATAGTCTTTACCCATTATAAATGTACATGGGTTATTTTTTCCTTCCTACCTTAGCCACTCAAGAGGATATCCCCTCAAGGCATAATTAGTCTCATCCCTCACCTAAGCCAATGGAATGTAACATGGTTCACATCACTCAAAATAATGACCTATATGATCCCAACCTAAATGGTACTATTTCTGAACTTCCTTATTTTACCATTAGAGTAATTGATACTAACATAAGGAATCCTCCTATACAAAACCCTCTTCTCACTAATCCTCGGGCTACCCCTCCAACCAACACCAATATTCCACCTTCCGTCACTAGAAATTAAAACATACATATTGATACAACTTAAATTCTTTCTAAAATGTTCAAAAAATGAATGATATATAAATAAAAAATAATGCTCAAATACTCCAAATGAAAAATCATATTTTACAAATGGCAAGTTAAGGCCATATCATCACACCTCAAAATAATTAGCATTTTTTTCCTCCTCTTAGAGATGCCAATGGAAATATCATCTCTCAATCTCTCATGCAAAGCAAAATTATTCAACATCTTCAACATGAACATTTAACTCCATTCATAGTATCCATAGATATTGGAAATATTTATCTAACCATTAAGTATGATGGAACTAAAGACCCTACTATCTTCTTTAAATCATTCAACAATCTTTATAATGATTGGGTCCAAACCAATGTTTTTTCTAATACTAAACTTCTTGTCAAAACTCTTATGGGAGATGATCTAGAATGGTATCATCAACTTCCCCAACATTCTATATTGTAACTAGAGGATCTTGTCAATGTTTTAGTCAAAGAATTTCAATAAACTAATCTTCCTAAAAATTGTCTTAGTCATTTTATCAATGTTAAACAATTACCTATTGAATCTACTCATACTTTTATCAAAATATGGAAATCACTAGCTCATAAATCCAATCATAACATGAGTGATGAAAATTTATTTAAAATATTTATTATTGCCTTCAAACCCTTTCTTCAATAGAATGTTAGAATTTTTTCTCCTCAAACCTTAGAAGAGGCTCTTGACCAAGCTAAAATACAAGCTTTTCTTATGAATCAATTTGAACCATCTCATAATTCAATCAAGGAATATTTACAAACTTAAAATAACGTAATCACTAGTACATATTTTCAATCCAAATCCCCTCTAACTAAAATGGGATTATTCAAATCCAAAACTCAAACTCTCTCCCACCCACCCTTGGTAGTATCAAAAATTAAGAGACTTTTATCTCTATCTAAAGTTTTCATCTATAACAATATTTCTCCCCCATCATGGTATGGTCCACATAAATTTTGTTGGTTCCACGTTGACATTGGTCATTCTCATGAAATATGTCATGGACTTATAAAAATTTTGGTATCATTCATGTTAGGCAATGTATTTGATCATGACGCTATGATTACTCCAACATCTTGATTATCTTAAAGTTTCTCAAAAGTGAATTTTTACAAATCTATAAATTTAAAATCTTGAAAACCTCATTTCTCAAATCCCAATACACAACATTATAATGAATATGTTTTTGCCAATTATATCAAATATGATCAATCTTATATCAATTCCCAATATGTGAACACAACTAAAGTAAATTATTATTGTAAACCTACTCACAATTATCATGCTACCAAACTTGAGAAACCATTTATTAATGATCAACTACTTGAAGACACTACCACTTCTCAGGCTACATCTTCTGAACCTTCCACTAGTGAAGATCCACCTACACTGGTGAACCCACAATTACTTCCAAAAAACACCTCACCTAATCAAACTAAGCCTTGTGCTCACCCTTCTTCTAAACCTCACTAGAACTTCTTAGATGAACTTGATTTTATGCAAGGAATTAATAATAACTTCTCCCTATCATCACAATTTCTATATGCAATAACTAAAATACATAAAAGAGCCCTCACCTAATGAAACCAAATTACCTATTAATACTCATTAACCTATAGAAGTGCATGCTATCAAAATAATTTCATATAACAAACCCTCCCTAATATTTCTAGAAGAAGATATCATAAATTATGAAATTCTCTTTTGAGTAGATGATCCACCTCTATTTATAAAAATTGGCATTAATAACACTTTAATTAGAAAAGTATTAGTTGGTGAGGGATTAGGTGTCAATGTTACCTCTCTTTGGTTAATTCAATAAATCAGATATTCTAAAGAAAATCCTAAACAAACTCGACTCACATGTCGCATATTTTAAAAAACTAACCAAAAACCACTTGGTTTCATTTGGATCCCTCTTACCATTGGACCCAAGACAATCTGTACCAAGCTTATAGTCCTCAATTTTCCATTATCTTACATCATGATTTTGGGTCATCCTTGGAATCATCACATGCAAGCTATTGCATCTTCTAGTAGCCAATGTACCAAATTTATACATAATGGGAAGTGTTACAAACATGAGGTTGATCTTAATCCCTAGAGTATCCAACTTCCAAATCCTAAATCTCAATACCGTATTACCATTGTAGCCCACATCAATAGTCTTCTTCCTGGATTTGTCAAAATGCATTCATATTTACATGTAACTCTCACAAATTTAGATGACTATGAACCCAATGAACTACAAAACATTTTCAATACCACCCAATTTCCTCTTTATATTATAAAATGGCTCCCCCTTATCTTCTTCCATGAGATATAACCATTCCCTTAATCAATGACATCACCAATGATCCTCCCCATGTGACACACATGAAATATCTTATATAGAGGATGATTTCACTTGTAATGAATATGGGATGACTAAACTATTTCAAGATCCCTTTTCCATGCCTCATAAACTTTTAGTAATATGGGCATCTCCACTATAGATGTTCCCACCAAAATAGATACATGTGTTATATATCCATCTTATGATGATACCTACATTATGACACAATCTTAGTCATGAGATTTAGATCTACTACATTAGAAAAATTGCATGCCTTCAATTGTGATGTTTATGTCATTCACATATCCTATGATAGTGAATCAGAGTGAGAAGGCTATGTACCATCCATCAATGTACCTTTGATATACACTTTGTGGGTCATCCAATAAATCAATCGATCTGATATAACTCAACCTATAATCCATAATTACACTGATCAAATCAATATACTAAGTCAAGATCTACTACATCACATCGATCTTCCCACATAAACCAATTCTATACATATTATCCATAATCCAGTCATCACTAATGATAGTACTTCTCCAACTATCTCGATATCAACTTCTATTTAACAATATCACACCCTTACTAAAATTACCTTAAATGCAAAAGCTACAATTGTTCGACAAATACATTCTAAATTTGATAAACATGGAAACCAAGTTTTGGATCTAGAAGTAGATGTTGAATATTATGGACCCTTACCCACACTCCCCACTAATGAAGCCATCTTATTATTACTCCATGCTCGTGAGTCTCAACTCCCATGCCAACATCATAAGCTTGGTCATTTTTAGAAAAAGGCTCCTTGTTTAAATAACTTCATTGCTAGTGTTGACCCTAACACACATCCTATTTATTCACTCGCTCCTACTCCTTATCATTTCCAAGATATAAATGTTATGCTTATTAAAGATATTGTGGCAATTAATTATGGAACCACTACTATCCCTTGACCTATTATTGTCTCCAAAGAAATTTATCCTACAAAATATGATATTTTAGTTTATTCTTTGATGAATATCATGAATCTTTCACATGGTTATATGAAGATATGTTTGGCATTGACCCTAGTATTGTGGTCCATAATATCATTACTTATCCTAATGCGAAACTCATGCATCAAAAGTAATTTAAATTCCCTCCTACAATTTATTCCTTCTATCATAAAGAGATCATCAAGCTAATAGATGTTAAATTCATAAAATATATAGACTACTCAAAATGGGTGTCCAACATTGTTCCTTTTAACCAAAAAGTCACCATGGTTATTTGCATCTATATATACTTTTGTAATCTTAACTTAGCTTGCCATAATTATAAATTTATTTTACCATCAATCGATGCCATCATTTATTACACAGTGAGTTATGAAATGTTATCTCTCATGGATGGTTTCTCAGGATATAATCAAATTCAAATTGCTCCTAAAGATCAACATAAACCCACATTTACAACAAAATGGGGCACCTATTGCTACAAAAAAATGTCTTTTGGTCTTAAAAATATTGGTGCACTTATCAACATGCAATGACCCCTATATTTCATGATCTCATAGATAAAAAAGTTGAAACTTATGTAGATGATCTTATCTCTAAATCCAAGCATCATGAAAAACATCTTCATGATCTCGTTATCATTTTTTATCATCTTGTTAAATACAAAGTTTGATCAATCCTTACAAATGCATTTTTGGTGTCACATCCAAAAAACTCTTAAGTTTTCTAGTTTCTCTTCGAGGAATTGATATTGATCTAGCTAAAATCAAATATATTGTCAACATGCTTATATCTATCCTAGACATATGAACATCCCATGATAAACTTGGGGAAATCCAATGATTTGTTCATGAGATGACTTTCTATATTTATTCAATTTTTTCCCTCCTTAAGAAAGTTATAGCTCTACAATGGACTGATTCATGTCAAAAATCATTCAATAGTATGAAATCATCACTTCTACATCCTCGCAATCTTCAACCTCCTTCCAATTATCGACCTTTCATCTTGTACACTTCTCTAGCCCCATATCATTTTGGGTAATTCTTTCCCAACAAGATGAAACAGGTCATGAATATGTCATATATTATATCAATCGGTCTCTAATAGAATATGAGACACACTATACCAAATTTGAAAGAGACTGTCTCACCATTTATTTCAAAGCTGAAAAACTTTGCCACTACATGCTTTATCAAACAACTTATGTCATCATCCATTTTTATCCTCTTCATCATTTCTTATCAAAATCTTTATTACCAAGGGTTAGAATTGGAAAATGGATGGTTCTTTTGATGGAATTTGACTTACGAATCATTACACATAAAGGCTAAGTAAATATAAATTAACTTGTTTTTGCTCCTATACCAGCGACTAATCATCTTAAAGATACTCTTCTTGATGATGAACTATTATACATCAAATGTCTTAAGCAAACTATTTCCATGATTTTATAGATGACCTCAAAACAAATAATCATGAGGAACCAAACACTTTCATTTCTAAATAAAAATCCAGGGTGCTCATTGAATAATTACCTGAAGTTACAATTGACCTACATGAATATACTTGGACACTCTATTTTGATGGTGTTAAATATATTCAAAGAGATAGGAAAAGATGTGGCTTAGTTGATCTTCATGGCAAAATCATTCCTCTTGTTTTTTGATTAACCTTCAATGTTACCAACAACATGGTTAAATATGAAGCTCTTGTCCCAGGCATGCAAGTCGCCATTGATTTAGACATCTGTTACCTACATGTTTTAGGTGATTCACAACTCATATATCATCAAGTCGACAAAGACTAATAATGCAAGAGTTAAAATATCATTTCTTATCATCAAATTGCCACCACTCTTGCTTAAGAATTAAAATCCTTCACTATAGAACCAATTCCATGAAAGTAGATTGTCATATCTAACTCACTTGCTTCATTAAACCCTCTCTTTTTCACCCTCATCAATCTCTTCATGATTCCCAATTAATCATCCACATACACAAATCACCATCTTCATTACCAACCATGAACAATTCCCTTATCTGCCATATTGAGGTTGTCATTATTTGATAAATCTTGTGGTACATAAACATCATCCAATTTATTGAGCATCACACCTACCCTACTGAGATTGATTTTCATGAAAATAAAAACAAAATTTGTAAACAAGCTTACAAGTATGTCTTACAACATGGCATCCTATATTATCATAATGAAAAAGGTACCTTGTTCTATTATGTCACTCAAGATGAAGTTCCTTCCTTATTGAGTAAGCACATGGGGGAATTTATGGTGGTCATTGCACTAGACACACTAGAACAAAAATACCTACGCATGGGATACTTATGGTCCACACTTGAAAAATATGCTATCACATTCACCAAAAAATGTAATCCCTACCAATTGCATGATGATCTTATCCACTCACCTCTAGCCGAGCTTCCAACATTAGAATCTCCTTGGCATTTCTCCATGTGGGGATTATATCTCATTAATAAATTACCTCTCTCAAGATGGTCATGTCTTTATCATCATGGCCATAGAGTATTTCACTAAGTGGGTTGAAGCTATTCCCTTTTTAAATGTCATGAGTATCACTATATCCAAATTTGTACTTAATCAAATCATTTACTGCTTTGGAATTCCCAACACTATTATTTCCAACAATGGTGGGAATTTCAAGAACAAGGATATGAAACAATTGTGTTAAATTCAAAATCATGCATAAATTTTCCATACCTTATTATCCTCAATACAATGGCCAAGCAGAGGCCACTAACAAAACTCTTTAAAAAATTACAAAAAATTATTCAAGATTCTTATTTTGATTGGCATCTAAAACTTTTTGGGCTTACTACAATAGCATATGTATTGCTACTAGGGCAACATCATTTTCTCTAGTATACAACTCTAAATATGTCTTACCTCTAGAATTTGAGCTACCATCTTTACATATCTCTATTCATGGCATTACCCTTGATGAGTAACTTCGTGAATCTTGTCTACATGCTTTAGACTTTCTTGATGAGAGTTGTATGGTTGCTTTACAACATAACCGATAATATAAAGCTTGAAATGCCAAATAATAGAACAAAAAGGTCAAAAATTGCACTTTCATTGTTGGTGACTTAATCTTTAAATTAGATTATACCCATAATAAAGAAGGCAAGTACGCTAAAAAATAGTGGGGCCCTTACCTAGTCAAAGACATCCTTGGTCCTAGTACTTACATATTATAAACTAATGCAGGGCACATCTTTAAAGAATCCACTAAAGCTCAATTCTTTAAAAAAAAAATTGTTTAAATGATCATTTCTAACATTATTGTTATTTTACATGTATTTCATATATATTTATATATTGTGGTGCTAACACTTTTTACAAGTTTTTCTTATGGTGTTATCAATTTTAGTAGTCTTAGTTCTTATCATTGGTCCTTTAGTCCATCTACATTCCTTCATACATTAATTCATGAGTTGCATCATAAGATTGTGGATAGGACCCAGTCATCCTCATGAATATCTTTTTGTTTCTTTTTCCTTCGTTAGTTAACCATCAAAGTCTTTGTTGAGTAATCAATTTCTAGCTTTACAAAATTATTATTTTTCACCTCCTTGGTTCATCTTTTGTGAGTGGTAATGTAAGACCTTGGATAGGACTAGGCCTTCCTCACAAAATACCATTGCTTACTATACACATTATTTATTTTTACACCTCTTTGGTTTTTCCTTTCTGAGTTGCATTGTAAGACCTCGAATAGGACCAGGACTTCCTCACAAAGCAAAGTGTCTTCCCTGAAAAATAAGGTAATGGTTAAGAGTTTTGACTTCATACTCTTAAACTCAATCATATTCTTTTGTAGTAACAACTTTACACAAACTATTCTCATGTCTACATTCACTCACACTATTTTTTATGATGATGATTCACACTTATCATTGTACCATTTTTAAACTACACATTTTTTGCAATTTGAGGTAACTCAATCGTTCTATGTTCACTTACACCCTCTCCCCTATTCCATCCCACTATGGCCACACCAAGGTCGGTTTCAAGATAGCACCCTTATCTAACATGCAAGTACAAGGATGTTAAACACCATGCTCTCTAAGTTCTTTTTCCTAGCCACCAAGTGTAAGTTCTCTAGTGATAGTCATTTTGAACACCCATATTTGGTTATTTGAATCCATATGTAGGAGGAATAGATAAAAATTATAAAATTCAAAATTTAAAATCACACTAAAAGACATGATCATTATTTAGCACATCTCTTATCCTAGTGAAGCTCAAACTCCACAGTTTGCCTCATGATAGAGCCAATGTCCATTGGGATGCGGTAGGCCAATAGACTGGGGTAGTAGGTCTTGTACTTTTTAAACTATATTTATAGTACCAACCTATTTTTTCATGTAAGTACCCAATCTTTGTAGTAGACCAACGACTCTGTAAAGGACCCTGAGAAACGGGGAACACATTGTGGAAAGGTAGATCCATTTTACTTTTTCTTGCATATATAACCTTCATGGGATTATATTTATACTTCTCTAATTAACCCCAATTTGTGTGGATATGGTGAATTCTCTAGAGTCCTTAATGTTGAATGTTTTTTTATCTTTTCAATTTGATTTGAGTGTCTTGTTTCCAATAAAGATTATTCAACTCGGTGCCGCCTTCATTTCCCCCACCACCCATTTCATATCCCCCCTTGATAGGCAAGTTTGTTTCTAAATCTTTTCCCAACTTTTAAAATCTTTATTTTTCGTCTCTTTCAGACATGTTCAGAATATTATTGTCTTAGTTCATCTATCATTGGAATAGAAGTTGCAACTTTGAGTAGTTATAAGATACTTTCTTAATCATTACCTTATCCTTCTCGAATTTCCCCTGGTTATGGTTGAGACTCTGAGTCTATTTTCCCCCCTTTTCACATACCATTTCATTCTATTTCTTTTACATTTTCGTTCAGTTTTTCTATTATTGATTATGGATTATTACTTCTCTTTAGTCAATGTTGTTTACATTTTTGTTCTTTTTCCATCTTTATTTGAGTATAGATTGTTACTTCTATTACGTCGGTGTTGGTTCCACTATTTCAGTCTCATGTGTCATTGGTTTGATTTGGTTTGTTACTTTTCTTACTTATAGTGTATTAGTTGAGTCTATCAATCATTTAATAGCCTTGCATTTTCAGTTACCTAACTTACTCTCATTTTATTTATCTAGCTTAGCATTTGTCATCTCAGCTTACCAATTTTCTCAGTGTCTTATTTAGTTACATAAGTGTTCATTTACTTTGATCTCCCTATGATTGTTTGTTTTTGTTCTTTAGCTTTGTATCCATCGAGTTTGTCCAAAGCATTTAAATGTGGCCACCATGATCAAGACTACATACACATCAGACAAACATTCAATGATAAAGGTAAGTCAAGGTATGTATATAGCACTTTCAATTACTTCTAAACATTCTTTACTTTCATTTACTTTTCATTTTCTACTACAATTTGTTAGCTCAACATTGTGTGTTGTTATGCTCTTTTTTGAAGCATCATCCCATGTTGCAACTATGTAACACATATGAGCTTCGAGTGGGGCATATGTTTACACAATATTTTTAAAATTTATCATTTATTGATGTTTTTTCTCTTTCAAATACATGTCAAGTTTCAATTTCTCTGAGTGCACACCTTAAAGGGTGAACCGAGAAAAGGGTGGGCAGAGCATTAATGTTTTGTAAGATTATTGGTCAACTATATCATTACTTAAACTCAGTACAAACTTTGTTTATCCAACTCCCCAAGCAACCCAAATCTTGTTTACACATTTCCCTACGCATTTCTCCTTTCAAATAGCCCCTAACTAAGCAAACACCTTAGTTTCCTACTAAATCGGCTAGGCCAATCCTATTATAAAGATTAAATGCACATTACAGAACTAAATTGGCCCGGTCGACTTAGTTCGAGGCCTAACATTAACTTTTTCAAACAAACTGGATCAAGTTGGTTGATCTTGTCAATTGAAATTCTAAAAGGGGTTAAGGCTTATCCATTGTTATAAATACAAGGTTCATTTCAATCTAATAAAGATGAACATTCATATTCACATCATTACAATTTGTAATTATGTTAAATTTGTATTTGAAAGAGGCATTGCTTAAGGTTTGCCTTGGAGAGAATATTACTTATTTTATAGACAGTCTTGGATGCAAAGTAGGAGTCTTTTAACTTAGAGTTGATTTATATAATGTAATTCTTACAAAGTCGCAACAACCTCTTGTAAAACACCATTGGTCAAGGGAAAGATTAAGACTCGACACGTTCACCCAAGGTAAGTATTCATAACTCTTGTTATTTCATTTGATAAATAGATATTGTATAAGTAATATGTGTTGAATATATAACTCCTTGCTTAGATTATCTCTATGCTAAAACTTAGTGTAAATATAAGTTTTTCTTTGCTTGTCATCTTCCACTTTAGGTCATCTAGGCCTCCATTTGCCTGCCATGATCATTTGTTTTGTTTGTGTTTAATCATTCCTATTTGTGCCACAAGCTTTGGTGAGTACTAGAATAGTTTTATTTTATGTAATTAGACCTAGCTAGGATTATTGCATAGTGGCATTTGCCCAGAGTCTTTGGAACCCTCTCTTTTGATGTTGTGTAGTAAGAGATCCCTTGGTTAGATTTAGCAAATCCAATTTAGTCATACATTCGATATAAATAGTATTGCAATGGATATTAATTGATTACCTTATCTAATCTTGGATTTTACTAAGTCAAATAAGTTATAGATCCATCTTAATATGTTACATATATGGTCCATGTGAGACCACGCCACTAAATACTCATATCTTCCTTCAAAAGGCCTATACATCCAAAACTATGCAAAAAGACAAAATACAATAGATCTTGCATCAAATATGGGTATCTACAGTGCATAACAATCCATGAAGTTCATGACTACTTTTGTTGAGACATGCAAGACCAACTAAAATTGGAAATATAATACCACTAAGGGGTGGGCGTATAATACCATCATAACTCCTAAGTATCATAGCCATACCAAGATATACTAAAAATCAAACGAAAAATTCATGTCACTAATTTATAAGTTGACATAATAGTATAAAAAAAAAAATTAAACAAAATTGAATGACTTCTAACAAATACTAACTCAACATGTGAGGGCACTTTTAAGCAAAACAAATTGTAACAAAAAATTGGATGGTTCAATCTAATGACAATCTTTAATCTATCAATAGAAAACCATGCAAGTATTGGAAGTAATGTGGCAAACTTCAAGGTGATGAATTGTATTATTATTCTTAATCTGGGTAGAAGTTATGGCGACGGATGGGAATTGACAATCAATTGGTTAGTATTTTATCTTGGGGGAGAATGCATTGTACAACATATAGCACCTTCAATAGCGTTTTTTACTCTTTTGGGCCAGGGAAGATATTAGTTGATGCATGTAGTGTGTGTATTTCAATACATATAGTTGGATTTGGTAAAGCAACTATGGTTCTCTTATGTCACATGTTATGTGAAGACAATCTTAAATTTCATGTGTGAGCCATCATACTTCATGAGGGAGCTACACAAATAAAACGCTTTGACTTGCATGTCTCTAAGGTGGAGATTGTACCACAACCACCATACCTACATTTTTAAATCCAAATTGCATGGTGCTTGGTGGCTTCAGTAATAATTTCATGGATTTGGCAACATAAAACCTTCTCTTCTAATGATGCTTATGAGGAATCAAATCTAAATATATGTAGTCTTTCATTGTTACTTTGAGAGCATGTCAAACACAATGTAATCCTAATTTTAATAGTAAACTGTGTTTTTACCATGATCATCATTGTGTCGTTAAGGCATGTTACTATGAGAATCCTATGGAACAAAACCACCATGACAATAAGCATTTGACACATTATTTTGAATTTTAAAATCTTATTTAATTACAAACTTGAATAGAATTTTAATGTGTATTTTATTTGGCGGTTAGAAGTACACATTCACAAGTGTAGGTCCATGCATTATATAATTTTAATGTCAATTTTATAAATGTGGCTATGGTTATCACAACATTATCTTGTTTTATCTCCAAAGTAAATTTCCATTTTTTTCTATAATTTAATTTGTGTGTAAACATGGTGGCTATTCATTAAAACCATTAATATGTTTTTTCTATGCATTATTTAATGTTAGTCATTGGTAGTCATTATGATGATCAATTTTGTAAATTAAAGCTAACTACATAATTTAAAGTGGGCCCCCATGTTGGTTATTACAACATATTCTAATGTGGGTCCACGTGTTGGTTGTTCTAACATATTCTAAAGTAAATCTATGTCAATTATCATAACAAACAATTTTAATGTAAATTCTATAAGTTAATAAGAAATAATGTAATTTTCAATCAATTTTATCCAAAAAAAATACCTTTACAGAAAAGTAAACTTTGAACCAAAACTAAAAACAAGAGGGAAAACCCAAAGTGGATGTCCTTGAGAACATCATTATTGCTCATTTAGACCATGCTCAAAAGTAGAGCAACCATTATCATCAAATATCACAAAACATCAATTACTTTATATTATGAGTTATGTATTTAATTACTTGGATAAAGGTATAATTGATGATCCTATGAAAATGTAGGGCATTACCCCTATAAACTCTCCTTGCATCCAAAGTCGATATAAATCAGTTTAAATAGAAAGAAAATGGTGATAGTAAATTATCCACTATCCTCATGTTGTAAGAAGAAAAAACTCTAAAATATAACTTTAAAATATCCTTCATGGTGTATCCATTGCAACTTAGACTGCAATTGCTAGTAACTATAACTATAGTAGGGGGATATTAAATTCCTAATAGAGTGGACAATGTTAATAACTATAAAAAGAAATATTCCATGGAAAGCATATAAGATTTGAAATTTATGTGAGAAACAAATACACAAACAAAAGCGGGGGGAAAAAAAAACACAAACAAACAAATCAACTCAAAAATTGGTAGCATCAATCCAACATTATCAAAGAATTATTGGGAGGATAACATGAGCCTAAACAGGACAAGATCCGGCACATCCAATATGCATTGTGAAACTGGGTGATAGCAGCTCCTCGGACCCCTTGGAAAAGTCAAATACGTGTAATATATTTTACAATCAAAGTGAGGTTGAAAATAAACAAACACCTACGTTGACAAAGACTGTGTATAACTTTCTATGTAACTAATCCATAACCATAATCCATCACCATAAGAAGAGAGATTAATAGTTCAGAACTTACATTAGAAAGCCTGCAATACCATAAGTTGACCAGACTATTATTACTATGGAATCAAGCTTTTCTTATATGATTGCACCTCAAAAACCTACTCAATAGAAGGGAATAATGAGAAATTGACGATCAAAAGGGAAAGGGTATCTAATTATAGTGTCATCTCAAAAATGGTGTCTATTTATAATGAGTTCAAGAGAAGCATAACATCTAGAGGCCCCTCCCAGTGACCCAGTTTGAACAAACTACATCTGTAACAGTAGATCATTCTAGCATGCACTATTTCCAGTCATGTATTCACAACATCTGGTTCGGATGCTCTTGAAAAACATATCCAAGAAGATCAAGTCATAAAA
Organism: Torreya grandis; assembly: GCA_037957365.1. Taxonomy (NCBI): domain Eukaryota; kingdom Viridiplantae; phylum Streptophyta; class Pinopsida; order Cupressales; family Taxaceae; genus Torreya; species Torreya grandis. Next base: position 154,794 of record JARHVA010001156.1, on the reverse strand, counting down.
CGCATTCTTCACAATAAAATCATATTTTTCCATTCCATCAATAATAGCCTTTCAACATGACTCGCATATTTTGCTTAGTTCAAAAAGCTGATATTTAATGTTGAGAGTGAATGTATAATATTCAGTTATTGCCATGGAGCTCCATCAAGTGGCAAATAATCTTCCCTCGCAGGGAGGATTTACAGCACTTCCTTGCCTTTTTTTTAATTTGAGAACATTTCCACTTAGTCATGTGTGGGCTGTGATTCTGCAAGGTGTAACTCTGCAGTTATTCTCAGGTTCTAGTTTCCACATTTGTGTCACTTTCGTTTGAATTTCATCTTCTATACAGTCCCACCATGCTTGCATAAGAAATTCAACAAAACGATAATTTTACAGGTACAGAAGAAATAATTACAAGCGAGACAATGGAAGCTTTATTAGGACATTGCAAATAACTGTTATATATTCTTGAGAAAGAGAAGGTTATACCTTTCCTTCCCCAACCTATAAGACACAATGTGAAATCAATATTTAATGTAGCACAATGCTCAGTGTGGCTGTAAATTACAAATGTAAATTGCTAAGAATGTAAGGCCAAGATGGTGGCTATACAAGGCCATATGAGATAATGATGTAGATTACATGATGTTGATTTGCATAGCTTGCATAAGGTAAAATTATAAACATTCCAACATCTCCTTTGTTAGTATGGAAGTTTCAGATGATTAGAAGAACATGAATTGATTTAAGATCAAGAGCAGCAGGAACAGAACAACGAGCAACAATATATCCCTGCATCATTACCCGAGATTGGGGGATCTTCAACAACCTCTACATGATGCTGAAAACGCAACTGTGTATTAGATATTAAGTCGTGCATGATTACAACTCTCACATATATAAATTTAGTGAATAATGCTTGATATTTTCTCTAGGTAAGTGCAATGCTCTATATTTAAATTCTGAATGTAATAGATAAGTTACATCCTAAAAGTAATATAGAAATAGAAATAACTTTCTATTGTTGTACTTACATACTACACGAATTTTTGTGATCCAATTTCTGTAGAGGATGAGCCCAAAATACCCAAAGATTCCTCAAGTTCGTTCAGCTTGAGAGAAAGTCGAGACTTATGTTGTTCAAGCAGCTGTATTTGTTCCTGCAATGTTTGATGAGTTAAGAGTGAACATTCTTCCTTGACTTTAGTATATTTACTGTGCTGATGTTTTGATTTAACATGTTATAACATCATATCCTCTCTCACAGGAAAACGTCTTTAACACACGTATTTCTAAAAAATAAAAAATAAATTGATTGAAGAGATTGTTGAATCAGTGTCCAGGGATCTTCTGTACTGCAATCTGACAAATGCCAATAGTGTAGATGGCATAAACAGCATAAAATATTTCAGTTGAGGCAACAATTATTTTAAGATTGATCATTTAAGCTAAAAATAGGAGATCAAATCTGATTTTGAAGCTTACCCAACTCATACTAAAGCTGCTTACATAAGAAGATTGTCATGAGTCGACAGCTAGATTCAAATAAAGTGTAGAAAACGTGTCATAACAAAGCATCATATCCAATAGGGGCCTTTATTATGAAAGTAACGGCAGATACTGTAGGGAACATCCGGAGATACATCAAATGACATTCAATTTATATCCTTTCCAAAATGCCATGAGATGCACTTAAACCTGAAAACGCTAAAACTGTACATTTTGGATGTCTAAAAACCTACGAAATTTTCAGTTCCCAGTATTTGACATAAAGTGAAAGACACTGGTGGAAGAAACATGTAGCATTGACAAGGGCAGAAACCCAATCATTTCCAGAACAAAATAAAGGAAAAAAAATCATATTCATGTTCTCAAGTAGCCAAAATACATTAATCTCCACAAGTTAAAAAGGAATACCTTGGAAACCCCTCTGTAATCTACATTGGCAGCTTAAGCTCAAAGTAATAACATAAATGAAGATATCCATCTATATCATATAAACAATGGAATAGAAAAACGAAAAGCACCAAAAGACAGTTTTTAATTGTTCATGAGTGGTAAATGATGTTATTTGAATCCTCGCCGAGATGTCTGGAGTACCCTCCAAGAAATTTTTGAAGGATAGAACACATTATCATCCTTCCCTCCCATCAAAAGTAGCATGATATAAAGGTAAAGGTTGTATTTTAGGTTATGACAAATCCAAACACCAATTTGGCATAGGTAACCCCCCTTGTAGAAGCCCACAAGAGGATTTCTTTCCATTTACCTTATATATCGTTCAAATTTTTGTACCCCTGGTTTTGACCTTGTGACCAAGCTTGGGAATAAACCAAGCCTATGTAAACAATGTTTTAAGACTATATGGGCAAGTCCAGAGGCATTCTAGGTCAGAGGATGAAAGATAAAGAGATGAGTCATAATGAGGTCAAGTGGTTATAAGGTTTGGAATTAATTATTATAACAATGAAATCTTTTAAGACGAGAAGATATAGGGAGAAAGGGATATTAAGGATGAAGGAGGATTATCAGGTTATTAGAATGTGGGGGGGGACTGTCATAATTAATGATAAGTTTATTTTTTCCTTTTAAGAAAGGAGAGAAGAGAAGAGTTTTCATAGCCATAAGAGTTGTAAGTGTAGACATATGAGTATCACAATCTTCAGCCATATTCAAGAATATCCCTTGTGCTTCCTCCAACTAGCCAGCCTTGTATGATCCGTCAATATCATTGGGCTCACAACCAACTTCTAATATTTCCCTCTAGAGCTCATTATCAGCCCTGCAGAGACTATCAATTAGAGCACAATGTGAAAACATTTGGGTCAATATCAAAATCTTTGATCTGGTCAAAATACATCATTGTATTTTGAATATCCCATTTTTTCTCATTTTGATATATATATATATAGTAGACCTTTCTACATCTCCAGCCTTACAATGTCCACCAATCAGACCTGTATGTGTACCAACATTAAGGGCAGAACCGGAAGAAACCATATGTCCAAATAGGTCATTTTCATCAAACATTTTAACCATAATTAGATACCCATGTAGAAATCCTGTACATCACAACATTAGGACTCCATATCTCATTTCGACAAACCACTTGCAAGCTTGTTGAATGAGATAGAATTTACAAATATTGTCAATCAACATAATACAAGTAAAGACGTTTGGAAAAAAGCCGTTCTCCTCTATCCTTGAATAGCAGCAAAGCTGTATCCACCTTATTGGCCTAAGAAAACAAAGTGATCACTTTCGCGTATGTGCTAGTGTCTTGAAAAGCCCTTCATCATTTCTGGAATAACACTAAAGGACTTGTCAAATTTCTTTCCTGCACAAAGACAACACGAAAACATCCCAAATTGATCTCTTTCACAAGCAGCCCTTCATTATATAAGTTTTTAGCCAAATTGAAAATGTTTATGTTTTATCTAGGGTCCTCACAAATGCCCCCAATTAAGGTTTTGTAAGCTACATATCAATCAAGGTCTACCTAAACAGCCTTGTCTGTTCATTGGGATCTGCTTTTGCACCCCTCAACTTCATTGGAAACTGGGAGCTCATATCGACAACTTCAAGCCATATTGACCCCATGAGGGGCATCGTTACCACTAGTACAGGACTGCTCTTCAAACTTGAGGCCACAACACAAAAGCACTCATGGACGTCATACCTTCCAATGACTCGCAGATGGCTCCACCTTATGCCACATTTCTCTAGGAACATTGGCCTTAGTATCTTTGAGACCTAATAAAAAAATTGTCATTAGGATGCCAAAAAGAGGTTTTGTGTCAAAAGACATGTAGATCTCATCCCTGCCACATCTAGTTGGAATTTACTACTACCCATACACACCTCCTTGAAAGTCCCAAAACACAAAAATTATGCATATAAATAAACCATGTAGAAACATGCAAATACAACTGTACGCACAAGGCCTAGATTTAATTTTACTGTGACATCCATTCCATCCCATAGGTTGTAAGCCAAACTAGCAAAGTTATGTGCAAATAGGCTAATAAAGCACTAAGTTGCTCCTACTATAATCACAGGAAGAACCAATACTGGGGCCAAACACCATCTAGAGGTCACTCTCTCATATGAGTAGATCAAGGCATTAACCTCCTGCAGCCTGATAAACCTCCTCCTCATCTCCTCATTCCCTTTCCTAGGAAGACGTTGGTTGAGGCTCGCTTATCCAAGATCCATCTAATGCTTTTATACTTACACAGCATAACAGCCACGTATAAATAACGCAAAATTGAGGATTTAACAAAAAACAGTGACCGACTCTTCAGCTCCTTCAGTAACTCTTCAACTCCTGTGAATGCCTCTTTGATGCTTCTACTTCTATGGGGGGTATGGTGTCTTGTAGGTAGAATATGCTGGAATTAGGTATGCATCCACCATGACTGTTCACCTTCCTTGAGTGCCTGTTGGAGTACCTTCTCTGTAATCTCCAACCATGTCTCTGCTATTACTAGAAGCTATAAATCTGATGTATAGACAAATCTCATATATATAAATACAAAACATATAGCCTTTATGTGTTCAAATACCACAATGAAGAATGTCCCAACACTAACAAATCATACTCTTGCATCAAATATGCCCCTAAATGACCCATGTGGAGATTGATTTATAACGAGCTCTTATGTCTCTTATCTTTTGGTGGTGAGGAAAACGTTTCCTTTCCTCTGTCCTTTCACCGGATTTTTGAATTTTCAAACTTCTCTCAAGCTGGGGCTCTTATTCATCACTTTATGACTAACTTTTAATCTATTGCTTAGTAACTGTTACTATACCAATGCCTCAATGAGTTAGCCCGTCTTTCCTAAGAAAATAGATTCATGACACAAATACATGGCATTTTCAATGAGGTTCCAATAATATTTACCTTAAGAAGAATTGAAAAGTTGCCTTTCCTTTTCTGCAGATAAAGCATTTGGCCCAAATGGATTTCCGGCTTTCTTTTACCAAAGTTTCTAGGAAGTTATAAAGTTCAAATTACTGGAAATTGTAGGAGAATCAAGGAAAACTAAGCAAACATTTTTCCTCCATGGCAAGACAGTATGCCATGTTAGTACTTGGTCCTTCTCTAACAATGTTGTTTTAATTTATTTGGTTGGCATTACTTGACAATGACCCTGCCATAGGAGAAAAGGCAAGGATGGAGTAGATGATTGCGAACCTTTTGCTTACCGCGCAAATCAAAATAAAGCGCAGTTTTTTAATCCTTCAATGCTAGTTTCGGTTTGGCAATCCTTTCATTTGTTTATTCGTGGCATAGGGGAAAATAAATTAAAATAAAAGCAGAGAAAAGAGCCCTGACGGGAACTGAGTTTGCCCTACAGGTTGAACGCTAAGGTTGCAGTATGGAAAAAATATGAGGGCAGTTGAAAATGAACGCAGGGCCTGTAATGGAAAAAGGCGAACCATCTACGATGAATTTCAAGGAAGCTGTGCGTGGTGGGCAAAATGCTCGTTTCAATGTAGACAAACAACAGAGAAGACCTCTGAGGATGACCCAGTTCAATCCAAGGAAAAACGACAAGGGTTGTATGAAGACTACTGATGGAAATCTGGTGGTGTAGATCCAACAGTCAGATATTCAAGGTAGAATTGATGAACTAGAAAATTGAGGTTTGATTGTTCAACTTTTAGGGTTTTGTCCTCATCCACAGGCTTTCAAGTAATGGACATTGAAAAATTGGCATACAAAAGGTGAGTTTTCCATTTTGGAGTTCCCAAATGGGTATTTTCTAGTTTATTTTGCTACTGCAGAAGACGAAAAACATTTTCCAAGGAGGACCATGGTTTTATGGAAGAGTTGGGTTGTTTATGAAACCCTAGCACCCGATGTTCAAAGCAAAGGAGTAATTGCCAACATTGGCTCTAGTATGGGTAAGATTGTTTCGATTACCGACAAAGTATTAAAATCAATTAGTTTTAGTTTACAGCAATTGGTAACACATTGGGGATGTATATGATGACAGCTGAAAGTTCGTTCCAATTGGAGCAGATGATATATACCCAGATTTGTGTTTTGATAGATCTTAATAAACCCTTACCATGCAAAGTAACTTTGGATGCGGGCGAAGAAAAGTGGGAACAGGTGGTGGACTATGAAAATATCTCGTTCCAATGCAAGGTGTGTCATGAATATGGCTATTTGGTGAAGGATTGTCCACATAAAGTAACGGAACAAAATTTGGAGGAAAAAAATAAAGAGGAATTGTCACATCCCGTTTTTCTCTGCCAAGTTTTAGATTGATGAACTAATCTCCCTCGTCAACGGTGGCGTATGTGTCCTTGTGACGCATGGGTTGCGATACATGTGCTTACATTTGTTTATAGATTTAGTCTTGATATGCTTTTAATTGTTGTGATTTTCGTGAGTAAATCAAGAAAATATATGTGATTCTATAAATAAACTATTAAAATAAGTGTCATTAATACATCTTTCAATAGAAAATTAAAATAATAGTAATGCTATATTTAATTTGTCAAAATAAAGATTTCTTATAATCTTAAATTGTTTAACTGTATTAGACAATGACTAATTTGTGATATTCATCATATTATTTATGCAAATTAAATAAGAGTATAAATCCTAATTAAATGTTAGGATGAACTCATACTTTAAAAAAACTTATCTGGTATTAGTCGAGTGGAATTGATTATTAATTAGTAATGCATGAAAACCCTATGATGGCTTTACTTGAAATGGTGAACTTGAGTTACCTCAATATTAACTGGGAAAATCAAGGGAGGTTAATTGGGAGTTTAACTGAGAATTACTTTTGGGACTCCCAGTTAATTATTTGGAACAAAACCTATAACTTTGGTTTCAAGTGGCTTGCAAATAAGGAAAAATGGAAGTAACGGTATTAAGAAAAGGAAACGAGAAGGATTTAGATATATGGACGATACACAGAGAAATGGACGTAGAAGTTGGAAGAAAAAAATGTGAAATTTTATTGACAACAGATGGAAAAACATACCAAGTGGGTATTGTACTTATTTTAATGGTGTATTTTGTATTGAAAGAATTTTAGATTACATAGTATATTAAAATTAGAAAAACTCTGTGATATCTGTGTAAATCTTGTTGAAAACTTGTGGGAAATATTTTGATAGTTTATTTTATGATTTCTCTAACTCAGCGAAATAGCAACGCCCCTCTGTGTTTTTCACCAGAATGTAATATGCTTTTATTCCCATGCATGTGAATACCTTTATTTAATGCATTTGTACTTGGTAGAAGATATTGTCTTTTTCATTGCCTTTCCGCAATACTTGTTATCACCATGTCTTGGGTTCGAACCTCCCAAAGTAGCCTTTTCATTCAACATTATTAATGTTGTGGCATGTTGTCAATCAAACTTGCACCCCTGTGAAGGTAGTTTTAGGCCTTCACAGTCGGCTGAAACATGAAAACAATCCTAGGTTGTGGGTGACCTAATCAGTGGATTGAATCTCTAGACTATAAGGGCTAGCTCCCTTTAGTGTATCAATTAGGATCTTTGCTCTACGCTACAAACTGTCGAAAAAAGAGAGAAATTTGAACGAAAATCTTATCTAATGATGGTGATACACTTGTATTTTTTATTGATCCACTCAATTTGAGCTCCTAAGAACACTGATTTAAACAAGAAAAGCGCTAAACTTTCAACTCCAATTGACCAATATGCATAAGGATTTCACGAAAAAGATTAATCTGGTGATCCAAGCTTGAGAGAAATGAAAGAATAGAATTGATTTAAAGCACTAACCAGCCACTTATATCCACTGTAAACTCAACCAAAAGACATCAAACACCAAACATGACCTGCATAAATGGATCAACTATGCTGCTAAGTAAGAATCAAGACTTGACAAGGAAGAGAAATTCTATCACTTATGCAAATCACTGACATGTATACACTATACCAACATTCTGGAAAATAAAAACAATCATATTAATCTGAAAAAAGGTTACAGACTCAGTCTTTGGCAGAATTTTGTCTTGCCAAAAGAAGAATACAATTCAAGGCTGAAAAGCCAACTTATATAGAAAAATATACAATAGCCAAGAGGTTGGTGTTGAAAATAGAAGAGGACAACTCCCACTTCAACCCAAGTCCAATTTGTGTTATCACAGCCTTCTAAATTTATCTTTTTCCTTGCATGAGAACTCTTTGGCATTGAAAAATGGACGGTGGGCTCAAGCTTGGGCTAATCTATCCCATGCATGAAATCTACACCAATCTCCAAATAAAGAATTCTGCTTGAACTGCTAGAAACAAGAGAACAATTTCCTTTGCATGAAATCAATGTTAATGCTGAACTTAGAATTCCGTTTGAACTACTAGAACGTTGAAGCTTTAACAAGATAAACAAGAGCACATGCATGAAATCAAAGCCAAGCTCTCCAACGTTAAACTCCTTTGGATCCTTCATGCATTCTAGTCTCTGTTTTTAGAAATGAAAGTGTCATGTTTGAAATGGTTACACATCTTGGACGTGTCTAATCCTGTTTTGGGCCACTTTGCATGATGTAGAATGCATTAATCTGTTTATTCGCTGTTGAATCCTTGCATTTTTTGGTTCTTCATTTCTATCTATTATATTCCTTCTACTTGTCTGTCTTTTCCGCGGACTTTTCTTCTGCATGTATGTCTATTCACTTTGGAGTTTTCTCTTCAGACTTTTGTCTTCGTCATTTTCCCACGGTCTCTTCCTCCTTTCATTTCCCTTCGGGCCTTCCTTTTCCCTCAGCTCCTTGTTTATTTATGCGGGTAAATCTTCCAAAAGAATTCTTTCGGACTTTATGAATTCAAGGATTTTTGAATGTGGCAATGGAGCGTTAGTCTTTCCCATGTAAAATTTGATTTCGCGTTCAAGAATGTGACATAAATGTGCTTTCACCCTAAAGTATGAGCTTGTGAACTAAGAATCACAAATATTGCATTTCCAAATATAGGCCCCACCACCTGAAACTTGGTCTATCAGTGTTGTATATTTCCACAATGGTGAGTGTTTCAAGTCCATTTTGTGTTGATTTTGGCCGACAGAGGAAGAGCTATGAGACATTGTAGTAATAGTATATATAACTACAAGTTAAAAAACAAACACAAAATTTTAAAAAAAAAATCAAAACAAACCCTAGGGCAGCAACTAGAAACTTGTAAAAAAATTTAAAATGACAAAATAAATAAATAAAATAATATAAAACTTACCTTGATAGCAAATCGCTCCTCAATCACAGTAGGCAAATGACTAGAATGATGCTTGATGAAGATTCAAACCTACAGTAGCAATCGAGTTGAAGTATGCAATGAGAAAATAAGAAAAATGGGAGCCAAATGTTTTTCCTTTTGTCACTTTGTTCTTCTCGTTTGTGTTGAAGTATGCTTTTGCTTTTGGATTTTAGGGTTGAGGAAGGTGTTTTTTTTGTTTAATTGCATTGGGTTTGGCAAAGAAGGAAAAAAAAAAAATTAAATGATTTTTTGCAGCTTTTGGCCACCGACGACTGTGGGTTTGCTTCCCCAACGGCCAAGGTTCCCCCAACACACCCGGGTGCCCAAGGGCAAACCCTGGGCGTTGGGGAAGTGAACCGAACCTTGGACCTAAACGGGGTTCGCACCGGGGTGCCCAACACCAATCAAAACCGGCGAACCAATAACGTTCCTCAAACCCTTGTCAAATGGCCTCAAACCAAGTCGCCCTCCTCGACCTAGTCGCCACTCTTGCAATTACTTCATCACACCCTAGGAAGGGTCAAAACCTGTATTTTCTAAATATGATGATCAATTACAGCTTCTGAAATGAAGTTGTCCGCTTTGAGAATTAGAGGGTTTCGTCCCTAATTCTTTAGAACCTTGAAACTTTTCGTCTCTAAAGCCTTGAGTTAAGCTTTTCATGCCTAGACTCCAAAATCAATATCCAAAATAACATGTCCTCACATTGAAACATCATCTCCTTTTTAGATTCTTCCCTCCAAGGGTTGCATTCTTTTTGGAGGGAAACTTCTAATATTTAAAAAGTCCAATTCCCTTATAACTTTCACTTAAGGCCTTGGAACGCCCATGGCCCTCAAAGTCCCCCACTTAAGTGAAAATTATAACAATAAAGCACTTTTGATAAATCAAAACATATTATTATTCTTATTTAAAGTATTTAGAAATACTTTTTATTTAAATAATAATATTACTTTATATTTAGAAAAGGGGACATTACAATCTACCCTTCCCAAATTTGTTTCCCCTTATGCAAATGCAAGCCCATCTGCTATTATCTCAAAAATACCCGTATACCACTTCAATCTTGGGAACTTGCAACCTCAAACACTTGCTTCATAGCCTTGAGCTTCAATGTGTCTCATATTGTTATTATTGGCTGAAAACAAACTCAGTTGCCCCTACTCATGCTTGTCATGTGCCATGATCCTTGTACTTTCCTTGGATATATGTGAACTATGCACTCTTTGACTCCTAAGAGTCTCTTTATCAACACTCATATGGGCTGTTCCTAAACCTACACATAGAACAAACATGTCAATGAAAATAAAAGTTCTCCATCTCCCTTTTTTCACTCCTTCCTCTCTGCCAAATAGGAGTGTGGTTCAAATCTCCTTCCTTGCTTGAACCCTTAACCTTTCTCTCATCCAAAATGGTAGCTGGAAACATGTTTTAAACATGTTTTTGGTTGCCCAAGAAGGCATCAAGGGGCTGCCTAGGCTGTGCCAAATAGCACCAAGCATAGAATAACTATCATTATGCTCCAAACTTGCCCCCAAACTCAGAATCGCACCTATTCCATGGGTTGGGACCACTCCCAACATGACTGAAATCAACTCCCCATTTCCACCAAACAAGGAACCCTGCATACATGCAAATGAAATGACAACTACAGCTATGTACCTTTCATTCAGTTGGCTGTACTTGTGCATAACAGCCTTCTTATGATCCTTAGTTGTGAGCAATTTTGACAAGAACTCACCCTTTCGGAATTTCCCCTTGCAACATGCCTTCAAAATGAACTTTATGACTCTCATGCTCACACTAGAGGGGCTGGTATTGTGGTTGGCAGCATGGCAAAAATGTGTACAGCTGCTGACAATTATGGCTTTTCTTGTCAAACTCAGCCATACATGGTCTTTAGAGGGGTACCCTCCTTTGGTGGAACCTTCCACCCTTGCTTGTTGGAAACTCCATTTCCAACCAATGCTCCACAAAATTTCTGAGCAGTCCTTATTTATTTTGGTGCTGGGGCACCCATTATAGCTTCCAAGGATCCTCATGGATCTCCCTTCAAGCCTATGGCATAGGTTTTACCAATTTTTCTGAATAATGCAATCTTGAACATAATTGAAACCATACCTTTCTTGCATTCCCATTGAGTGCTCACCTTCCAAACTCCCATGTGAGCACCATCATTAAGGAGGCAGCCCTGCCATGAAGCCCATGAAGCACCAATCTTGCCTATAGTTCACTTCCAAACTGCCCTTTCCACTGATACCTCCAAAGTGGCATGTGAATGCAAAACAAATGTAAAATTTTCTTACCTTTGGAGTTGTCCTTAACTCGCCCTTCCTTCCCCACAAGATGGAGAGTATTTGTGGCCTCCACACAGTCTTCTACTTCGGAATTCAGGATTCCTTTCCCTAAGGCATACTTCTTCAAAAAGAGGTGAACACCACTATCTATATACTATTGCCTTAACACAAAAATTGCAAAATCAAGGGCACTCACCGTGTTGAAAATGAGCCAAGTTTCAATTCTTGCAAGGAGCTGCCCCAATACTAAATTTCCAGAATTCCTTGCACTTGAAATGGGCAGAGTTCTCACACACGAGTGGATGTACCCACTCAGAAATTTCAGAATTGTTGACACGTGAAGTGCGCTGAGTTCCCACGGAATTTTCAGAATTTTTTGCATATGAAGTGGGCTGAGTTCCCACACATTGGAGTCGCTAAATGTCCACAAAAAACTCAGAATTTTCTACTCTTAACATGGGCTGAGTTTTCACAAAATAGAGGGGCTGTCCCAACAAGAGATTTTCACAATTTTCATTAATTACCAAACACAAGGTGGGGTGGATTCCCTCATACTGTAGTAGCTGCTCAAACTCAGAATTTGCAGCCTCTTTCCAAAGTCTGAAAATTTTCTCTGGATCCCACATCAATATGGGGAATTTGCGACTCCCAATGCTTGAGTTTTCTAATAATATTGATAGTTTTTGTTGCATTTCTCTCTTATTTGTTACTAAAATTGCTTCTTCCAATCTCCCTCATGAAATTTAGAGTCATGCAATGAAAATGAGCTAATGTTGAAATCAATCCAAAAATCAGCATTCTCTTCTAAAACATACATTTCCATAGAGTTGTTCTAAAATATTTTTGTTTCATAGGACTGTTCTAAGTGTTCTTTTTTCCATCTTAGAGTCTTTAAGACCTTCAAAAAAAATTGATGTTGACCTCTCTTCTTAATATTTATCCATCCTTGACAGTTCTTTTTGCTGCCTCAAACCCTGCTCATAGGGCTCCTTCTGCTGCCCCAAAGTGACTGATTTTTGTTGTTCTAAAATTGCAGCCCTAGACTGCCCTAAAGTGTTGCCCCTTTGTTGTTCAAAGGGCCCCAAAGTGCTAACTTTCTGCTGTTCAAGAGGCAGAATTTCTTCCTTTTGCTCTACTGCCAAATAAAGCCTCAACTTCTCATATTTTCTAACAACATTTTCAATCAGCACATGTGCAGCTAGATAAGATTTCTGATCTTGCCTCACATTAACCCTTAAGATAGGTAATAATTGTTGAGAAATATCATCACTCTTATTTAGAGTCAAAGTCATAATTGTTTGCATAGAAGTTACAACATTTTCTACATTATTCTCATTGAGAGTTCGAAGGAAATGTTGAAACTTGAAACATTTCAATAATAAGATTATCACATTCCAAATCCAACATCAAAACATATGACCTGATTTTTGCCATAGTTTCTAGAATTGTAACTCATATCAACAAAAGTAGAACCCTTGAGAAGGTTGTCCAAGCCTCCTCACTTAAGTGATAGCATGGGAACAATCCTAGGTTGTGGATGGCCTAAGGAATGGATTGAACCTCTAGATAGGGCTAGCTCCTTTGATGTATCACTTAGGACCAATCACTACTCTACTAGCTTGCAAGAAAAAGGGAGAAAGAAAACTATAAACTAAAAGGGAGGTGATACACCAAATGTTAAGACCACTACCACTGATTTGCATGTGCACTAAGACCTATAGGACTGCAACAACATACACTTCTCCTAAGAAGAACCTATCACATTAATGATTTGCAAAGAGGTGAAACAAAGTGAGAATAGAAAGGAAGATGTTTGCCACTTAGAACCCCTAATGACACCCTTCACAATCTACAATAAAGAACCAAACTGCAAGAAGGCAAGAAGAATAGGACAACAAGACAAAGTGAGCCAAGTCTACACTTGCCTAGATCAACCATTCAAAGCTTTACACTTACATATAGCCATAGGAGGTAAAACAACCATTTATTGATCAATAGGCATACAAAAGAGCAGGGCTATGCCATACTCCTGGTGGAAGGATCATTTCAATGCCAAAATCAGGGATACATCTAGAATAGAATGAGGAGAGAGAGGAGAGGAGTTGGAGAAGTCTATGAAGTGTCATATCATGAAGAAGTGAGTTACAATCAAGAAAACTGCCAAAGAATAGTCATGAAACTCTCCTCACCATGTGTCATCTTAGAATGATCTTCTTCATCAAGGTGGCGTAGGAGTTCATCATTGTCCTCTATGACTCATTCACCCTCCTTGAAACTGCCCATTAGGAATGATTACGAAGTGACAAGTCATATCTTAGGGTCTAACTGCCTACTTGCCTTGAACATCTGTTGAAGATCCCTATCCAATCATCTTTTCACATTTGTTCTGCAATCTCTCTCATAGTTCTCATGTTTTGCTTTATTGAGGCTTATTCCTTATAGCCCAATTTAGACACAAAGCTCCAAGGTTTGAAAGATCTGTAGAACTTTTAGGGAAATTAAAAGTACATTTGAGTACCCTTTATCCCCTTCTAGCTTCACCCCAAATTTCATATCCCAACTCCCAAGGTAGACCCACTTTCTCGATACCCATATTTCCTAATTAGGCCTAAAACAAGCACAAAGTAGTATATATCGTACAAGACCATACAATATTGCTATAAAAAAACCAAAATCATGTGGGGTACCTTAAATGAGGTCATTTGGCAAAGTTTCAAGAGATACCAAAGGGTGGAACTCAAGTCATGCCAAAAAACAAAATTTCTAGCCTTAGGTGATCTTAATAGAGGCCAAAGGACGTTGAGGGCAAAAGAAAAATGAATTGGAAGAGTTCTAGAGCATTTCAAGGCAAACCAAAACTTATTTGAGGTCTGCCCCAACCTTCTCTAGCTCCTCCAGCCATCATTTGTTCTTGGACTATCTTCATACTTCTCCAAAAAGCCAAGTTTCACAGCTTTGCATGCTTTTTTAGGACTGTGAGAAAGCTGTAGGTGTTCTTGGGTCTTTTGATCAACTTTAAGACATCCTTAACAGCCTCCAAGATATCTCATGGTTCTCACACCTCCTACCTATCCATCCAAACTCCAAACTCAATGCAAACATTACATAATTTCATGAATCCTTGGAAATGAACTTGAATCTTCTTAGCAAGCCTATGTGTATGTGTTCAAAACAGGATTTTAGAGCAAAACATCATCATGACCTCTATCCTTGATTGGAAAGCTTTATTATAACCCTGTACCAGTTCTATTATGGCATGAACATAACCTTGCCCTGTATACAAAGCTTCAATATGCATGTGACTAACTCACCACGTCTTGATTTAGGCCTGCAACCTATAAAATTAGGCCATTTTCTTCATTCTTCCACTCCACACATGCCAACATCTAGCTCCATTAGGTATGTATGAGACCTACAGAGGTCATTCAAGTATTTTTAAGCCAAGGTGTATGCATTTGGAGTCATTTGGAGAGCCAAAACAGCCATCGGGTCTCTCTAGCCTTACTAGGCAACCTAGGAGGTGTTAATCTTGTTAACTGTTGGCCATTTTTTGGCCTACATACCAAAATTTTGCCTAAGTGTGAGAGGATGGGCATTCAAGCAAGATTTTGGGTTTTACATAGCAGAAGACTTCGGGTTTTTTGGAAGAAGTCTTCGGGTTTTACAAGAGACGCAACGTATTTCACTTTATGAGTAATCAGCAGTTGAAACCCCTTAGCAGAAGTAATCCAGGTTGGAAAACCCGAATTACTCTTGATAGTGCAAATCAGGTTTTGAGAAGTGCTTTGCTTATGAAAGTTTTATCAGCAGAAGTAATCCGGGTTGGAAAACCCGAATTACTCTTAACAATGCAAATCGGGTTTTGAAAAGTGCTTTGCTTATTAAAGTTTTATCAGCAAAAGTAATCCGGGTTGGAAAAACCGAATTGTTTTTGACAGTGCAAATCGGGTTTTGAGAAGTGCTTTGCTTATGAAAGTTTTATCAGTGGAAGTAATTCGGGTTTAGAAACCCAAATAACTCAAGATAATGCATTTTAGGTTTCCCAAGGTGAATGACTTATCTCTTTTTATAACAAGCAATGAAGAATCCGAAGTAGGTGCCAGTGAAGAGTCCGAGGGATTCCTTCAGAATAATTGTCAAACACAGAGGAGACTGACATTTTTTCCGCAAGATAAAAGTCCAAATGAAAGAATAAACCAAGGGTCAACGAAATTCCAAAGGAAATGGACCAAACAAAGCCCACAAGAAGTCAAAATGAAAAAACCCGAGGGAATAAAGAAGGAAAAGAAAAATTTAGAAGGAAAGATATCCTTCGGACTTTATGTCCGAAGAATTCCTTCAAGAAAAATGCAAACTAATCAACGAAAAGGGGCAGAAAATAATAAAGCCAAGGAGATAATAAAAGTCCACAAGAAAACCAAAGGTAAATCTAGGGGGCAAGACATAAGAGCCAAAGAGAATAAAATCGGAAAAATTGGCAAGAAAGAAATCCGAAGGAATATAAGACCAAGGAGATAGCCAAAAAACCCGAAGATAATATATACAGGCAAAGCAAAATATCCGAAGAAAATCCAAGACCAAAGGAAATCCGCAAATAAAAAAGAATATCCGAAAGAATTAAGCTAAGGGAATAGCCAGGAAATCTGAGGAAATATAGACAAAATAATCCAAAAATAGAATCCCATCAAAAATAGACACGAACAAGCAAACCAAAATAAGAGAAAATACATGCGAACAAGGGCTATTTTTGGCAGATTTCTAAGTTTCAGTTGACCCACAGTTTGACTAGTCAAAGTCACGCTTCTCCAAAAGTTCCAGTAGTCCAAGTAGAGCTCATCTATTGACTCTTAACGTGGATTTCCATGCAAAGAGATGTGGGCGTTTTAACAAGCCCAGCTGTCCACTTTCAAACGCCAAAGAGCTAGTCTCTAATTTTAGACATGGCTAAGCCGATCATGCATAAGCAAAGTCAAACGTCTAAGCCCACCGTCCACTTTTCAATGCAAGGAATTTTCATGCAAGACAAAATAGACTTTTGTAAAGGCTGAGTTGATTTGAGTTTAATCCCTCTCTATTTTCAAATGCCAATCTCTTGGCTTTTTGTAATTTTTTATATGAATAATTTTTCAGCGTTGTAAAAAAGATCCCTCTCTTGGTAAGACCAGACTCTGCCATTGGTGAGTTGTGTAATCTCTTTAATCAATAGGACTATATTTTCAGATTTCAAGCGCTGGCATAGTGTACATTCATTCAGCAATTTGCATACGTGGTAGATTTCTTTCCCTTCCCAAATTTTGATTTGTACCTAGTTGCTAGCTTATCATGTTATGCAGATCATGTTCAGTGTTTTATAAATCTTTTGTTGAAGCTGTAAGTGGATGTTAGGTCATTGCATAGTGTCTTGTATCAGACCTCTCTCCATCGTTTTTCTCACGTTTTGTCATTGGATCAAACCTTCTCATGAAATACTTATGCATAGTGATCAATTGAAATCAAAGGTCTTCCTTTTCCCTTGTTTGTTCAGTGTTCAAGGTTCCAAGTAGGGTGGATCAACATTCTAGTGTATCACCGTCATTAGGTAGGATTTCCCCTTCAAGTTTCTTTCTCCCTTTTCCATGGTAGTCCGCAACGCAGAGTAGAGATTCTTATTGATACATCTTATAGGAACCAACCTTCTCTGGAGGTTCTTCTCACCATTGAGGCACCCACCCTCATGAGAAGATCCCATTGTTTCAACCGGAGAGAGAATTAGCCATTTTAGCACGTCTTCGATTCAGGGTGCAACTCCAGGTTGACAACATTAACCATTGTTCATAAAGTACTGGACTCTAACCCAGGTCGACTCGTGACAAAATTTGACAACCAGGAAGATCACGAGTTAGGAAATTGTGTGGTATAGCCATGATTTAAAGGAAAAAAAATATGAAGACCTAGGCAAATTGTGATCTGCAGGAGCTGAAGACCATTTGTGAACAGACCAAAAGGGAAAGGAAAAATAGAGATTTTCCAAACACTGCCAACATACGTGTTTTGTTGTCAATACAAACTATTTATGATCTCCATAAGTGTTTTCCAGTAAGGATGGAAAGTGCAGAAAGGCAGGACATAAAAAGTGCAGTCTGAGATTCAAAAAGAGAATCAGCAAGCATACAAGTTCATAGGGCAAAGGGCCAATTTCTTCCCACAACCAAATATTTTGTGCCATCCACAGGCTCATACAGTCAACAGAATGAAGCTCCCTCTAACGCAGGGGTTTAAAACTCCTCACCATCACAAGGTGTTGACCCCAAAATTTAAGTATACCAACATTTGCAGTTGAGTTTCTAGAATTGAAGCCCTAGGATCAGAACTCCACGATATTTTGTCATTGTTTCAGAGACAATTGCAGGAGAAAGATGATATTATTATTGATTTGCAAGCTCGAATCACTAAACTTGAACAAATCCAAGCCACACCTGCAGACTCTACATGCCAACTGCAGCTTATTGAAGTGGTTTCAAAAATTCAAAACAAACAATCTGAGATAATCTTTCAACATGAACACCTTAAAAAAGAAACCACTGCACAACAACAATCTATCTAAAAACAAGTTGAGGAACAAAATTCATGGGTTCAAGTGGTTAAGGGGAAGAAAGCACCTCCAGTTGTGGAAATGGCTGGCCACGCAAAATTTGAAGAAGAAAAGGCACGTCAAACCAAGGCACTCAACCTTCGTGTTCGTGGCCTCCCTAAACCAGCTAATCCCTTATAGGCAGGTCATGTGTTCTTGCGTGAATCTTTGGATTTGAAAGATATCTCCCTTAACAAAGCTTGGACATTGCTAGACAACACCCTTGTTATCCAATTCCAAATTGTTGAAGAGTGTTTGCAAACTCTTAGAGCAAAAAAGCTCTTTTCCCTCCCACAAAAAATTTATGTAGATGTTGATCTCACATGACTCCAAGTGGAATAGCTTCGGAAAGCTCGTATTCAAATGATAGCTGCCAGGGAGGAGAACAAGTGGGCTATTATCAGAGATTGTAGGGCTGTAATTCACGATTCTCCCCCACCTGGGTGGTTACGTCCTGGACCATCAACATGATGACAATCTTGGGTCTTGATTGGTAGGGATGGCATCTCCATTGCTTCTTGTAATTGCAACGGCACTTTATGGTCATCTCCAAGTACCTTCCAAGATGTTATTACTTCTTGAGATCTCATATTCTTCACTGAGACCCACGAGAGCCCCAAGCGGGCCCTCCCTCCAGTTACAAGGTACTCATGGGTTTCGGCCTTTCGTCGTGAGACATGCAAATCAGGCGGTGTTCGTGGTTCAGGTGGTGTTGCTTGCCTCATTCAGGACAACATCAGGTCTAAGTTTCACTTGTGGCTTCCGATGTCCACTCCAGATACATATGGCTTCAGATTCAAAGAAATCCACCTTTTCGGGATGTCTTCATAGCTATATGCTACTTCCCCCCTGCCACTTCTTCATTCGCCATTCATGTTGATGGGGGCTCGTACCTTGACCTCTATCCAGAGATCTCTCATTATTCCACTATGGATGATATCCTTCTTTTGGGCGATTTTAACGCCCATACAGGGAACCTCCAGACGCCTATTCATGACCTTGCTCAGGATGAGTTATGCCTTCATGAGCTAGATCTTGAGGAGTGCGGTCTACAAAGAGATTCTGCTAACATGAATGCTACAGTCATAGCTTATGGGAGACACCTCCGATTGGGTGAATCTCACAGCCTTCACATCCTCAATGGGCTTCCTCACTTCTCCGGCTCTCGTAGATTCACTTGTTTCCCCCACGATGGTGGTGCCAGCATTGTGGACTATGTTCTCACTAGCAAATCCATCATCCCTCATATTTGTGGCTTCCTCATCTCACATCAGCTCCCCCTTGTTGACCATGCCATCTTGACTTTCACCATCCATATCGGTTCTAACCCTTCCCCCACACCCCCAGCACCCGACACACCACAATCCACTTTGATGATGATTACACCATTGATTATGCTGCTTGTCTCTCCCTTCTTATGTCTGGGTTCTACTCCCTCCCTTTTCCCACCACTGATTCCATGTATGAGTTTTTACACCAAATCCTCTAGGTTGTTGCCCCTGACTCTTGTCCTCATACTATTCATTACCCCAGATCCCCTACCCACCACAAAACTTGCCCCATGAACCAGTGGTATGATAATGAGTGTAAATCCTTTCATCAGAGACTTCGGTTTTCCCTAACCCATGATCCTACCTCCATACCCACCCTTCGTAGGGAGTACCATTGTCTTCTTCAATGTATGAAACACAAGTTTCTTGCATCTAGACGACTTTCACTCCTTGCTGATCTCCACCACTCCCCTAAGACTTTTTGGCCTAATCTTCTCCCGAGAAAAACCATTGTTTTTGACATCACATCCGAAGTGCCAATTCTCTCTACGATGTTCTAGCCCATCCTATTGTTATTGCCCCCACTCTACCTTCCTCCTCTATTTTCTCTACTTCCTCTGTCAAGACAGCTATTTTGAAATTACGCACTGGCAAAGCAGCTGATTGTGAAGGCCTCAAAGCTGACTTCATCAAATATGGTGTAGATTCCTTGCCTTTCCCCTTGCCACACTTTTCAATTAGGTGGTGTCTTCAAAGATTCCCTCAGTCCTAGTCCCAACACATCATCCACCCCATTCATAAGTCAGGGGATCCCTCTATTCCTGGCAACTACAGAACCATTATGATTGGGCATACATTTGCCAAACTTTATGCCATAGTGTTAGACATGCAGCTATCAGAATACCTAGAAAGGAATAATATCGAAGCGCAGGGGTAGGCGAGCTTCAAAAGGGACTACCAATCTATTGATCAAAACTTCACACTCTCAACTATCATTGAAGAAGCTCGTCATAGGTCTTCCAAAGTTTTTTGTTGTTTTGTTGACTTCAAGAAAGCATTTGACTCGATTTTGAGACCCCTGCTTTTCTAGAAGTTGAGAGATTTTGGCATCCCAGATTCTCTGATTGTCGCAGCTTGGAGGCTTTATAAGACAGTCATTGGGTAGCTTCGTACCTCTCACAGTCTATCTGACTTTGTGAAGAGCACCATTGGGGTCAAACAAGGGTGTCCTCTCTCACCAACCCTTTTCAACATATGCATTGATGAATTAGAGGGGTTTCTTCGGCAACATACTCATATGGATGATGGTTGTCTTCTACATGAGGTGCTTATAGCCATCCTCCTTTTTGCTGATGATGTTGTCCTCTCGCACTCTGTCGAGGGATTACAGCGACAACTTGATGCCCTTGCTCGCTTCTGCGAACTCCAACAGCTCGTGGTCAACCTTAGTAAAACTATCATGATTTTCAATATCTCCAAGAGCTCTCTCTCCAGATTCCAGTTTATCTACAGAGGGGAACTTCTTGAGATCACATCAGCCTACACTTATTTAGGGGTCCAATTTTGCGGTCCATGCTTTAACATGAAGTTTGCCGCTCAACCACGTCTTTGCAAAGGGTACACCTCTCTTTATATTTTGGAACGTCAATGTTTCCAGATCCACTTCCAAGACATCCCTTCCAAGCTACACTTGTTTGATTCTATCTTCAAGCCTACAATTTTATATGGTTCAGAGATTTGGGGACCTAGCTTGGGGGTTGTTGACTGGGCTTGTATGGAGAGGGTCTAGACTCTCATGTTACAGTGCATGATCCGTTGCAAATGGACAGTTCCTCAGTGCATCATCCAGGCTGAATTTGCCACCCACCTGCTATGCCTTGAGACTATCTTTAGGCTTACTTTCTACATCCACAGACTCAGATCCCTGGGGGAATCAGCTTCTGGTCATGACAAATACCCTTACTTAGCACTATGTTCTTCAGAGAGGATTGCTTCACTAGCCCCCACCGAACGTCGGCACTGTTGGTACTTTGAGACTCGGTTGCTCCTTTCTATCGACATATCTATTGACAAGTTACCCCCTTTCATGTATTCCCTAGATGCCCCTCCTAGGCTTCTTCCCACTAGGGACGTCATCACTAGGGTTGCCAAAGAGGACATCTAAAAACAATATATCTAGACAACCTGGATCTCCCCCCATGAGCCGCTCAATCCCAAGCTTGCTTTCTATGCCAATTATTTCTTACAGGTGGTGGATGGTATTATTCGTCACCCTCATTATCTCCAACGTCATTGGTCTCACAACTTGAGGTTTCCCCTTGGCCAGATGAGAGTATGTTCTCACCAACTATAGGTTGAAACAGACCATCACATTCTCCGTCAAGACCGGATCTGTCATCTTTGCTCCCTCCAAAAGGTGGAGACTGAGGACTTCATTTTCAGATATCCAATTTACTATGAGATCTGGGGAAGATATCACTGCCTCTACAGAGACTCAGACAACACTCTAGCTACTTTCTTCAGTTATACTGACCAGTAGTGCTTGGCTCTTTATCTTCGTGAGGCTATCACTTTCTGGTGCAGATCCCTACAGGAGGAGCCTAAAAGCTCTAGAGCTCCCATATTGATCACCTCTTTCTTTCATCCTACTCGGATGATTGGCAACACTAAGCGTCCTTTGGACACTGATACATCACACATCAGATCTGATAGATCAATTAGGCAACGCTTCTCTCAGCACATCATTACTACTCAAATCTCCCAGCCTGTTATCCCTTGGCATCATGGCTCTGCTCCGATCCGTCGGCATGGCTCTGCCCCTCTCTAGCGATATGGATCTACTACTTGTCAACGTCCCCTCAAACCACAAGGGCAAACAGATATTACTAGCGTCTTTTCTACTACGGGAGTTACACCAGCCTTGCATGTTAGGGGAGATCCTAGAGGAAGCGTCTTGCTTCCTCCTAGGATCCCCCACCCTGGCTCCCCCGACCCTATATACTCACCGGACAACATTATCAAATCTCTCATAGTGATCAATGATGGACCAAATGATTCCTCCACTTCGGGCACAGACAAGAATATTTGATGAAACTTGCCTTCAGCCTTCATTGGCACATGCTATTGGGGCTTTTGTTCGCCCCTAATTGCTATTTGTATTGGTTTCTTTGTCACCTGTGTTAGTGACACGCTGTCCTATTTTGTCTTGTACTTTATTTCTTTGGTTCACCTCTAGGATTCTCTCTTCCTAGAAATTTCTATTGCTATTGGTTGTATCCTTCAATCCCATTGACCTACTTTTTGGTCATTTGTGGACATTAATATAATTTATGTCATTTGTGGACATTAATATAATTTATGTCATTTGTGGACATTAATATAATTTCTTTCTTTCTAACTAACCTCCTAATGTCCCAAGGTTGGAGTACACAAACCCCTCTAACATCCCCAAACACCATTCTCAACCATGCATATTCTCTTGTAGGAGCTAAGCAAAAGATTGAGCTTCTTGAGCTTGCACACCTATATTTTTGCACCCAGTCTGAGTTTTTTAGCAAAAAGAGTCATCTTGATGTTTTATTCTAGTTGCACAAGGTTCATTTGGGTCTTGAACATCCTTCCCCAAATATACAAGCATTTTGCTTATGGGCATTGCTTCTCATTTAGCCTTGGAGACTAGTTAACTCGGGCCTAAGCTTTTAAGCCATTCCTCTTGCTTTGACCCTAACCTATTAACATTTGATGTTTTCTTAGTCTTCCCAAGGTTTCAATCACCCTCCAAACCTCCTCTAGCATCCTCCTTGCCCTACGTCAAGTTAGACTTCTAGACTTATGATAAAATGTATGCTTTTATGTCTTTTTGCAAGGCAGACCTATAGGTCTGTGTCTAGGCCTAACACCTATCAAAACTTTGAGAGTGCCTCTTTTGATAAAGTCTTCTTCCTCCATTGTTCTCAAACCTTCCTGGGATCTCCTTCATGGATCCATCATGTGTCATGAGTTCTAGGTCCCAACCTGGACTTACCAAACACTCACTCTATCAATCTCTTGGAGGCAAACTCGTAGGTCTGCATTTTCCAGCCCTCCATTGTTCTCAAGCCATTTTTGAGGTGACCTTTTCAACTTTCCAAGGAGTTTGAAACCTATATCATCTTCCTAGTGACCCTCTATACTCATTTCAAGCCCATACATATCTAGTTCAATGCAAAATAAGTGCTTTTTCTTCAAGGACTCTCATAGTCTTAACACAGTCTCTCTAGATTACATTATCCCCCTGAATTTTGATTGTAATTATAACTCAAAGGAGAAGTGATTCTTCTAAAAGACCCTATTTGGAGCTTGAAGGCGATGAAGACTCCTTTTCAAGACTTCTCACACTTCAAACTACACTCGAACCTTCTATTCATCACAAAAATGCATTGGAAGACAGTGTTGTAGGAGTCATGTTGAATAACACTAAGTGAAACTTCTCGTAATGCCCTTGATGCTTGATTTTTGCCACTTGAGGAGAATGCAAGGAGAAATGAGAGGTCGGTGGAGGTTGTTTAGAAGCCACTCGGGGCAAGAATGCCTACCATCTTCACACATCAACAAACAGAACGTTTTTCTTGCTACTACAATTCTCACACGTGCCAAATGAATGTTGAGGTCGATATAGGAAGACCAATGGGATCTTGCAAGAGTTCAAACAATCCTCCATTCTGATCAACGAGCTCCACAATTCCATAAAACCACTTGAAACTGAGCTAGAGGGGTTTTAGGAGGGTTTTATAGCACTTTTCTTGTTAAAGATGGTTCATAAAGTTAAGCCCTATAACCTGCAACTAATGCATGGAATTTTGCAGGCATAGGGGCCCCTATCTACCCCTAAGAGGATTTAAGCCAACTCATTTTTCCATTCATGAACCAAGCGTTGGAAAACTGCCTTCTTTTGCTTGCAAGGAGCTCGATGGAGGAATTGATAGGTTTTATGCCATTTTTGGATCTAAGACACACTCCTGAGCATGGATATGACCTGAAGAGGATGGAGGAAGCCATGTAGATTCTTTGAGACCATCTTCACTTGGAAAACCTGCAACAATGCCTTAATATGCCCCCTTTTTAGCAATGAAAACAGCAATATTTTGCCTAAAACTCTGTTGGAGTCGAAGAACAAGTGTTCATGGAGTCCTTCATTGCTTGTACATAGGTGGAACAACGTGCCAAGAATATCTTCAAACCATTTACCTACCATCTCTTACAATATTCCTTACTTGCACGTTATAAAATGAGCAAGAAAACACTTGAAATGGTTTATAATGTTATAAGCGTGAAATAAGCATCATTTTTCTAGTTGTACGGACCAAACAAGTACATGATGATCTTTGACATGTGCCTCATGGCCTGGCAAGACCTCTTTTACCTTTATCACCCTTTCACCAACTTGAACTTGGCATGGAGTAGCTTGGACAAGCACAAGACAAAATGAGCAATTACCTTAAACTTGTCAAAATTACCTTAATCTCTGCTAAACACCTTATGAAGGATCAAATTATGAATATTGCTTAGTCACTTTTAGGACAATACCCTCACAGTTTGGCTATGCCACGCTAGGAGACCTTAAACATTAGTAGGACAACATCATATTTTAACATGGCAAGACAAGATATGACCTAGACCAACACCTTCAAGGGATATCAACAAAGTTAAACATGGTCGAAATAACAAGTTTTGAATTAGACCCACCTATGGTAGCCAATTTTGGCTAACAGTAACCCTCCTAGCCAAAGAAAGTTCGTTGTCCTCTAGACCTTGGAAATGATGAGCACATGCTTATACTGAAAGTGGGGGTGAATCAATATAAGCTAATCTTTACCAATTTAAAACTTAACAACCACAACAATACCAATCACACATCAATAGTTAAGTACACAAGATTTACATGGAAACCCTTTCGGGAGAAAACCACAACAAATGATTGATTATATAAAATTCTCTTATAAATATTCATAGGCACCAACCTAATGGAGACACCAATCCCCACTTACATAATTTGTAGGCACCAACCCACTGGAGACACCAATCCCCACAATTGGGCACCAACTCAGCAAGAGACACCAATCTCTTCTTTTAGGAGGCACCAACCTCTTCTGTCAAATATCACCTTCGAGATGTTGCTTTTTCAACAGATGATGAACATATTTCTCTTCACAAGTCTAATTATATTTTCTTCACAAATCTGCACATATTTCCTTCCCAAATCTCTACTCAAGTTCTGCTCAAAATCAAATAATAAATGTTCTTCATAAAAACACTCATCTCATCTTCCTTAACTACCATCTAATATGCCTCTTCACAATGGAGGCGATCCTTCACAAATGTGCAACATTCTTCATCTTTTATCTCTGCTTTAGATCTGCTCAAAATTTGCTCTAAGTCTGCTCTTACATCCGCTTGTAATTCTTCACTAAATCTGCTTGTAAAACTGCCTCACATTTGCTTATAGATTTGCTTTTGAATCGAATGATATTCATTACTTCCATTATTTTAAAACTTCCATTCTATCTTCCTTTATACCTTGTCAAATGCCCAAGAGAGGTGTCTCTATGAAGAGGGACAACTTCACTAAAAGAGGTGACTGTTCAAAAAACAGCGATCCACTTAAAGGATCAACCAGCAATCAAGTTTCAAATTAAAATATAACTATTCTCCAATGTAGGTGCCACCAATTAGCAGGTCGACCAGCAATTAAATAATAAATGATCTTCATAGAAACCCAGCACTCCCATACATATGAAGTCAACCAACAAGACTATAATGAAGATATAATAAATGCTTCTCACAAAGTCGGCCAAGAATGATAGTTAAAGGATGGCGATTTAGTGGCCTTTGGCCTTAACCACAATCATCAATTTTCTTCTTGAACAAATGATTTTCTATGACATCAATGACAACCATCTTGTCAATAATCTCATCCATACGCCTTTGACATCAATGACAAGATTGCCAACAGGAAACTGTCCACAATTAGTTGATATATCTCCCTCATGGTTTTGTTGTTGTAAGGAACCTTGGGCGCTGTCATTCTTGTAATTTCGCTAATACAATTGGTAACCAAAAGCCTTACCTTTTTGTCTGGGTGTCTCAAGAGTTAAGGCCAGATCAAGCAAATCATGGAGGGTTGCACCGCCCATTTCATTGTCACGAACTGAGACTGATTTACCTTGGATAACCCATTTTCTATTTATTTCAAGATGTTGATTAGGTCACCTATTGGTTGACATGGATGCTCTAGCTTCCTCCATGCTCTGTAGAGCTTCTCTTTCCCAACTTTTATCATTCTGCATTAAAAATTTGATCTAACCCCACAAGCTGGCAAGATCTAAGCTTTGATACCACTATAGTATCCCCAAATCGGGACAATTTCTGAATTCTGATTTTTAGCACCAAACCCTAGCCAAACAATAGATTTTTTTAATTTTTACAGCAAACCCTGGTTCTTCAAAAATCACACCAAAGCTGTAATAAAATATTCCCAATCCCTAGCAGCAGTTTAATAAATATTCCAATGAAAATTAGGGCACCAAATGAACATACCAACCTCAAACCCTAGGTGCCAATATGTTGGAAATTATCAAAATATTAAGGGTGCTTTCCTAATCCAAAATCTCAATGAAACCCTTACAAAATGCTACCAATAATTATGCAAACCCTCACATAAAATTATCAAGTGTTACCACAAGTATTAGGGCATAAAATCATCCCACCAATCTAGCTATCAAGTCACTAATATGAAGGAAGATGCAGCAAGACCAAATATTTGATTTTTTGTGATTTCCTTCCACAACAATAATTATTGAATGTGTTTTAGGCTATGAATAGCCTTTCATACCTTCCAACGAGCTCCCAAGGCAAGTCGCCCTATTTGGGAAAAATAGTAAATCATGTACCAAGCTCCCACAACCCTAGAAGGGGTCTTCAATTCCTCAAAATGCAGCGCAGCCCTATGATAGGGGTCTTCAAACACACGAACCAGTTCACTACCCTGAAAATGGCCTCAAACCCTTGTCAAATGGCCTCAAACCAAATCGCCCTCCTCCTTGATCTAGTCATCACTCTTGCAATTACATCGTCACACC
Organism: Torreya grandis; assembly: GCA_037957365.1. Lineage (NCBI taxonomy): Eukaryota > Viridiplantae > Streptophyta > Pinopsida > Cupressales > Taxaceae > Torreya > Torreya grandis. The sequence continues at coordinate 127,269 of JARHVA010001156.1, read as the reverse complement.
CTAGGAAGGGTCAAAACCTTTATTTATGAATACGATGATCAATTACAGCCTCTAAAATGAAGTTTCCCACTATGAGAATTAGAAGGTTTCATCCCTAATCCTTTAGAACCTTGAAGTTTTTCATCTCCAAAGCCTTGAGTTAAGCTTTTCGTCTCCAAAACTTTGAGTTAAGCTTTTCGTGCCTAGACTCTAAAATCAATATCCGAAATAACATGCCCTCACACTAAAACATCATCTCCTTTTTATATTCTTCCCTCCAAGGGTTGCGTTCCTTTTCAAGGGAACTTCAAACATTTAAAAGGGCCAATTCCCTTATAACATCCACTTAAGACCATGGAATGCCCATGACCCTCAAATAAGTGAAAATTAGAACAATAAAGCACTTTTGACAAATTAAAGCATATTATTATTCTTATTTAAAGTATTTAAAAATAATTTTTATTTTAATAGTAGTATTACTTTATTTTTAGAAAAGGAGACATTACACATGTTTCTGTAAAGCATAAACAAACAAGGGCTACATCGTAACTATAGTACCTGCCTTTTTGCAAGATAGATGATTGCAAATGGTACGTGTATTGGATTAGGGATTAAGTAAATACGGTTTTATTTGTAGTGAGAATATCATTGAGACAAATACAAACCAAGTTCTATAGACACTTCTTTTTATCTATCAACGTTTACCCCGTTGTTGGTACCCTAATTGCTGGTGGGATTTGAGCATGGATCACTCAAAATAAATGCATTTATTTTAACCATTACACAACCCGAGGGACTACATAAACTATTATATTGTTATATAATATATTGTTTAAAATATAAGTGTCATAAAATACATAAAAAATTATAACTATATGTTATATTATTCAATCTAGAAGCCACATTATAAAAATATTATAGAAAGACTTTAATGTGTTAACCTTAATATAAAGTTTAGGAATGCTAAATCCTATAAATTATTTTGAAGTCATTTAAATAATTTTTTGAAATATAATAACTATTTTAAAAAAATCATAATGAGGTGAACAAATTTGGGCGTTAGTTTACAATTAACTAATAGATGATGTTCATAAAATTTGACCAGAAATATTCATGGGTGAAGACTTTATTAGTTGAGTGGGGAACAAGATCCATATTAAAATGATTTATGTTATAACATCTTTTGCTTATTTCAAAATGAATAGAGTTTATTTTTGCATGTTAAACCTAGAAAGTCGTTAACTTCGACACATGATCTAAATGAAAATGCTAACACATACCATGGTGCAGCTGACCGCTGACATAAAGATTAAAAAGTTTAAGCAGGTTTGCTACATGTCGCCTAGCTGTGTAATGTCCCCTTTTCTAGATTAAAATAATTAATAATATTATTTAAGTTGGGCCCAATCATTTCTAATCTTTTGGGCAACTTAATATTATTATTATTGAAATAAAAAATATTTTTAAATACTTAAAGTTAAATTAATAGTATGACTAAGTGGCCAAAAAGTAATGTCGGAAACTTACGTTTTATTATTAAAATAAAGTAACTTAGAGTTTGAGGAAAATGTGTAAAAGATGGAGGGGTTCCTTTGGAGCATCTATCATTCATCTATTATTTGATATTTTATAAGTTTGAGCAATTTGTTTATGCTTTCAGCCCTAGAGGATGAAACCATCTTTGGTATTATGATATTGAGGACAAAACCCTTCAATGTTTAGTGGATAACTTCATTCAAAGGTTATATTTGAACGTAAATTGGCATATATCAAGTCTAGGGCATCTTTCCAAGTGGAGCGCAACAGTTGGGCAGCTTGTGGAGGTGGTACACAACTATAATCAACGCTTACAAGGACAGCAATCTAGTTGAGAGCCCTCTCCTAGGGCAATGGCCCCCTTTGAGGATTTGAAATTGCAATTTTTGGGGCAATTTGAGGGTGATTTTGTTATTTGATCATACACTCCAACTAGTATTTTTATAATATTTTCCAACTATATACGCGGTCCAAAAATCCAAATTTTGAGGTATTTTGTATGGATGTACTCTTAATTTTTGGTGAGTGTTTTTTGTAATAAAATATTGAGATTGTGGCCTAAAAATTAGTGTTTTCCGAAGTCTAAATTTTTGTGGTTAGGGTTTGAAATAAAATCAAATATTGTAACTTTTTGTTAAGGATTGCTATAAATTTTCAGAATTGTACAATCCGCCATAAAAGGGACATTATAGTGGTATCAAAGCCATCTCTTGGCCAGCTATGGGATTTGAGTTGTCTACAATGGATTGGCGACCTTACCAAAAGAAAAATACATAGATCCTATCCAAGAGGTGTGGATGCGAATACAGAAAGAGCAGCAAAAAGTTGATGATCGTCTTGAAGAAATCAACAAAAAAGCAAGATAAAAAGTACGGAGGAAAAGCCAAGATATTAAGAATCAACTTATGAAGTAGTTTTCTATCAGCAATAAATCCCTAGATTCATTTAGAAAAAAGCAAAATAATGATCATATTCAAGAGGCATGGTTGGAAGAGCAGTGTGATAAAAATGAGGTCAAACTTTTTGTTTTTGATGAGTATGATAAGAAAGTTGATATATACATGTTTTATAATACCTTTGAGGAATTCTTAGAAGTATATACAGAAAATAGAAATAGAAGTTTGAAGAAGAAAGATGGAAAGCCTAAATTTCAAAAGGATCCCAAGGAAGAATTCAGGAAGCAAGAGAATTTAAATCTGAAAGAAGTTAGTAAGCGGCCCATAAAGGAATCCACCATGTAAGTGGAAAGTGAAGGTTTTGTTGTCTCCAAATCTTGCACCCTAGAAGTGAGTGTTCAATCCTCTTCCAGATTTGGGCAACGTTGGAACATTTCCAGGCATGTGGGTATACCTATAAGGGAAATGAACCTTTAGATTTAGAGGGGCTAGCAACCTGAATATATCTCTACAAAACAATTTCTGTCTAAACCAATTTTCTTGAAAGGAAAAGAGTTAGAGATTACAGAAAAAGAAAACCTACTCTTAAGAGTGGTAATACACCAAGATTATCTTCCACGTGGATATCATATTCTAGTGCACAATACAGCAAAACGCACAGACCATTCCCAAGCTCTAAGGATTTCTAACACAAATATTTCAGTATAGAGGCAAGATGCATGAAATGACACAAGGCAAATGAACTGAAAGGCAAATTGCACATTCCAATAACAGTTATACACTTACAGCCATAGTTGGAAAACACGCCATTTGCAAGTACTCAGCAAGCCCGAAAAACTTGGTTCAAAACAAACTCGACAACTTAAAAATTCCTTAAACTTCACTAAAAACGCATTTTTTTTGCAAAATTCAAAGATAAGATGCATCCAATGAGTCAATAAATGAGTACATAGAAGAAACAAGCTGTATTTGATTGATTTGAAAGAAAATTAGATACAAAATGGCATCCTCATGTAGAATGCTCAATGCGCTAATATGATAGTCTGAAACAAAATGAAAATAGCAAATTGTTTTTGTAAAACTGAAAGTAAATACTACATAAACATTAATATATTTCAGTTTTTACAAATTCACAACTTCCTTTTCCCATGTCTAGATCTCAGTAGGGGACTGGAAGAGGGTCTAGTCGTAGGACTCTGCTCCGACTGTGCCCATGGATTCTCTACCTCCATCTTGGATGTAGATCCTGCTGAAGCTACTAGTGGTGGCACTGACAATGACTCCTCAGGGTCATCATTAAGGTCATCCAATGAGAATGCAAATCCACCCCCTTCCTCCATTGCTTGTCGCTCTAAATCATAAATGTCATCCTTAGAAAACAATGGAGGCTACTCCCCCCACCCTGTCCAATCACTGTATGGATCTATTTCATCCAAATCAATTGGATCATCTGATATTTCCTCTACCTTTCTTGTGTGCAATCGAAGATTATATTGCACATAGACAAGATCATTGAGGCGTTTTTAGCTAGTTTGTTCCTCTTCTTTATGTGGATGGCCTCAAACAAACTCTAATTGCGCTCACAATTGGACGAACTACAAGGCTGGCATAAGACACGAAGGGCAAATTTTTAAAGATTTGGGGTTTTCCCACCCCAATTTGTCCACCAAACATCTACAAAAAAAAAAAAAAAAAAAAAGTTACAAACTTGTAACTCGTAAATTTCAAATTTTATACCTAGTGGTTGATTTGTTATTGCTCTCTTTGCCAAGTCCGAAGAGAAGAGTGCACCCTTTTTTTCCCTATAACTTTGCAATTCGTTAACAATGAGGTCTGCCTCCTCAGTCGTGGATGTCATCCTCTGAATGCAAGTAGTGAGGCCCTCCATAACCTCTCCAGTAAGATCTGCATAGGTGCCTGAATGGAAGAAACGAGGGTTCAAGAAGTACCTTGCTGCATGGATAGGTTGGTGGAGTTGATGGTTCCACCTCCTGTCAATAATCTCTCAAATAGGATCAAACTTGAGGTGGTCCCCCTTATAATAATTTCTAATAGCCTCCTTGGCCCTATCCATAGCCTCATAAAGATACCCCATTGGAGTTTTATCCCCATCCACCAAGCGGAGAACTCTAACCAAGGGTTTCGACACCTACAATATAAATTTAAAAATGCAAAAAAGATTAGAGTTACAATTTACAAATTTACAATGAAAGACATTAAAAAATATATTCAATTTGAATTTAGATTCAAAGTTTTGAAGTTACCTTCACAATCTCCGTAGCTCTTTGTGCAAAGCGGATGTCTAAGAGAATGTTTAAAACTCTATCTCCTTCCGGCTTCTTCGAATAAGTTGAGTCTAGCCATGCTTGACTCACAAACATTTGTTTCAAAGCCATCAATCCACCAAGAATACTTTGCAACATTAAGAAAACCGTTGCAAACCTTGTCACACCGGATCTCACCAATTCTCTCCCTTGGGTGTGCTCCCTCATCAAGTGAAGAACCCAAGGGTGGTTGTAGATAAATTTAGTGATCTTCCTCTCATCCTCTACAATCGGTGTGGCCCAATCTAATTTGCCTATGTCCTCCAAAAGAAGGTCAAGGACATGGGTAGCACATGGTGTCCAAAAAATTGTGGTGTTTATCTTGGAGGATTCTTCCTGCTGCCACATATGCTACAGCATTGTCAGTTATGATTTGCACCACAATTTCAATCCCAACCTCCATGCACACTCGCTCCAACATTTTAGCCAATTTTTTTGCATTTTTTACTATGTTGGAGGCATCCACGGATTTCAAGAACACCACCTTATCTTTGCAAGAAACCAAAAAATTAATGATGGTACAGTTTTTACCATCCATCCACCCATCAGAAAGAATAGTAGTCATATTTTTGCCATTATTCTCTTTGTTCTTCTATTGCTGCCCTTGCCCTTTCAGTTGCACTAGTAAGCAACCTAAGTACAAAGTGAAACTAAGTACACAATTTTAATTTGTAAACAAAAAAATAGCTTAAATTAATCATAAATTAAACTTTAAAAACATAAATTAAGGAACATAAACTAACCTCCCACTCAAATCTTTGCGAGAAGGCGCCTTGTAGCCTTTCTCTGCAACTATCAATGCGGTCACCAAATTGTGCCAGTAAGGTGAGCTTGCCACATTGAAAGGAATGTTGAATCATCAAAAACCCGCACAAGCAATGTCTGTCTGCTCATGCACCTCCCTATTCCACCCAGTTGTCTCTAAGGAAGATTGTGCACCACATGTGTTTCTAGGCACAAAAAAATCATGCATGCGTGAACCCGTAGGTGCTGATCCTGGTGCTCTACTAGAGGTAGATGAAGGGATTAAGGTGGTGGTGGGTTTCAGCGGTTGCCTTCGCACACGTGGACCACGAAGAGAGCCCACTATACCTGTTACATCATCTGACTCAAGGTTGACTAGAGTACCTTGAGAAGAAGCTATGGCTGCTTGCATTGTCGTTTTTGCCTTCGCTCTTTGCACCTTTTTTCTTCTATAGCTGCAAGTATGGCATGCATTTGTTTTTTAATTTCCTCGTTGGTGTTTATGCAACCCTTAGCATCACGTTGAGGGATACCAGCAAGGCGATATTTGAAGCGATTGATGCCTCTACGGTATACATTTTGACATCTAATGCAATAGACTTAATTATGTTCTGGTCCTTCATATGCATATTTTCAAGCAGGGTATCTAACTTCTATTGGACGAGTGCCTACCAATCCCCCAGTTATGGATGGAGCTGAACCTGAAGCAAAAGCAAATTCAGAAGCTATTATCAATTAAACTACACACAATGACAAAGTGAAAGCACAACTTGTTAGTTTTTTGATAGAAAATTTAAAAACAAGCTAAATTAGATTAAATCAAAATAGATTACTTTAAATTAGTAAAAATCTAAACTAGTCTTAGATTCTAAACATTTTCATCAAAAAAAATGGATTAAAAAAAAATAATAATAAACTAGGTTTTGAAAAAAATGTAAAAATCAGAAAATTACTTTAAATTAGTAAAAAATTAAGCCAATCTATGATTGTAAACATGTTTTCAACAAAAAAGAGGATTCAAAATTTTTAAAATAACTAAGGTTTGAAGAAAATTTCAAAAAAATGAAAAAATATGTAAAAAAATCAGAAAAATGTGTCAAATTTTTTTGTTTTGATGAATCTAAATCTTTTTTTCAACAATATAAATGTATTTGAACAAAAATGGGAAAAAAAAAAAAAAAGGAACAAAAAAATCAGAAAACCTACCTGGAAATCCAATTTACCTTCAAAATCCGATGAAAATCTCCTTCAAAGCTCATCTTCTCGATGCAAAATCACTGAAAAATGGTGCAAAATGGTTTGGAGTGGGTTTTTGGTCAAGCAAGAGTGAAGAACAGATGAAAAAACAAAATGAAATGCCCTTTTTGCCGTCCACGGGCTTCATACCTAGATCGCGCTAGTTTTTGATGAGTTTTCGCGAGTTTTTCGGCGAGTTTCTGGCTGCGAGTTCTAGCATAAAAAACGCGTTTCGGAAAAAAGCTCGCGAGTTTTAGGCGAGTATTCCAACTATGCATACAACAATTCAACACACTTGAACGCACTCTATATGACCTCTTAGACTAAGAATTCTTGCTCAGGCATGAAGGATAAAGGACAGAAGGATGAAAAATCATCACTTACTGTCACTATACGTCTCTTACACACCCAGACAATTGTTCAGAAAACTTGAAAGAAACAGACTGGTACCTAATGCTTAAAGGCAAAATGTGACATCAATCCAACAGGGCTTCACCATAACTGTGTGGTTGTTTTTACACTAGCCCAAGGGCTGTATTTATAGCAGAAAGCAAGTGAGAAGAGGAGGCCTTTGGCGCCAAAAAGAGAAATCATTCTGTTAGGAGTCTCCATCTTCAGCTGCAACCGTCTTTGCAAATGATGCTCATTTGGACCATTCAATTAATCCATGTCACCTCAAGTGGTTACACAGCTAGCTTGCTCTCTCAAAAATGCTTCCCCAACGGTTGCACTAATAGAAACAAGATATTTTCGAGCTCAATAATGGCATCAATCGGTTATGCAAATGAGAGTCCACTTGTAGATTTGCCCTGATGCTAACAGCTTCTCACTGGCTTGCTGAGGTGTGCAACGGTGTAGGGAAGAGTCGCTTTCATTCTGTTTGGCCTTGGAGAGGCAACCGCCTAAAGTCTACATGTACGCTTTCATGGCATTTGTCAGAATCCTTTGAAAACTCGTCCCAGCTTGACCAAGTCAAATGCTCGAATCCTGCAAAGCTCCTCGGCCTTTTGTTCCTTTGATTGGCCATCAAAAAATGATGTCGATCGTGATCTGATCAATGGTGAGATGGGCCTCATTTGTATCTGCTTGGGACCCACTGTTTAAACACCAACGTCTAGCTCATCACCTTGAAGTTGACGTCCATATAGCTGTCACTCTACTGGGACCATTCTTTCGGACTTTTTGTTTCAGACAAAAAGTCCGAAACAATTTTCCCGCGGACCCTTTTCTCCGAAAGAATTAACCTCTCAAGCCCCTTCTCTTTTCTCCGAAACAATCTTTCTTTCGGGCTTTCTGCAAGTGTCCTTTCGGACTTTTTTCGAATGACACTTTTGCCAAGAATACCCCTTCGGCATTTTCATTTCGCCTCTCCAAAAGCCTAAACATGGCCTTCGGCATTCTTGGAATGTCCCTTCGGAAAGCCTGAAAAGGACACTTTCTCAAGAAAAGATCCTTCGAGAAAGTGTGTAGGGCACTTTGCATGAAAAAGACCCTTCGGATGTTTTGTAGAAGACATTTCTTTCGGAAATATTGCAATGTACCCTTCGGGAATCTGTTTAGGACACTTTCAAGAGAAAAAGACCTTTTGGAAGAGCACCAATTCCTTCAGAGAAAAGTAAGTGACCAATTCTTTCGGAAAGATTGTTTCGGACAAGAAGTCCAAAACAATTCTTTCGGAAAAATGCAAAGGACCAATATGAGAAAAGACCCTTCGAAAATATTGAAAATGTCCCTTCGCTTGAGAAATGACCCTTCGAAAAGATTGTTTCGGACAAAAGGTCCGAAACAATTTCTTCGAAAAAATTGTTTAAGCCAATTCCTTTGGAAAAGTGCAAGAGACATTTCCTTCGAAAATCTTGAAATCTACCCTTCAGAAAAACTGAAACGGACCAATTCCTTGAAAGAAAAAACCTTTCGAAAAAGTTGCAAAGGACACTTTTCCTTCGGAAATCTTGAAGATGCCTTTCGAAATTTTTGAAATGTACCCTTCGGACTTTCTACAAAGGACACTTCCATGAGAAAAGACCCTTCAACAATCTTGCAAGTGACCCTTCGAAAATCTTGAAATAGACCAATTCCTTTGGACTTTTTGTTTCGGATAAAAAGTCTGAAACAATTCCTTTGAGACTTGGACAAAAAACCCAAAGCAAAACCTTGCCGAAAGAAATAACACTTGACACTTTATCGTGAGGATAAACAAATAAGAATGCTACACTCAGCCAAAATGAAAAATGCAAAACTGGGTGTGAAAATTGGCTAACAAGTTCATCAATAGAAAGAGCCCTAAAAGTTCCTATCAATCTTCCAAGCATTTCAAAGATGATTGTGCCAAATCAAACCACTCAAAGGCTCTTATTGATAAATCAAAAAAAGAAAATCATGTTTCAGATTTGTCGTTTCATTCTATGCCATTTTAGATTTGTTGTCATCATGGTAAGCACTCTTATAATGTTATTTCACACTATGGGAATGTTAGCACGGCTCTAGTTCAGTTTTGCCACCATTCTAGGCAGGGTGAAAGAATAAAGATAGAGCCTTTAGCTCAAAATGCATTTTGCATAATGGTATGGAATCCAAGTGTCTTTTTGAGGTACATGTTTGTGGCTTCTAACTTTAAATATGTTGATCTCAAATTTGCAGTCCTTATATGTGTAATGTCCCCCTTTTTGGCTTAGCTTGCTTATGGACCCTTAGCTTGGTTTGTTCTCACAAGGCTAAGGGAAAGAAAGAGAAGAGAATGTTGAGGGGGTTATCCTATGAGCAAAAAGGTGAGAAGTACTTAAGTATTCTAGTTTTTTGTTGAGTTAGGCAAAAAGATAATTTTGATCTAATTTTCACTTAAGCAGGAGACCTTTAAGGTTCATGAAAGCCTAAACCCTCAAAAAAAAGTTTTAAAAGACAAAGTTGCTTGTGTTTTAAAAGACACATCCCTCCAACTTGGATGCCACCCTTGGGGGCCGATTATAAAAAGCAATTGAAGATTCATTTGGGAAGGTATGTTGAATATTGATATTAAATCATTGATCAAATATGTCAAGCTTGTTCATCACTTTTTGAGGACGAAAACCTTCAAAAGTGTTAAGGGTTTGGGAACGAAAACTTCCATTCCTACTTCTTAGACAGCTCTATTAAAAGGTTGTAGTTGAGCTTCAAAATTGCATGGTTGCATGCAAATGGATTTACAAAGGTGTTTTTGGACACCACCTTCATCAAGAAATATTGCAAACCATATAGAGAGCTGGTTTTGGATAATTTTCAAGTCTAGGAGAGTGGCGACTTGTTTGGATTAAGAAGACCCCTCTTAAGAGGGTTGTGCTACACGGAGATCATTGAGGGTTGAAGAAACATTAGCAAATTTAATCTATAGTTAGGCGACTTGCCTAGAGGGCCATGCGAGTTGATTTGGAGGGCTTAATGAAGCCTAAAATATTTCATAATATTTTTCCAACTTTGACGACTTGGATTGAGGGTTGGTTTTGAGCTCTTGTGAGAGCTTATGCAAGCCAAATAATACCTATAATATTCTGCATATTATTCCATCTTCGGCAATTTGTGAATTGATGAGATATAACATTCTAATTTATTTTATAATTATTACTAAAGTTTGGCGAATCAGTTTGAGGAGTTAGCGAACCTTTTTGAAGAGCTTCTAGACTCCAATTCAACAATGTAAATAAGGCATGTTTTATTTCTTTGGGGCTATGAGGAGTTCTTGGGAGATGATCATGGCAACTTGAGCCCATGGGGGCAACCATTAAGATACATGTTTGGCAAAATGGGAGTTCAAGTTGGAGTTTCTTTTCAGTGGGAAGCCATTTCAGTGGGTAAGTGCATTATGAAGAATGTGGGAACAGCCCCATGGCTTTTCCAATTGTTTGAGGACAAGCAATTTTGGTTGGAGAGAACTGTAATGTCCCTTTTTTTGGCTTAACTAGCTTATGGACTCTTAACTTGGTTTGTTCCCACAAGGCTAAGGGGAAAAAAAAAGAAGGGAACATTGAGGAGGCTATCCTATGAGCAAAAAGGTGAAAAGTATTTAAGTATTCTAATTTTCAGTTGAGTTATGCAAAAATATACTTTTAATCTAATTTTCACTTAAGTAGGGGGGCTTTAAGGGTCATGAGAGCCTAAACCCTCAAATAAAAAATTTAAAAGATAAAGTTGCTTATATTTTAAAAGACGTATCCCTCCAACTTGGGCGCCACCCTTGGGGGATGATTATAAAAAGCAGTTAAAAATTCATTTGGAAAGGTATGTTGAATATTGATATTGAATCATTGATCAAGTATGCCAAGCTTGTTCGTCACTTCTTGAGGATGAAAACCTTCAAGAGTGTTAAGGGTTTGGAAATAAAAACCTCAATTCTTACTTTTTGGGCAGCTCTATTCAAGGGTTGTAGTTGAACTTCAAAATTGCATGTTTGCATGCAAGTGGATTTACAAAGGTGTTTTTCGACACCATCTTCATCAAGGAATATTCCAATTCATATAGAGCGCTGGTTTTGGATAATATGCAGGTCTAGGAGAGTGGCGACTTGTTTGGGTTAAGAAGACCTCTCTTGAAAGCGCTGCACTACACGGAGACCCTTGAGGGTTGAAGAAACACTGGCAAATTTATTCTATAACTAGGCGACTCATCTAGAGGGCCATGCGAGTTGATTTGGAGGGCTTATTGAAGCCTAGAAAATTCAATAAGCCCAAAATATTTTATATTATTTTTCCAGCTTTGACAACTTGGATTGAGGGCTAGTGTTGAGGTCTTGTGAGGGTTGATGCAAGCCAAATAATACCTATAATATTTTGTGTATTATTTCATCTTGGGCGACTTGCCTTAGGAGTGTTTGGAAGGTCAATTGGTGATCCATTGGTGAGATATAACATTCTGATTTATTTTATAATTATTTCTAAAGTGTGGCGAATCAGTTTGAGGAGTTAGCGAACCTTTTTGGAGGGCTTTTAGACTCCAATTCAACAAGGTAAATTTATAGTATTATTTCCGATTTATTTGGTAATAACTCACAAGAGTTTGAAGGATTTTTTTAAGATTAAAACAAGGGTATTCATTTTGAAAATTTGCCATTAATTTTTGAGTTAGGCGATTCACTTGAAAGAGGTGGGGCAAGGGTTTAGGGTGCCTTGATTATCCCTAAACAATTGGGCATTTATTGTTGCAAATATTGGTGGAATTTATAACTTATTTCCAGTAGGTTTGGTAGGCTAACAAGTCTGATTTTCTGAGTTATTTAATACAAAGTATTCTTGATTTTGGCGACTTGGTTTGGAGAAGGTTTGATCATGTTTGAGATCCTAACATTGGCTAATTTTTATCTGATATGCATGCTAGAATTTATCAAAATTTTATCTTCAATTGTGGAGGGTTTTTTTGTAGGATTTGGTGACGAAAGAGAACATTAAAACCAGCTTGGTGGCGCCAAGGGTTTGGGAGTGGAAAACATACAAATTCAGCTTACTTCATGCTGGTGAGAGCCTTTGTTGGTTAGCTTCACAAGGTATTTTTCTAATATTTTTGTTGAGTGATTGGAGGTGTGAAAATTTCAGTTGGTGGTATAAATACAACAGTTAGGATTTGCTGGTTTTTATTTCCAGAAATCATATTTTATTTCAGATTTGTTTAGGGGTTGTTGGGAAACCCTATTTTGCATTGTTGTCCCAATTTGGGACATTACAATATGGTGGATATGTAATATCCCTTTTAAGGTAGCATTAGAATCAAAGGAGTTTCCCAACAAACCCTAACATGAACACATGCAAATCTAATTTTCTGATTCAAACCCTAAATAAATAAAAATTCAGAATTCTAAACATGCCGATTTAGAGCACAAAAATAGTATTTCATTCACCAAAATACTTGCCAAAAATTATATATATTACAACTGCATATAGGTCTCTCAAATCTGATTTTTTTGAATTAAAAATATGGCCAAAAATTGCAATAAAATACCAAATACAATTATGATTGAACAAATTCCTTAAACCCTCAACAAATCAGTCCCAACAGCCAATTCAATGCTTCCAAGAGGCTCGTTGCCTTAGGAAGTGTTTGTTGCCCTCACAAAAGCCTCAAAAGTGGTTTGTTGTTTTAGAAAAGGGCCTCCAACAGCTGCATCCCACTCACAAACCCTTCCAATCCATTGTGCTCCCCACAAAAATTGTCTTAGAAGTCTGAAATTGTCAATTTCTACTCAATGTAACCCTTGAAATAGAGTTACCTTGTTGAATGTCAAGATTCGTCCTTTCAACCTTCCAATGAAGGGTTTCATCTCCAATGGATGCAAGTCAAAAAAGATGTGCTCAAACTTATGATTTCTATTGATAAGAATAACCTAATCCTTCAAAATGAACCTCCTTCTCCTTTTTATCACTTCCAATATACTTTCTAAATTAAGGACTGACTTGTATCAAATTAGAGAAGTCATTTTATTTATTATAACTTCATTTAGAAAGAAGTTGCTGACAAGTTACCTTTTAGCAACTTGAACAAAGAACCAATTTTCCCTTGTATTCCCTTTTATCCCCGGGAAGTCAAATAGGGCCAAAAGTATCCTTAGTGAGCTAACCTTGAAAAGAGGACAGACATGAAATCAATGTCTACATTGTTCATAGTTTTGTCTCTTTCAATAATATTCTAGTTTGGTAGTTGTTATACCATTGTCATGTTGTCGAGTTTTAAAAAAATCAAGCTTAGGATTGTTGTTATCAATCATGAATAGCTGTGGATTTGTGCATTTTGAGAGAGTTTCATTGCATGGTGATGTTACCAGAAAATGTCCACTATTAGGGACAATCAACCCAACGATCATAATGCTGTTTGGGGTGAGATTCAAGGAGGTTTGTGGCTGTTCTGATTTTTTTCCAACCTACATGCAAGCTCTTTTTTGCCATGAATTGGAGGGACCATCCCGCAATAACATTATGGGACCCATTGGAGCTCAAGGCTATAGTCATTAAGCAAATGTTTGGGATTACAGATTTCAAAAATAGATTTGGGATCCAGGTATTGATAGGAAGGTTCAATATGGAGGAATTGGAGTTGGAAAAACATTGTTTGAGGTCAAACAATTTTTAAAATGGCGGATTGTAATGTCCCATTGCTAGATTAAAATAATTAATAATATTATTTAAGTTGGCCTAGTCATTTCTAATCTTTTAGGCAACTTAATATTATTATTATTATTATTATTAAAATAAAAAGTATATTTAAATACTTAAAGTTAAATTAATAGAATGACTAAGTGGTCACCAAGTAATGTCGGCAACTTATATTTTATTATTAAAATAAAATACTTGGAGTTTGAGCGGGGAAAAGGTATAAAAGAAGATGGAAATTCCTTTGAAGCATCTATCAATCATCTATTAATTGATATTTTATAAGTTTGAGCAGTTTGCTTATGCTTTCAACCCTAGAGGATGAAAACCCTCTTTGGTATTCAGATATTGCGGATGAAACCCTTCAATGTTTAGTGGATAACTTCATTCAAAGGTCATATTTGAGCAGAAATTGGCATATATTAGGGCTAGGGCATCTTTCCAAGTAGAGTGCAACAATGGGGCAGCTTGTGGTGGTGGTACACAATTGTAATCAGCACTTACAAGGGCAGCGATCTAGTTGGGAGCCCTCTCCTAGGGCAGCGACCCCCTTTAAGAGTTTGAAATTACAATTTTTAAGCAATTTGAAGGTAATTTTGTTCTTTGATCATACACTCCTTCAGCTAGTATTTTTATAATATTTTCCAATTATATATTTGGTCCAAAAATCCAGATTTTGAGGTATTTTGTATGGCTGTACTTCTCTTAATTTTTGTAAGAATTTGTGGCAATTAAATATTGAATTTTGATCTATAATAAGTGTTTCCATAATTCTGAATTTTTCTATGGTCGGGGTTTGATTAGAAAAAATAAGAATTTGCATTTTATTTTAAGGGTTTATCACAAATTCTAGAATTATATAAATCTGCCCTAAAAGGGACATTGCAAGATGTCAAGAGGTGGTAGCTGGTGATGGTGGTGACATCTTTTACGCTCAATCGCATGTCATTATTTATCATTTAAGGTCAATGCAAATGCAGCACCTATAATATATGGGCAATTCTTTTAATTGTGGACTAGCCATCTTTGGTATTGCCTGCTTTCAACTTTCTCATCTCCATTGTCGAAATACATGGATTGTCCAACATTTTGATTTGATAGCTTTAGTGGCTCCAAATGTCTTTTGCAGTATAAATGTACAATGCCACTTTCCGTAGCTTTCAGATATTGAACTTTGGCAACATTGAGCACGAGGCTGGAAAAACTTTGCCGAAAAGCGCTAAGGTTAGTTAAGGCCCATTTCATATTTTGTTTTTCTTCATCTTCTTTGGGCAAGGCTATTGTAAACTGAGGCTTCCATAAGACTAGTGTTGCTGCCCTGGACCACCTTAGCACTCCTTAAAAGATGGCATGTGTCGAGTGTGCAAGTGTTCTCCATACTTATGGCACTGGATTTAGGCCATTGATGTCAGCTCATTTTGAAGATTGTGTAGGATTAATATATTCGCATAGCAGGTATGCCGGTATCGTTATCTGGTCTATTAATTAAATTAATCATAATATTTGACCTCGAAAGGTTCGATCGGTATGTGCCTTTAAAGTTGCGAAGTTTTAAGTTTTTGCTACATAGACAGCTTGGTACAGGCTTGAATTGCAAGGACTTTTTCTTGGACAGACTGGGTTTTGATTTTTGTGCTAAATTGTTGTTGGAGGGATTTGAGATTAAGCTTTTTCTTTTTCTGCTACATTTGAGTCACAAAGATTCTGGAGAGATTTGAGGTTAAAGCTTTGGTTTTGGAATATTTAAGCGTGGAAAAAAGCCCATGGAGGCAGAGTTTTTGTTGTGTTTAAGGCTCCAGGCATGGGTTCAGGAAGGGGATGTTTGGAGGCCGTTCGCAGGGGGATTCAGACCACGTTCTTCATGGTGATTATGCTGGGGTTACTTTTGGTTGTTTCAGCTCCAGTTTTTGTGGCTATTGCAGACATTATTGTTCTGTCTGCTTTGCTTAGGGTCTTCAAATTGTGCCATGGCTTGAAGCTGGACTGGAATAGCTACAGTTTTCGCTCATCTTTGATCGACATTCCTCTCATTTCTTTGATTCGGTCTATCATTATAATTTGTGAGTTTCTTGTTGTCATTTCTCTTGTAACTTCTTTCAAATATTTTGTTTTTAGTATTCTGTAGGAAAAAATGTAAATTTATTTTGACATTCATATGTCCATTTGATTAGTGGTATAGAAAAGAGGGCAGGGGAGCTTCAGTAACTATATAGTAATAAATTACCTCTGTTCTTTTTGGCATGATCATTCTAGAAATGATCAGATTTTGATCTCCTGTAGCCATTGCTCAATATACAAGTAAAAAGAAACTTATATTCAGTTTTGTTTAGAACCTTATACGCTTGAAGAAACCTAAGGAGTTTTGCTCGCTTGCATAGGCTGGATCTTGTGTGAACATTCCTTTTTACAAATAATAACAGTAAATAATTATGATTAATTGTTTGAAATTAATTAAAGGCAATGGCCTTTCCAATGTTGTTATTCGAGTTTTCAGTTTCATGGTATGCAGAGTCGAAAATGTTGTTTCAAAAGCTGTGTCAACTGCATATGCCCTCAATTGGACCTTAATTGGATTGTTATTTTCTTGTAGCTGCTGCAATAATGCCAGAATATGTAAAGGGTCGAAACCTGCTAACCGCAAAAAGTCCCAGTCATTTGAAAGCTGTGCAAGAAGATTATATAGAACTTGGCCACCATATGCAGCCAAAATAGTCTGCCGTATGCACCAAAAAAATAAGAGTGCACATTTATTCACCGTATGCAGCCAAAAAACACTGCACATTGCAACTATAAAAATGTGTTTGTTTAAAAAAATTGATTGGCTATTACAAATTTTTGTATTAATGCTTATTGGAAAATGTATATTACCACCGGAAATATCACAAATAGCCAATGGCTATGTATAAAAATGTTATTTAAAAAATATATATTTATTATTTTTTTCACAAACATTATATAATTAGATTAAATTTTGGCCTTACACGGTTTCCAAAGCAAACTAATAGGTTTTGATGAGAACAATAGCACTATGCCTGCAGCAGGTACTAATAAATCTCTATGTGGTCGGTACCAGTACCACCACGAATGTGACTACCAGAATAAGGAAACGAATTTGAAAAAATGAAGTCTTTCCACATTTAGTTCAATTGCCCCACAAAGGATATATTACTGCAGCCAACTGAAAGTTAAGAATGCTTTGCCATAGAATCAAGATTCATAAGGCCTTTTGAGATTGGGGATAGTTCTCCAATAACTATCATCTAATTAAATATATGGACATATTTCACGATATATAAAATGTATGAAATGAGAAAAAGATGCAACATCGAGTAAAATCAGTTTCCTTATCTTATAGTCATACAAATTAAACAGGAAATTTTCTGCAAACACTCCAAAATAATCTTTACAACTTTACAGAGCACGCAAATTTTGACATGTTTTCAACTAGTCAGACCAAATAATATGAATAATAAACATTTAAAGTAGACGAATCTTCACCTCGCACTCTGCAGTTTCTGAAAATAATAGATCCATTGTTCTTAGGACCCAATCACCATCATGCAACTGACTAGAGGGAATGCAAATGCTCCTAGTAGTATAGCGAAGAACAGTAGCAACATTTAATTTGTCAAAGAAACCTGCACCACACCATCGAAGTTCATCTTCAAATTTTTTCATTTCAGACTCGGGCTTGAAGAGACATAGGTATACTGGCTTCCACAAACGGACCCAGAAATCCATGAACACAAGCCAGCATACACAGAAAGTCAAGAAGCAACGCCCTGCAATATTCTTCTGCTTCTCAGAAACAAAAATAACAGCATCTAGAAGATAAAACATGAAAGCCATCATTGTTGATTCGCTGGTGTGCCTGCGTTCGCTCATCAATAGGAAATCAGTCTGTTTCCGGAGCCGAAAAAGTAGAGAGACTATTAGAGATATGTACAGAGGTGGTACTGTGAGATATGTAGCATACTTCCATTTTGAATTAATAATATCACAAACCAGATGCTCCCTGCAATCCACGATAAACAGGCTGAGTGTTCAAACTTGACGTTGTAAATCGGTCAACAGAAAGAAAGTCATCTAAAAAATTGCTAAATTGGTAGCTTGTACATGTATTTCCTCACAGATTCTTATAAAATTGGTAAATATGTAGACAATAGACTTTATAGAAAAAACCAATTTGAGGCTATTAGCATTCACGGAAAGCATTCTTTAGACAAGGCGAAGCGTGGGTGAAGCACATAGCCTTAAATTTAGATAGTCTCAGATTAATATTCATGCCAAAATGTATTGAATAGCTCTACTCTGCTTTTGGCTCTTCCCTTGGCTCTGTCGGAGGTTACTAGGGAACTTCCTTTCACATGATTCTTTCTTATAATATTGCTTTTGTATATACTTACTTGTCTGGGGTTTTCCCGTTTGGGTTCAACCCCCTTTCTTTTTTTCAATTATCACTTCCTAGTTTAGTTTTGCATACTATATTTTTTGTTATTTGAGTTTTTTAGTAATATTGACTGAAGTTCTAGTGCGTTGAGTGCCATTTACCTGCTTTGGCCACCCATAAACATTAATATTATTATTTTTCTCTCCCTTGTAAAACCCAACAAATCTCTCTGATTTTTAATTAAGTAAAATTAACTTTGTATTTTATAAAATGACAAAGTGCTTACCCCATATTTATAGAAATTCACATAAGATACTCCTATCATCCCTTTCCTAACACACGGGTGAAATCCAAACTGGATCATTCATACTTGATGTCATAGTTCGCATGCTTGTACTTGGGAGCACTTGCCCAGCCAAAAAAAATGTACTCAACAAATACTTTCCAACTTTAAAAAATACTTAAATTTCTCTTTAAAATATATATATATATATACAAATTACAGTTACAAAATGTATCAAATGAATCTGTAAAATGTGGGGAAAGTGTTTTCTATTATATATTTTTTTTATTGAAAGTGTTTTCTATTATATTTGAATACAGAGTACAAAATTGCATACTCTAAATCTACCCACAAACTGATACTTACAAATTTACGATGATTGTCATTGAGAATCATCATCATAAATTGCATATGGATGCAAGATACAAATTACAAGAATCTACAATTTTCTCTTCCCCCTTCTAGTGAAAAATATGGGAGACAGTGAGGGTCTAGTCCTCACACTCTGTTGCCCCACCTGCTCTGCCTAGAACATTGCACCTATGGCTCCACCTTGGTACCAGGTGACAGTAACTCCATTGACTCTTGTTCGAAAAGATCTACAAAGATGTCATCCAATCTAATCTCTCATGTACCTGCCTACACCTTCCATAGGTTGCCTCTCGAAATTAGCAAACTCGTCATCTATGAACAAGGGGGTCTCCTCATCCTGTGCAATCCAATCATTATAAGGATCGATCTCATCCAAATCGATCAGCTCATGTGATGTGTCCACCTTTTTTATGCAAAGTCAAAAGTTGTATTGCACAAAAACTAGGTCATTGAGGCGTCATTGAGTCTTCTTCGTGTGAATGACATCAAACAAACTCCAATTGCACTCACATCTAGAAGCGCTACAAGATTAAGACAAAATTCAGAGGGTTAGCTTTTGAAGATTTGGGGGTATTTCCACCCCAATCTTCCCACCACAAATTTGCAAACAAGATTTTCAAAATTTTTAATTAATTAATTATTGTAAATTTGTAACTTGTAAGGTTTAAGTGAAGACTTCAATTTTTATTACTTGGTGATTGGGTGGATATCCCTTGGATATTTAGTGCCGAAAAAAAGAGCCTCCCCTAGCCTGCTTGTAGTTCTATAAATTTGAAATAATGAGGTCCCTCACCTCAACCTCACGTGTCATACTCTCAAAGCATGTTGAAAGGGCCTCCTTAACCTCCCCATTAGCATTTGTGAGCCATCAAAATAGAAAAACTTGGGATTAAGGTAGTACCCCACTGCATGGATAGGTTGGTGGAGTTGATTGTTCCACCTTCAACCAATTAACTCTCGAATAAGATCAAATTTGGAAATATCCCCTTATAAAAATTTTGGATGGCCTCTTTGGCCCTATCCATGGCCTCATAAATGCATCCCATTGGGTTTTGCTCCCCATCCACCAAGCACAAAACCCTCACCAAAGGCTTTGACACCTACAAAGTTACAAACAAATTAAAATTATAAACTTACAAATAAAGTAAATACTTTAAAAATTTGAAAATAAAGGAATTGACTTGAAATTTAAATATAAATTTGAAGTTACCTTGACAATCTCAATAGTTCTCTTCTCAAAGGCATCATCAAAAATTGTCTTTGTGGTTTTCTATCCATCAACTTTCTTTGAATATGTTGAGTCCAGCTAAGCTTGACTAACAAACATTTGTTTCAACAATGTCAACAAACTACAAATACTTTCCAACGTAAGGAAGTTAGTTGCAAACCTTGTCACCCTTGCTCACACAAGCTCTTCCCCCTTCATGTGATCTCGCATCAAACTGAAAACCAAAGGTGATTATAAATGTATTTGGTGATGTTTCTAGCTGTTGGCTATTTTTGGCCCACATACCAAAATTTTGTCAATTTGAAGAAAATGGACATAACTCAAGAAGAAAATGGCAAAGAATTCAAACTTTGGGTTTCTAGAGGAGCACTACTTAAAAAACCTTATAAGTAATCAGCAGTCGAAACCCCAAGGCATGTAAGAAGGCTTGGAAAGCCCGATTTGGTCTGGGCAGTGTATTTTGGGTTCTCCAAGGAGCACTACTTAATTACTTCATAAGTTGTGAGTAGTCAGAAACCCGAAATAAGTAATGAGACATCAAAAGCTCGATTTGGTCTTAGAAGTGCTTCTCGGGTTCTCAAAAAGACCAGTCCTCTCCAAGCATAAATCCAAAGGGCCAATCAATCAAGGACAAGTGGCACAAGTGCATCCAACAAGCTCATCTGATCAACGGATAGCAAAGACTTCTCCTTTCGACTCCGGCATGCAAAGTGGTCAAACAAAGATTGGACGCATCCAAGTGGAGCAATGAACATGCAAGGACCGATTGGGATAGTCCAAGTTGCAATAAAGAACACGCCAAACTTTAATGCAAAGATCGAAACACTCGGACTTAGCAGGGACATGCAGCTACCACCGATGTGGCTCGCTCAGTTCCAAATAGGAGAATTGAATACATAAGGAGCTCGAGGAGATGGGAGGCGATTCTGGACGGTACATCTCGTGGTCAAGGTAATTGCATGCTTTTAATGCAAAGGGAGCTCGAGTACAATCGGCAGTCATCGATGACTTCTCTTCTCCTTGTTCTCATGCAATTATGGGATTTCTCTTTCTCTCTCAGCCATATAAGTAGAGGCTCTCAAGCCAAAAAGGTTGTTGGATCGTTCTCTGTATTCTCTCTACTCCCTCCCTTGGGCATGACCAAATTCTGCCAAGACAGAGCTTGTAACCTCTTAATATGAATAAAAGACTGTGTTTTAGACTCCATTGTTCTGGTATAGTGTGTACATGTCAGATTTGCGTATGTGGTAGCGTTTTCTCCCTTGTCAAATTATGGTCTCACCTAGATACTAGCTCATCTTGTTATGCAGGTCATGTTTCGTGTTCTACATCTCTCGATTGAAGCCCGTATGTGGATACTGTGACTGGTTAGTGTCTTACTCCAGACCTACCCCTTCATTTCCCTCGGCTTAAATCGTTTGGTGAACCTCCTCATGAAACACTGATGTATGACAGATATATAGGGGCTTGAATATGTTTTTTTGCTTGTTTCATTAGTGTTCTAAGAGTCGAGCAAGGTAGATCAACCCATAATTTTGGTGCATCACCTTCCTTAGCTCAGTTTTCCTTTTTCAACAGTAGGTTTTAGTGTGTGGGAACAAGCTGAAGTGAAGCATTTGAGGAACTAGCCTCATTAAAAACCCTAGAGGTTCAACCTCACTACAGGATACCCATAGCTTGAGGTTGTTCCCATGCTTGTAGCTGGAAGTGAAAGAGCCTGAAAAAATCTCCCACGAAGGGTGCAATTCCATGCTACAATAGTATCCATATTTTGGAGAGCATCCTTCATAGCTTGCCATCTGTGAGCGAAGGCAGGGTCCATCAAAGGATTTGAAGTGGATGTTGGATTAGGTTTAGACATGTTTTGATCTTGGTGTGTATGTGAGAGGAAGGTTTTAACAAGTCTTCTAGGTGAGACAAGTTTATGTACTTCGAAGTTTATCTGGAAAGCTAAAGAGTTAACTTGTTGGGTGATTTGATCAAGACAGTCAAGCATGACTCTTTTATGGTCCTGTTTGGCTTGATCCTCCAAGATGGAATTCCTTTATTGGCCTTGACTCTAGTTGTATTGACAAGTCTAGGTGAGGGTTGTTCATCAACATCTTCTTCTTCCTCCTCATCCTCATGGTCAACAAGATCTAAGACGACTTCTTCTTCTGGGGGATGATTAGAGTTATGTGAAGTATCATATCTTACAAGAGGACTAGGTTCATTAAGAGATCTTGGTTAAAGTCAAGGGGTACCTTAGCTCCCATTTCAATAAAATGAGTCAAGATTTGGTTTATTTTCATAGATGAACTATTCAAATTGGGCTTTACTCACATCATTATTCAAAAAGTTATGTTGGGTGTCTCCATCGCCCCCCGAGGTATGCATGTCACTGACACTTTCTTGGATTGCTCACCAAAGTTCCTAGGGTTATCGTCGTTTTGATTTGAGGCTTGTCCAACTTTCAATTTTTGGGCTCATGTAAGAGGTGCCATGGAAATTGATGGATTATACAAGTAGATGGTAGATGAAGCTTGCCTTTGAAGTGATTTATTGGATATGAGAGACAACTAGAGGTTCAACGGGTTGTGACCTTGAGCAAAGAGGTTCACAAGATTTTGAGCTAGTATGATTAGTTTAAACGACAATAAGGGTGTGCTTCCCTAAATCTAGATTAGATGAGGCGAAATGGATATGATTGGGATTAATGACAAGTGTTGGATTCAGATGGGCACTATGATGGGTGCTAGCAAGGTACCAGGTTCAAACCAACAAGATGACAGGGTGACGACGGGTGCCGAATTCAAACTAGCAACGTAACAAGATAACGGGTGCTAGATTTAAACTGGCAGAGTGACAGGATATAAGACAAAGGGTGCTTTGTTTAAACCGAGTGATAGTTCACTAGCAAAGGAATGATGGGTGCTTAATCTGACAAAGTGACAAGTTGTTCTCAAAAGGATGACGGGTGCCTAATCAAGCAAACTGACGGGTTGCTAACAAAAGGGATGATAGGTGCCTAATCGGGCATAGTTATGGGTTACTAACAAAGGGGATGATGGGTGCCTAATCTGATAGAGTGACAAGTTGCTAATCAATATGACAACAATTTTTGACAAGGGTTTTGACTAAGGGAAGGTAATCCTATGAATGGGGTTTGACTAGCCAAAATTTGGCCAAGTTTCTTTGAAGATAGACGTGGTAGTCAAGTGTGTTTTTTTTATTAGGTTATAAATAGGTGGTGTGGTTGGGTTGGACTAATGTCAAAAAGGGTGATTAGGAGGTTTAGACTATGGGGGAGATTATGTCAAGGGAGAAAGCGAAATCTTGGATGGATTGTGGCTAGATCAATTTCTTAGGCAAGCTTAGGCAATATTGTGATGAATGATGGGGTCTTGACTAAAGCGTGGTTAAGTATGATGATGGGATAACATAAGATGAGGGATGATGATACGTGATAAGTCAAGATGGTGATAGTTTAGTAAAGATTTGCACAAGTGTCTTTGTTTACCCTAGATTCAAGTGTTGACTAGGTTTGGTTTTGTGTGTAGGTTATAGGTCTTCAAACAATACGGGTCTCAACAACACACAAACAATAGCAAGCAAGCCACAAACCTAATTCTAGTGACTAATGCATGAGTGCAACTTGATACTCAACCCACCGAACAACCCACAATAAGAGGTGCCTAGATTGGTGTCACCCAACCCCCTCATCATCCGTACCAAGTGATTGATCTCCAGGAATGTTGTTTTCCCAACCTTGGATGCCCATTGTGGCCGAGAAGTCTAATGCTAGGTTTGACTCTAAGGGAGTCCCATAAACACCTTTCAGTACATGGAGCCCGAGTCCATGTAGGGTGATGTTTGAAGCCTGAGTATTGGAGTGTTACCTCCTCACCTCACGGAACCCTTTATGGGGAATCCCACTTAGCTGAAGCGACAGTTGTCCCTAATATTTATACTCCGTCAAAACACAGAGTGTGGTCTTGTGCATTGTGATGAAATACACATCACAATCCCCTTAAGACTACAACAAGTGCATGTGGATCAATTCCACGTCACGTTGCCCCTAGAAAAGAAAATTTTGGAGCTTTATTGACAATTTTAGATCCCCAAGAATTGTCCTATGGTGCAAGGGGGAGCATACGCCGTCGTAGCCTTGGGTAACAAAAAGGGAGCAAAACGTATGCTAAATTATCTTGAAATTCAAACAAACAAGCAAATAAGTTAATTAAACCCGAATTAAGATGTGATATGCAAATATATCAAAATATTGTTTCAATATGCCAAAACTTTGACAGGCAGCCTACAAAACAAAGGATTAGTAGTTTGAAATTGGCAATTTGAGAGGTAAACCTTCAAAACAAGTGATGAAACCAAAGACAAGTTATATAAAAGCAATGTCGTGCCTCAAAAGAATGATATCGTGCTTCCCAAGTCCAATATCATAGTTGTATAGACGTGAATTCGCTAAAGACCAAGTTAGATAGAAAACAGAGTAACTACGAACTCGCGGGCCCAAGAAGCGATGCCGCAATTAGACAAATCAAAATTGAGGAAACAGAGACGCGATATTGTAAATGATAGAAGATTTGAAAACCGGATTTTATCCCTGTACAATGTCGCGGCTTAGACTAAGAATGTCATATTTCTCATTCACAATACCACGATTTTGCAGCGACGAGTTCACCCATGCAACCACGGACACAGATCAGACAATATCATAGTTAACAGTATCAATGTCATGGCTTTCATCTGCAATATCGAGGTTATGCAGCCGCGGGTTCATAATTGTTAGCAGAAAAACAAAAAACCTATGAAATATGAGAAATAGTCCACCAAAAGCTTATAACTAAAATCTTTTATAGTAAGCAGTGTCTTAACAGAATGATAATCACAACATTGTGATCCTTTTGACAATACCAGAAAGGCACAAAACTTTTAGATTACACAGTAAACCAAATATGAGAGGTTTATAATGTGATTTATGTCAGTTGTATATATATATATTTCAGTGTTAGGTACCAGATAGTAACAAGACAGAGACTAAAGCCTTTAGTTTCTCTAAGAATCAAACAATAAATCAAAATTTGACCTGCATATTAGAAAAAAACAATGGAATAATATTGTGGTTATGCAGTCTGATATCACGGTTACACAACTCAATGTCGTGCTTTCGCAAACACGGGTTTGCACCTGCCACAAACAACTCACGGACAAAAACAAAGTCACGATTAGTATGAACAATATCACAAATAATAAAAACAAACTCACTTGCAGACACGATATCATAAAGTGCGGATAGACAGCTATGCCGACCATCACAGTTACAATCAATGGTCAAAATGATATCGCAACTAGCTGTTATGAAGTCGCAGTTGCAAAAGACGAAATCGTGTTTCCGCAGATTGATGCCACGTTTTCCACCTAGAAGTGATAATCACGAGATTTTGGGAGCTTGGCCTCAAATGTGTCCTTCAATTTGTCTTGCAAGTTTGACAACTCAAGAACACCAAATCAAAGAAGGGCTCCCACTGTGGTCACTATTATGTATTAGGAAAAATTTGGAAATGTTAATGCAAATAGAAAATGATAATTCAAATGAACCAAATAGCTGCAAAATCAATCCAAATTCACCTAAATACTTGAATTGGGCAAGGAAAGCAAATTGAATGCAATATAGAAATTGAAATAAGAACAATATACCTAAATATGAGCAAATAATTTACCTTCAAACACAAGGATGTACCCCAAGATGACAAAACAATGATTGCATTTGATATGTTGGAATGTTGGATTGTTTGGATAGCTCAAGACTTGTAACAATGGAGATGGAGTAGACAAGCTAACAGCAAGTAATTGCATATATTCCTCATTCATGGTTTGTGCATGGGGTGTGCATGCTTATATAGGAGGTGGTAGAAGAAATCAATGGCTAGATTTGAATCTTGTGGGAGGCAAGATCAAGGGTGGAGAATTATCTAGGGATTAGGAGATTAGTGTGGGGCTCTAGGCAAATTAGAGAAGTCAAGATGTCATTAAGATTAATAAATGAGGTCAGTTGGTGGATTAGAAAGGTGATTTGTTGGAGTTAGTGGAGGAAGGTAGGATAGACTTTTAAATTCCAAAAATAGTAAATGATTTAATTAGTGACTAAAAAGAGGTGTAATAAAGATGTAATGTCATGATTAATTGGCATATAGGGAGGGTAAGGTTAGTAGGAAAGATTATGTTAATGACTAGAAGAGGATAATGTTAGGATGAATAATAGATTAATTAATATGATTAGCAAGCGAAGTTAGCATGATATTAATCATAATAATAAAGCAAGCGGAATTAGATGTATACAGTTACTAATATTGAGCAAAATTGTATGAAGTCGCCTTATGCTATTGATTCACAAGAGGTGTTACATAACCCTCTTGCACCTAAGATATTTTTGCACCCCTTGCTAACTAGTTTTGTAGCACATAAATTCACATTTTATGATGGCAATAGTGATCGAATAACATCTCCGGTCTTTCTATGCGGCATGCCTTGATTATGCCTCCAATGATAAACTTTTGACTAGACTATTTCCAAGGAGCCTCAAGGACCATACTCTAAGGTGGTTCTATGATGTATCAATCCAATCAATAAAAGCATTCAAACCTCTTGCGAATCAGTTTTTGGCACACTTCTCTATCAACATTACAAAAAAGGTATCATATGCCCAAATTGCAAAGATCAAACAAGGAACCAATGAACCTATCAATGAATATGTCTTGAGGTACAAGACAATGTTGGCCAAAATGACAAATTAAATGGCAGATAAAGAACTTCAAGACATCTTCAAGCAAGGTTTGCTTGCCCCATTACATGAGCCCATTGTTTTCAAAAAGTTCAAATCTTTTGATGACTTATACCATATTATTTGAAATCGTGAAATGAAACTTATTTCATTGAACAAACATAAGTATGTAACAAACACACTGACTACATCAAATACCAAGTTTCATATCAAACCAAGCTATAAAGTAAAACCTACAGAACCTAAAAAAGAAACTATAAATATTAACGTAGTAACCTAATCAACTTATCTTGTCTTATCCAATACACGAAGTAGACAATTTACACGATTACTTGAGTCTCCAGCTTCGCTACTCAAGAAGCTTGTAGATTGTCATCTTATATCTCTCCCTCCTCCCATTGAGGTTGATATGAGTAGAGGTTGTGGATATGATGCCAATGCTTATTGTGACTATCACCAGGGACCTAGGCATTCTACTAAGCGATGTTATACCTTGAAGCATAAGATCCAAGACCTTCTCGATAACCAGTAGCTTACATTTGATGTTCCTCCAAATGATTCAGGGTCACAACATGGTGACCATCTGAACCAAAAGATGTTTGGTGATCTATTACAAGATCATTCTCAGAAGAAACCAAAAGTACAAATGGCATATAATACACATATTCCTCCACCACATTATGGGCACCTATTAGATGGAATTATTGATACATATATGGGATATACCTCATATGGTTCAGCGACCCTCTATTACTTTCGATGACAGTGAGATAGTGAATGATGACTCAGATCTTCATTCATTATTTATTCGAGCATACCTTGATCACCAACCTATTCACAGTGTTATGATTGATAATGGTACTAGCAAAAATATTTGCACCATGAGATTACTTGCACATTTGGGATATACACATGATGATTTGTCCCCTTTAACCAAAATTGTCAGAGCATTCAATGGGACCTCAGCACATTCTTAGTGAGATTGACTTACCTTTTAGGTCGACCCAACACCTGGTCACTACCTTCTCAGTTATACCATACACGAAAGTCTTTGATATGTTATTGGGACAACCTTGGATACATAAACTCTGCGCAGTACCTTCCACAGTGCATGGGTGTATTAAATACATTTATACCAACAGGGTAGTCATAGTTCCGAAAATTCCATATGAACATCCACTTGAACAAGAAAAATTTATTTCGAGATAGTTAATTATCAAACCTACTAACGTTAATCCTCCGCAAAAGGGTAAGCAACAGACAATCCCCTTTCCTAGGCAGCCCATACTTGAGAGACAATTGCATCAGAGATACATGGTGCCTCCACGGAATCCTCATCTATTACTACACAACATCCTTAGTTATCGGGAGCAACTAAACATATTATTGCTACTTCCAATAAACTACAGAGCACAAAAATGGGTTCCACGAACCCCTATTTCTATTACCTATTTGAGACCACTAAATCCTATGATACATATACAGAGCATCACAGAGCCTACAGTCCTAGATATTACACCTATACATGCTCATTAACAATACCACCGATTTGATATACCATATTCAGAGCTACCTATGAGCATACCTTGAAAGGGATCATAGGGTAGCCTTTTTTTCTTTCCAAATATTCCAAAATATTCAAAAAATAAATATTCCAAAAATACAAAAACATTCAAAAATGCAAAAGTACCAAAAATATTCAGCATGTGCCTAATTGTACTATTTCTTATACATACATTGTTTGCTTCATGTTAATAAAAAGCATTTCATTCTTTCCTATATACATAAATGTTTCAAGCTTCATTTGAGTGTGATACAAGCATACCCAGATACATGATATATGCAAACACAAATGTTGGGTCTTCCCTCTACTCAAGTCATAAGCATGTTAGGAGCATCTACTTCTTTGATCACGATACACCCAAGTTATATTATTCTATGATCACTTTTCATCATGTTTGAGCTTATATAGTTACACATGCCTATATCCATGCTTATACCTTTCAAAGTGTACTTCATATGCCACGTACTTAATGTTTTTTGCAAACACATATTTGTAGGAACTAGTATGCTATTTTCATGTTGGTTGCCTATATTCCATGCTTTCATTTATGCACTTCCTTGAATGTGTTCCTTGCTTACCATTGTCTTGCATTGTATTGTTTGTTTGAGCATTTGAATATGTTCCATTAATTGTGGCTCCCATACCTTTGTTTTCCTATTTGGATATTTGAATACGTCATTGTTTGTTATATCAACATTTGAATATGTGATTCTATGCTTTGTGGACATTTGACTAAGTCGTGTCCCTTCAATTGTGCAACATTTGAACATGCCCCTTGTATGAGGTCTCCTTGGCCCATTTCCTTTTGCTTTGTTTTTGAGTGCTCGTGTGTGTACTTGATTTCTTGTTAAGCTTGTACTGTTACTCTCTAGAGGTTGCCATGATCTATATCATGCATCTTAAGACTTGATGTGATCACATATTGCATGCTTCAATGCTATATCTACTTAAACATATTCATATATGTTACATGATCCATACACAGCTTATACAGTTATCTCATCTTTTTGAGGTAAGGTAACTACCAAATTTTATTTCCTCTCACCTTAAAAGGGAGGCATATTAGTGGGGACATGTCATAGAGGCATGACTTTCATACTTTCACAGTTTCAAATTATAGTGGGGGCATGTTATAGAAATATGTTTTCCACATTTGCACTAGTTCTCAGATTCTCCAGATTCAGTGGAGGCATATCATGGAAACATGTCTTCCACACTTGCATAAATGTTAAATTCATCAGATTTTGCAATTATATAATTCAGAAACATATTTGTGGCAACATTATATGGATCAGTGTTGTTATTATACCCATATTTCATCTTGAGACATGTATGAGGTGCATATGCCATGCAAAGGACATCTAAAAATTGCAAAATCAAATCATTTTCTAGATTTCAAATACTATTATGGACTGTTATCATACTTAGGATGGAATGTTATTGAGCCAATCTACTACAGTAGTTGGTTCATCTTTGGAGAGCTGAGTTGATTAAATTGCTCAATCTTACCAAATTTATAAATTATATTTGATTAAATCATCTAACTTCACCAAACTTATAGGTTGAATCTAATTACATCATCCACTATCACCAGATATATAGTGTGAGTTGATTAAATCGCTCACACTCACCAGGTTATGCACATATTTGGGTTGCACAACTGAGATGAAACAAGCTCAATGGTCGTGTTGCAACTCACCTTTACACCAAGATTGGAGGCATGTTGTCCTCCAATCTCTCTATATACATGCACTTGTAAGTTCACATGTCTTAATCCCAGTTTCAATGCTTCATAGTGAGACATCATTTCAAATCAAATTGCCAAAAGTCAAGATAGTTGCATCGACACATGGGTGTACTAACCTTGCTCTTCTTACTTTCAATCATTTCAAATTCTTTCAATTTCAGATTTCATACACTGATTATATACTGTAACATGCTCTTGGTTACAAGTCAATCATCAGCAAAGCACTCAAGGTGGACTCACGCAAAAACAAAGTGCGATTGTACACACCCAAATACGCATTTCTTTCTTTTAAACTAGCAATTTCATTACTAGATTAAAGAGGGGGCAAATGTACATACTAAAATATGATTTATATAGTATCTCAATCTTGTACACTTAGCAATTACCTATCATAGATGTACCTTTCAGTTCTAGACCTTTTCACTGCCGAAAAGCTCACGTTCATTATCTCTTTGTGCTTAATTGCTTATCTCTTAGTCTGACCATTCTTACTCTAATGACCAAGGCCTTATATATTGTGCAAAAAGCTCTAAATGTGATTATTATCCTTCACTATCAGTTTTGGACATGTACTTATTTTTTAGCTCTTCAGACATTTGCGTTCTAGGTAGACACATGCATCGACACAACAATCCATTTGCCTACAAAGTGTTCAATGCTCAAAAGTCATCCAATTTGCAAAAAAAATGTATCCAAAAGGTCGGCCTAAGTGCTTTAATGTGAGATATTTCCAAAAAGGATTGGTACATATACAAGATCAACCCTCATTCCTCACCTGACAATAACATACAACTCACAAGGCAATATACCAAGAAACACTCAATCAAACATTCAAGTGAGCAAATCTACCCTAGTTGTCCCTATTTTTCATATCAGTCAGAGGAACAGACTTTCTACAAGTCTGAAGCACTCAAAGAGCAGCGCATGAGCCATATTTCTCAAGTTACAAGCTAGGTCATTACATGACTTTGCTTATTACATATTGCCCCCTTGTGCACACACAAACTAACACACAAGGAAGAACTACATCAATCTGAAGCCCTTTTTCGAGTAGTGGCTATGTAGGCAATGCCCATTGACAGAGAGGTCTTTGAAGTCAGCTCGACACTGTGAACCCATTAACCCATTTTTTTCACAGTCACTCCCAGGGGGAAGAGCTAAGGTTTGATCATTTGACAAAGAGCGAGAGCTTGTGCGCATGATATAAAGACATCAGGAAAAAGGTAACAAAAAACCCAAAACGCCGTAGTTGGTCGCATCCAAATCCAATCAATATTTTGTATAGGACACCTGCGATAGAGTTAGACCCCTACATCAATGCAATTGTCCTGATCCGACGCAAGCATCTAGGGATGCAAAAAAGATATTTCCAAAATCTGAGAACTGTTCTAGGATCAGCATCCAGTTCACTTCCAGTATGTTCCTACTCAAACTTGCATGCACACAAAAAACCAGGTAAATATCATTGTTTCCAATTTATTGCAATATCTTTCAATAGTTGTACTTTACTATTTTTAGCAATCTCAGTTGTATAAATTCAGAATATTATTTATCTAAGTTTTCTATTAGTTGCCCTGCTTATTAGATTAGTTCACCACCCTTGTATAAAAGCTAATCTAATCTTCTTAATTCTAAATACCCCCTTATCTAGATTTAGGGTTAAACACTTGATTTCCTCTCCGACACAATCACTCCCTATGCATGCCATGTGATCTCACACTTGTGAATGCGATCTGCAATATCTTCAATCCCACGATATTCTGACAGCTTCATCGACATCTCACGGTAGATTATCGGTGCTTGTGCAGGTTGGTATTCTTGCGCACCACTTCCAGAAGTCATACTTCCACTTCCACCAACAATCTGGCCCATGCTCCCTTATGTAGCAACTGCTAGTTGTCCTCTAGAGCCATTCTCACTAACCAATGAACCCTGCATTTTTGCCCCTCTAGTTGGTATGCTTGTTTTCACAATCCTTACAAATTTTTAGTGTATGGAACCCTTCGATCCACCACAATTCTTCACTCAATTCACCAATATCACATCAGCATGAAAAACTTCTCTTAACAACAACGATGCACACAAGCATCGGCAATAGGCAAACTTAGAATTGAGACCTTCCAAACTTGGCATCACCATCCACTTCATTGTGAATTTACATCCTTTTTCTCAAATTGAATCTCTTCACCTAGGGATTCTTTAATGCGCATCATCTCTTCCTCATTGGAGCGACTATCTTTGTCACATGAACTAATCATTTGCCCTCCCCGTTTTGCACAGGTCCTCGCGACATTCAAACGACTTAGTTCTCCCTTTCAAGCGAGATCCTATTTTGCAATCCCTCTTCCCTTTCCACAGTCATCCATCCTTCCTTTCCCTTGTGATAAGTCGATCTCATCTCCAATCCACCCATGTCTAGCCCTTATGCAACGCAAGGCTTAGCCAACCATGGCTAGGGTTTCAACTAAAATTTTTGTTTTCTTAAACAGACTCCACACATGCTCTTTCAATCTCCACACTCCTTACAAATAAGGCCTTGGCAATAGAACCAAAAAGTTGTGTTTTTTAATGATCTCTTACGTAATCCTACGTAGATCAGATCACATGCAACAGATAACAAAATACTTACAGTGCCAACCTATCACTTAAGCTCGAAGACCTAAGTGTTCACCCAAGGCACAATAAGAGAACTCTAGGAACCCCAATGATATATAGAAATATAGAGATAACATGCATACACAAAGATAACTCGTCCAAACCCTAGCATTTACTTAAAGAACGTAAACCACAACACATTACTCAAAATAACAATTCCTTTCATTATTATTAACCATTACATACAATGTATAATCAGCATGTACAAAATCTCCGTTAACATGATGCTCACAAAGCATTCAATCTACAAAACATATACTACATTCACATTTGCATTACAAGGCTCTATATATTCACCAAAACATAAGCTTGATCCACTTACAATTTGTAAATTGTGTGACATCTCAAAATGTCTAAAATGAGGGGAAGAGGGATATATTAATAGGTTTCCAGGACCCCCTTGACCATTGCCAATTGGTGTTGAATCAATGTCCACCTTTTCAGCCCAGCAACTATCCACACATATTCCATATGTTATTCTTCCATCTAAGATTGATCCCTGACTATCCACGAAATCGTCTTCTTGGTGCTTGCCATCTGTTGGATTTGTCTTTCTTGTAGATCCATTTTGTGTTTCTTTCCAACCTATCATTGTATCCCAAAAAGTGTGCTTTCTCTAACCCGCGCAGCACATGATGTATTTCTTGCATGTCGTTTGCCTTTTCGCACGTCATCCTTCTTAATACATTGCAAGTTTGCCTAGCATGAATACATGTGTCTCATGCACACATCTTCATACTTAGCCATTATTGGAGCTGCCTAATGCATACAAAATCAAGGGTCAACATTTTTGTATTCACCATATACAATTGTCTTTAGGTTTCCAAGAACCCTTCAACCCCTACCAATTGGTGTCGAATCAGCCTCAATCTTTAATTTACTATGGGCCCAAACAATAGATTCGATTGGTTCTTGCCAGTACCCATGACCACTGAATAGGAACATTAAACTAAAGGCCCAAACAAAACAAGTAATTTTATATCAACTAAAATACCAATCTTTTGCTTACAATTCCTTCTATAAATCTCTCTGTAATGAATATCCATCTTAGATTTATTTTTTGTGGGATTTTATCCGTGTGTGTTTAAGTCATCTTAAGATGACCTCCATGAGTAGTCATTACCTATGCTACACTTTGATAACAACTTAAGTACCAAGCGTCTACTTACAATTCCTTCGAACAATTTCTCCATAATGAATATTCACCTTACAATTAATTTTTGTGGAATTTTATCAATGTATGTTTAAGTCATCTCAAGATGACCTCCATGAGTAGTCATTACCATATTGACATTTTTCCTCGTGTATTTTTTAGTAATAATCACAAGGAAAGGGAAGCCACTTAGCACACAAACAACTTAAAGCATTATTTAGTAGTGGGATGATGTGGGGGAACAGTGAATGTAATCCACCACTTTGGGCTTCTCACCCTCTAGCCTCTTTCCCCATTGGCCAAAAAAGCCCAAAGAGGCTAAAGGGTGAGAAGCCAAAGCAGTGGATTACATTCACCGGTCCTCCTCCCTACTAACAAATGCTTTAAGTTGTTTGTGTGCTAAGTGAGTCCCCTTGCCTTGTGATTGTAATGAAATTACTTCCCAATTAAAGCAATAGATCACAATATAATTGAAATATAACATAATATATGAATATATGATAAGCCACTTCTATGGGCAACCACCACAACCTTACAATAAGAATGTAATTCACAAATATGATGATTTGAGTGAGCCACACTCATCCCTATATATAGAAATAATAGGTAGAGTCACACCCATTCATCCCACCCCTAGATCTTAAATAAGTCAGCCTAAAGCAATATCTAAGTAATGAATGCAATTACAAATGAAGAGTGTGACATAGGTTGGCCCACATACATCCCTATGGATGATATAGGTTAAGGACGTAACATGCCACCTCCCTTCAAAACAATGTTGCCCTCAACGTTGAACAACTCTAGATGTTGTTGTAGAAATGTGGTATCTTCCCATGTTGCATCCTCACTAGGCAGATTTTTCCACTTAATCAAATTCTCCGTAATCTCTCTAGTCTACAACCTTTTAGTATGTGAAGGATCTTCTCAGGTTCGAGAATGACCTGGCCTTCCTCATCAAGTTCAGGTAACTCGGCCTGTGCAGAGATTGTATGTCCAATTACCTTCTTTAAGCAAGAAACATGAAAGACTGGATGTATGCGAGTAGATTAGGGTAGCTCCAACTTATATGTGACACTGCCAATCTTTTGCAGGATCGGATAAGGTCCATAATACTTAGGAGAGAGTTTTTTATGTTTTTTTGGTTACTTTAAGGACAATTGTTTATATGGTTGTAGATGTACAAATACCCAATCACATACTTCAAAATTCCTTTCGCTACAGTGTTGATCTACTTGTTGCTTCATTTGATTTTGTGCCATGGCAAAATTATCTCTGAGACTAGTGAGGACTTCTTGTTGGTATTGAATGTGTTCTTCCACAACACGAACCTTTGTCTATACTTGCAAGGATGAGGTGATGGAGGGGGGTTGGTACCCACAAATGGAGACATTTTAAAAGAGACATCGAAGGAAGTGTTATACCACCATTCAGCTAGTGGTAGCCAATGAATTCATTTTTCTTGTTTATCCGATGCAAAACAAGGAAGATAAGTTTCAAGGCATTTGTTGTAATATCCCTAATTAAATCATTCAAGTGAAGCACCCATATAAATAGCAGCAATTAGTATAGTATTAATTAATTAATTAGTCATTAAACATTCATTAAGCAAATGGACGCCACCCTTGGGAAAAGACATTTGGAAGAGACACGTCTTTCAATGGAAGATTATGAAATATTAATAGTCATTCGTTGGTATGGAAGGAAGGCATTCAATTATGTATTCAATCATCTAACTTCATATAAGCGTCATGCTATACAACCACTTTCAAGGACGAAAACCCTTGTAATTATAATAGGCCAAGGACGAAACCCCTTATGGACCTATATTTTATTTAATTTATTATTTTAAATGCAATATTTATATTTTTAAAATATTATTTTAAAAAAGAATTCCAAGAAAACCAAATTAATGTAAAATATTCTGATTTGGAATATTACAGTGGTATCAGAGTTGTTTTTCTTGCCACCCTGTGAACCATGGGGTCACTACATAAGAAAATTATGGATAGTTTCGAGTCGTACGTCCTTTTAGCAGAGATTCGAAAAGAGTCATGGAATGGAAACAGACACTATGAGGAAGACGAGTTTGTGAATCATAGTTATGGCAGCTCGGAATATGAAGAGATTCAATTTTCAAGAGGTCGTAGAAGAAAGGAAAACAAAAAAATCAATAGTGAATGTATCTCTTGCTGGCAATGGCAGTGAGATGGAAGAAAATTGGAGAGAGGATGAAGACTACATGCTAGACAAATTCCAAAGAAGTATTCCTCACGATTTAGATCATAATAATCTTAATAAATGTCAGGAAATAACTGAAATAGTAGCTGGCAATGCTAATCTTAACCATAACAACAAGTACTCCTATGAAGCAGTTGAGACTAGATATAGTGCTTTTGGTAAGCTTAAGAGTAGGTCTAAGAAGACAAAGGAAGCTACTTTGTCATCATTTTCTTGTCCCAAAAATGTGTCAGACATAACATGTGACAGTATTCAATGGTCTCCGTAGCAGATATGTGGGTCTAAAGAAAAAAATACTCTTCCGCCACAAATTAATATATGTTCTATACAAAGTAGGAAAGATAAGGAAAGCAATGAATGCCTGGAAATAGAGTGGGAAAACCAGGTTCCTAATTGTGGCATGGGAATTTTAGATGGAAGCCCAATGAAGTTCAAGACAAAGCCCGGTTTATTTCATATTGATTATGATGAAGCTCAATCATTATGGTACAATGACAAGAACAAAGATGTGCCTTCTAAGCATATGTCTACCCAAAAACTGATGAATGATGTATTGGCACCTATCTAGCAATGAGAAGATATTAAGTGAAGTTAGTTTTGAGCTGGACGAGGGAGAGCGTAGTAACTCACACATTGCTTATCAATGTGATGCAAAAGAACTACAGGATGCTTTATGCACCCACATTATTGTAAATCGGTAGGGGAACATTACAAAATCTCTTGATCCTTCTGCTGCTACAATCAATCGTGATGCTCTGGCGAAGACTGTATATTCACGATGGTTGGTTGATAAAATCAACAAGTCAATTGGACAAGATCCAAATTGTGTATCTCAAATTGGTGTCTTGGATATCTATGGCTTTGAAAGTTTCAAGAAGAACAATTTTGAGCAGTTTTATATCAATCTGGATAATGAGAAGCTTCAGCAGCATTTCAATCAACATGTGTTTAAAATGAAGTAGGAGGAATATAGCAAAGAAGAAATTGATTGGAGCTACATAGAATTCATAGATAATCAAGATGTTCTAGATCTAATTGAAAAGAGACCCATGGGAATCATTTCTCTTCTAGATGAAGCCTACATGTTTCCTAGATCAACACATGAGACATTTACGACCAAGTTTTTTCGGAGCTTCAAAAATAATTGTCGATTTAAGCAGCCAAAGCTAGCGTGTACAGACATCACAATTTCTCACTACACGGGTGAAGTAACATATCAAACAGATTTTTTTTCTTGAAAAAATAGGGACTACGTCATAGGAACACCATTCCTTGTTATCATCCTCAAAATGCTCTTTTATTGCGGGTCTTTTTCCTCCTTTGCCTGAGGATTCTTCCAAGTCTTCTTACAAATTTTCTTCCATTGCCACATGGTTCAAGCAACAACTTCAAGCTTTGATGGAGACCCTAAGCTCGACAGAACCACATTATATACGACGTGTGAAACCAAATATGGATAAAAGACCTGGAAAATTTGCGAACCTAAGTGTTCTACATCAACTTTGTTGTGGTGGAGTTCTAGAGGCTATACGGATAAGTTGTGCAAGCTACCCAACACGACGAGCATATGACGAGTTTTTAGATCGTTTTGGGCTACTAGCACCAAAACTTATTGATGGACATAATGCATTTTGCTCCTTATCTTGATTCAAGCCATGATGAGCAAGTAGTTGCAGAAAAGTTGCTTTAGAAATTTAATCTTAGTAATTGCCAATTGGGGAAAACAAAGGTTTTCCTTAGGGCGGGTCAAATGGCTGAGTTAGATGCACGAAGAATAAAGGCTATAAATAACACAGCAAAATTTATTCAATGTGCTTTGCGCACATTTATTACTTGGCAAGAGTTTAATCCGAAGTGGAAAGCTGCACTGAAAATCCAAACTTATTGGCAAGGGTGGCTTAGGCGCAAACTTTACAAGGTTGTACGAAGGGAAGCGGCATCAATTATTCTTCAAATTACACTCGTAGGTGGCTGCTTCGGAGAGCCTACATTGATCTCCACTCTGCAGTTAATATTGTACAGGCAGGAATTCGTTCATAGTTTGCTCATCAATAGTATCATCTGAGAAGGCTAACACTGGTCGTGGTTAATATTCAGAAAAATTGGCGTATGTGCAAGGCTCATTTGTATTTCCTTAAATTGTGGGTGGCAACTGTTGCTTTTCAATGTGCTTGGAGGAGCAAGCTTGCAGTGGAATATCTTCATCAGAAACAGCATATCCATTCTCACGTTGAAATTAAAAAAGATGTTAAGCAAAATGAAATCCGCATTTTATCTAATGCAAGAAGCGTTTTGAGACCTACCCTTATAGTAAATAATAAATAGTTATGCAAACCTAAACAACAGTTTGAAAATTTTACGAAAGGTCGCAACCCTTTCAAGTATCTTATGCAAAAGGGCATTATAGAAATATTTGATCTTGAGCATGGACTGTCGGTCGAAGTTCAGGATACAACCTTGGCCATTAACACACGATGCTATTCCAAAGAGTGATGTGAATAGAGAATATTTTGCAGAGGGAAGGATTGTGCCAGCAACTGTTCAAAGGGTCCTTAATCAACGTGTTATTTGTGATCTAGAATCAAGCATACCAGGAATGATTATTAAGGCGGAGCTTTCTGATGATAGAGATATAGATCCTGTAGAAAAGATCACGGAAGGCAGCATCTTTACCTGTCAGGTGAAAAGTTTACAAAAATTAGAATACTTGTTTGATTTAACCTGCCAACTGAGTGAATTGAGGATTGATCACCAACAGAGTAGACAGGATAAGGATTGTTACTATGTAGAAGATGAATGCATTTTACAAAGGGAACAAAAGAAATCACAAAAAGAGGAGTTTGCAAAGAAATCTTTCAAACCTTGGACGATTGTGCATCCACGATTTCATAATATATCAGAAAGTGATGCCATTAAGGCAGACGTAGTATTGCAAGTGTCCAAGGCAGGTGACATTGCCCTAGGAGAGGCTGGTATCAAACAAACGTTGTTTGCAGATGCTTCCTATTCTAAGGAAACTCATGTAAAACAAGGCCAATGTGTTATGTATCTTTAAATTGATCAAACAAGAATGTTAGAGAAACACTCTTCAAAATCAGCACAATGATACGAGGAAAATGATAGATGGGTTTGTGGACTTGTCAAAGGGCATAATATTGGAAGTGGTTTGGATCATGGCATGCTTGATCCAATAGATTTATCATGGCTGAAAAACGATTGTAAACCTGCAGATAGAATATTACTTCCATACACAATCCTCACATATGTGTTGTTTACAAATAGATCCTCGCTTCGTATTCTAAAGACCATTGATAAGTTGAATGTGCAGCGATGTCTTTATGAATTTGCAATCTTCTATGACTTTAAACAAGAGAAAAACTTGGATCAATGCAGGGCCACTGAATGATCTGTGTTTGCATTCCATGGAAGTTCTACATGTAATTGGTACTCTATCATAATGACTGGCTTAAAGGGTTTGAGTAAGACTAAGTATATGACTGCTACACATATACAGGATGATGGCATCTACCTAACAATTAAGATGAGCTATTTATATTTTTATTGCTACACTTCATTGTTAAGTGACAATGAGAAAATTAAAGATTACGAAATGTTGATTATTTATGAGATTTTCTCATGGGAAAAGTATACACGACCCTCTTACATTTTGGTGGTCCCTAATGAGAATAATGTTGTCATACGGTATTTAATTGTATTTAGTTCTTATGATCCTTCTACTCATAGACTGCCAATAGAAGATGCCATGTGGGAAGGATCAGTCAATCTTGAACATTTCAATTTGCAATTGCTTGAGGACAAGCAATTTGAGAAAAGGAGGTTTGTAATATCCCCAATTAAATCAGTCAAGTGAAGCGCCCATATAAACAGCAGCAATTAGTATAGTATTAATTAATTAATTAGTCATTAAACATTCATTAAGAAAATGGATGCCACCCTTGAGAAAAGACATTTGTAAGAGACGTGTCTTTCAATGGAAGATTATGAAGTATTAATAGTCATTCGTTGGTATGGAAGGAAGGCATTCAATTATGAATTCAATCATCTAACTTCGTATAAGCGTCGTGCTATACAAACACTCTCAAGGACGAAAACCCTTGTGTGATTATAATAGCCCAAGGACGAAACCCCTTGTGGACTTATATTTTATTTAATTTATTATTTTAAATGTAATATTTATATTTTTTTAAATATTTTAAAAAAGAATTCCGAGAAAACCAAATTAATGTAAAATATTCTGATTTGGAATATTATATTTGTTGACCACCTCTATTTGCCCATCAAATTGGGGATGATAGGATGAACTATGAGCCAACTGCGTACCAAAACATGAAAATACATCAGTCCAAAAATGACTTGTAAAAATTGGATCACGATCACTCACTATAACCTCAGGGGCACCATGTAGCTTTTGAACTGTATCCTAAAAAGAAATAGCTATAGTACTGGCCATAAATGGTTGTGATAAAGCACAAAAGTGGCCATATTTTGTGAGCCTATCTACTATCACCATAATGACATTTTTACCTTCTGACTTAGGTAAACCTATTATGAAATTCATAGAGATCTCCCACCACTGGTTAGGAATGGATAAAGGTTGTAGAAGACTTTAGTTTTAATGGTTTCACCTTGTTTTGATGGCACACCATGCATTCAGCCACAAATTTATGTATATCCCCTTGAGTCCTTCCCAAAAGAAATCCTTATTTATTTGATGATAAGTTTTCAAAAATTTGGAATGCCCTCCAATTGGAGATTCATGAAGCTCTATAAGTATCTTGTGCTTGAGGGAAGAATTGTTGCATAGGTATAACCGATCTTTATACCATAAGGCATTTCCCATTCCACTCAAATTTGTCTAAGGCACTAGAATCTTGCTATAGATTTTGAATCATAGCATGTGTATCCAAGTCATTTTCCCATTTGGATCGTGCTTCATCCACCTGATCCCCCTGCCAAATGGTCACTGCACACAACAATGCCTTAGTGGATTCATCCCTCTTGGATAGTGCATCTGCTACAACATTATTTTTTCATTTCTTGTAGATTATTTCAAAGTCATGTCCCAACATTTTAGTCACCCATTTTTGTTGTTCTTCTAATGGCAATCGTTGTTCCCAAAAAAAATGAGACTATCATGATTAGTCTTTACTTTAAAGTGTCTACACATCAAATAAGGTCTCCATTGTTTGACTACATGAAGAATAGCCATCATCTCCTTCTCATAGATTGACTATAACAATTCTTACCCTTCAGTTGACAACTCTCAAATGCAAAGGGTCTTCCTTCCTACATGAGTACGGCCCCAATTCCAAATCCTGATGCATCACGTTCAACAATGAAAGCCTTTGAAAATTATGGGTTAGCCAAAACTGGAGTGGTGCACATGGCCTCTTTCAGCTTTTCAAAGGCCTTGGTGGCTTTTTTGTTCCAGTGGAAAGAGTCCTTTAGCAAGCTTGTGAGTGGGGCTGCTATACTACCATTATTTTTCACAAATTAGCAATAGTAACCTGTTAACCCTAAAAAACCTTGGAGTTTCTTGACAGATTTTGGCTCCTGCCACTCTATCATAGCTTTGATCTTTTAAGGGTCTACTTTGACTCCATGTGAAACAATGTGACCCAAGTATTCCACCTCTTTTAATCCAAAAAAAAATTGTTCATCATAGCTAATGCTTTTCTAGAATTATCAGTACCTCGTTCACATGCTGCAAATGTTCTTCCCAAATCTTATTGAATATTAGGATGTCATCAAAGAAGACCAATACAAATTTCCTCAAACACAGCCTAAAAACAATGTTCATCAAACTCTGAAATGTAGATGGTGCATTTGCGAGACCAAAAGACATTGCCAAAAAATCATAATGGCCTTCATGAGTTCTGAAAGTTGTCTTATGGATATCCTCGTCTCTAATCCGAATTTGATGGTAACCAGAACGAAGATCTAGTTTGGTAAAATAGATAGCACTATGTAACTCATCCAACAAATCATCAATTATCAGGAACTTATTTTTGATGGTACATTTTTTGAGTTCTCTATAATCTAGGCACAACCTTCAAGTATCATCCTTCGTACATACCATGACCACTGAGGATGAATATGCACTTTGGCTATGTCTAATAGCACCAACCTCCAACATCTCTTGTACCATATTTTCAATCTCACTCTTCTGGGTGTATGGATATCTATGTGGTCTAATGTTTAGTGGTTGACTACCAGGGAGAAGATGAATGGCATGATCATGATCTCTTCTTGGTGGTAGTTCTTTTGGCATTGCTTCAAAAATGGTTGAGTGGTCATCAACAATCCTTTATAGATCAGGATGGGTATATATCTTTGTCAGTTGAACTTCTATGGAACACAAGCGTGTGACAAATCATTCGGTACCTTTTTGAAGAATCTTCTACATTTTATGA
Source organism: Torreya grandis (assembly GCA_037957365.1). Lineage (NCBI taxonomy): Eukaryota > Viridiplantae > Streptophyta > Pinopsida > Cupressales > Taxaceae > Torreya > Torreya grandis. Next base: position 84,606 of record JARHVA010001156.1, on the reverse strand, counting down.
GAACTAACCAACTGTGGAGATTTTGCCCGTAGTCCCTGTAGTTCAAATGTCCTTCCTTCAGAATGAAAGCGCATGAAGAGTTCTTGGAAATTCATCTCTATCATGCCCAAGGTCGTGAGCCATTGGACTCCTAAAACAATATCTGCTCCACCCAAGGGAATAACAAACATATGGGAATCGAGCTCATAGTCTCCCACTGCCAATTTGATACTGTGGAATTTCCTATAACAATTGACTATGCCCCCATCTACGATCATGACCTAAAATTTTTGAGCTAGGTAAATAAAACAATTTAGGCGTGCCGCCAACTTAATGTTGATGGAATTATGTGTACTCCGAGTCAATCAACATGGTCACCTTTTGTTTCTAGAGGTAACCCACAACTTTCAGGGTTTGTGGAGTGCTAATACCCGAAAGTGCATGGCATGAAATAGTTGGTTGGGACTCTTCAAATTCTGATTCAATCAATTCTTCAGCAAATGCTTCATCATCGTCTTTTTCCTCACTAGCCCCTTCAATGTAAAAAATCTTCTCGACACATTTATGACCTTTGCTCCATTTGCTATCACAATTGAAACATAATCCTTTTGCTCGTTTCTCTTCAATTTGGTGAGGAGTCAATCTTGTAGGCTGAAGGAATGATTGTGTTGGACCCATGCGATCTTTGTTATTAGTGAAAGCCCTTCATTTAACCATATCTCTCTCCTCTGCCCAAAGTGCAAATACCATAAATTCGGATACAGAACTTGGATTAAACATGCGAACATCTAGTTGGATTGTATCCTTGAGACCACCCAAGAATAGATCATTTAAGTTGTCATCTGGGATGTCATCCACATGTAAGGACAGGTTCTAGAATTGTTGAATATAATCCTTGACTGTCCTTGTTTGTTGTAGATTTGCAAACTGACTAAAGTAGTTCTTTGTTACACTATTACAATAGTGCATTTGTAGCTCATCCGTGAAGATTGACCAAGTAACAATAAGACCCTTCTTTTTCTTCTCAGTGCAAAGCCATCTATACCAAATGAACTGCTCTGGCTCCAAATATAAGGATACCATTACCACCTTTTGTCCACATGATCTGATGTACACCAAAAAATATCTCGATTTGGTTGATTCATGAACTTTCGCATTTCTAATTTTGGAGTCATGTTCCTCAAATGCGATGTATATGGATTTGCATTGGGTTGACTAGAAGATCCACCCTAGTTGGGTTGTGCAATAATTTGACCCAATGATCCACCCTGATTGGGCTAAGTAGTAGTGATTTGAAGTTGGTTTTAGGGATGCTGATGAACATTCAAATTTGGAATGAGTTTCTACATGAGATCATCCAACCGTTGAATGATCCAGTCTGCTTGTCATCTCAGATTGTAGGCCATGTAGATCGTACTCAATCTGGCTCACCTTGTGATCCACCAAAGAAAACCCTAGAGTAGAGGATCCATCAAATCTTGTTTCTGAATCCATCTCTTCTTTGCTAGGAGTTTTACCTAGAGTTTCAAAATTCTTGCTTTTACCCCTAGTTTGTGGTCCTACCATAACAAGACTTAACAATGCCAACCCTGATTTTCACCTTTTCCCTGATTTTGATCAAGCGATTTTTCAATGATGTCGGACTCCAATTAAAAAACACCAAGAATGGACCCACGCTATATTTCTTCAAGATTTCCGAAAATGTAAGAAACGAAGAAAAAATCCTTGAATTGCGGACTATAGAATGATTTTATGAAAAACAGTAAAAAGGCAATAACTCCTTTAAAATTTATCATCAAAGCTCAAAAAAAATACTATGGATGCCTTATATGATGCTCCAACTCCAGTAAAAAAATTGTAGAAAAAATCACAATGGTTTGCAAGATATAGCGAAAACAAAATTCTTTGCCAAAATCAATGCTCCGATATGACTTGTAATGAAATTACTTCACAATTAAAGCAATAGATCACAATATAACTGAAATATAACATATTATATGAGTATATGATAAGCCACTTCGAGGGGGCAACCTCCACAGCCTTACAATAAGAATGTAATTCATGAATATTATGATTTGAGTGAACCACACTCATCCCTGTATGTAGAAATAATAGGTAGAGTCACACCCATTCATCCCACCCCTAGATCTTAAGTAAGTCAATCTAAAGCAATAACTAACTAATGAATGCAATTACAAATGAAGAGTGTGTCATACGTCGGCTCACATATATCCCTATGGATGTTATAGGTTAAGGGCGTAACAAAGATTATTACCCAAAAAATACAAGAGGAAAACTTTCGTTAGGTTAATGACTACTCATGTAGGACATCTTGAAATGACTTAAACATACAAAGGTAAAATCCCACAAAAATTAAATCTCATTAAATTGCCAATGGAAGGGTTCAATTAACAAAATTCATCTTCTAGTGTGACTCAGTCCCCATGACTTTTCTTCTAGGCTCAACGCCTCAGTTTGGGCCTTTATCCTATTTTTAAGACAAACTATTTTGAAAAGTTCAAACAGCTATTCTTAGTCTCAATTTCTCAAGGCTATATGGAATTTGGAATCCCCCTATGCGAGGTTGCATAGTTATTGCAGTGTAACTTCCATTAATAACTCATGTGATATATCTAAGACTGAATCTGGTAGATCTTGCTATATAATTGGCAACATCTAGGTCATTTTTACCCAATGTTGCAGATTTTTTACACTGGACTCCTTTTGCTTGTATGATACTTTCTGTCTCCGACTATTTCCAATGTACCAGTTCAAAAAGTGTAGTTCCTCAAAGTTATCTTGATTGATGGAGGCAAACCTAAAATTCTGGAAATAATAGATTCAAGAAACATGGATGGCAAAAAGGGTCACAAATGAAGGTCCTGCTAGTTTCTTTTGAGAAACTCAACCCATTCAGTATGACTTCCCGCGTGGCACTAGCTGAAGAGAACCCTGGACCCTGTTATAGCTTGCCAGTCCGTGGATCAGATTGCCTTATTTAGGGATAGCTGGTCATCAGTTGCATGTCAATCCTTGCTTAACTTTGTTGACAATATGAAGTCAATTTTCTTAAACCCATTCAGTATGACTTCCCATGTGGCACTAGCTGAAGAGAACCCTGGACCCTGTTATAGCTTGCCAGTCCGTGGATCAGATTGCCTTATTTAGGGATAGCTGGTCATTAGTTGCATGTCAATCCTTGCTTAACTTTGTTGACAATATGAAGTCAATTTTCTTCAAAAAATGAGAGAATTCATGGCTTCAATAACTCATAGAATCATCAATATTTTTTTTCCAATGGCTGAGGAATGTTGTTCTCAGAAAAACAGTGGCCTGGATGGCTCTCATAATTCTTGATCACATGCTAATCTGAATTAATTGATAATCTGAATTTGTAATTTTGTTTCTGATTTATCAGCACTATATTAAGGCATCACAGAAGATGTGCAAATGCTTGCAGCAAATAACTAAAACAGAAGGTATAACTCTGTTGAAATATAAGATATTACATTTGCACTCGTGGTACATAAATCAAGCAATGGTCCCAATTTCTTTCTTTGAGCCAATGCCCATTCGGGTAGGGAAAACCCTTTTGCCAGATATGCAGAGGCGAGCACATGGGCTTTTACAGTCCGCAAGTGGAAAAGGATTTGTGGGATGGACCCACTCAGTTTTACCTGCAATATGGAGAATTCCCCAGGTCAGCAGGATCGAATGTAAATGCAACTATTGCATAAGCACAGACTAGGGACGGAGAAATGTGGTGACATATCAGGGAACTTCCCTGGTGGCCAGGGTAGTAATGTGGATGAATGTAAGAAACATGATACATGTGTTTCGTTTTCAGCCCTGAGGCTCACCAGCTCAAAATCAAAATCAAGTAAATAAACATTCACCTACCAATTAGCATGTACCAAGCTAAATGGGTGGGTGAAAAACAATTCTGAACTTTTAAATTCATAACATGGGGGTAAATGCTTAGAAGGTAATTGCTGCAAATTGCTCAGGACTTTTAAATTTAAGTTGTAGTTGCACTAAATATTCCAATTTATGGATCTTCCATTTGTTTTCTACAGACTCATTTTATAGCCCAGTAAACCATATTATCTTATCATCATACTATATACTAAAGAAAATAACGGAGGTCTGCTAATCCAGCAGGCCATGGTCTAGTGGTAAGGAGGAGCAATTGGCATGATGACAATATGGGTACAAGCCCTGCTGGGCATGCTCCCCATGTCAATGCAGTCACAGTAATGCTGTCCAGCCTAGACAAGTGTGGATGCAAGTGGTAGGTGAATAATAAAGGGATAAGTATTCTTTGGATGTCACTTCTAGAAATTTGAAGGAAATAGATATCCCTCAGACTAAGTCAAACAATAATCTAACTTGGTACTGCTTTCCCTCGTGCATTAAATAAGAGGGTGAGCATGCTTGCTACTCATTTACTTTGCAAAGAAAAAGTAATGTAGGTCTGATGGCTGGCATCTGTTTGTGACAATCCAAATGATTCTCGAAATGACAATGAAAAGATATTAACTACAATAAAGGAATGATAAATTTATATCCCATAGAAAAAACTCATCATGGCTATCATTTCAAAACGTTGTTTAATGTGTGGCCATTGTTCTAGTGGCAAGTTGGAGCTTTGAATCGTGGAAAGCAGACTACTGTGTTAAACTGCTTCCAAGACTGGGTGGGAGTCTTGGCAACCTTGATGGCTCACAGAACCAACCAAAATCGTAACAAAGAATGGAAGAGGTCTCCTTCTAGGAAATGGGCCCTATTGTCTGAAAAAATAAATAAATGTTTTCCTAAGAAAATAAGGGAAAGGGAAAAACATGGCCGAATGCATTTGACATGGACTTCGGATATATTATATTATATTGATAAGCTCATGAAACCATTTTATGCACTTGGGGAACACAAGCTAAATGTTGGAACAACTATTTTCCAAGGCTCAATAAGTTTTCTTCATAGTCACCTGGAAACTCCACTTTCAGTACAGAAACGTACTGCATCTACTGGTGACTATATTTATATATAATATAGTCATACCCTTATTCATTTATTCCCACACCCTGATTTGGAATGGCTTGCTCATCCCCAGCCCCAGACCCCACTGTCTACAGGTGACTTTGGTTTTCTTAAATGGATAGGGTTATCTCTCTTCCTTGCATCTCTCTGACATAAAACAATGCATTTGCAAATAAGCTTTTAATCACCAAAATGTCTGAAAGTAGAGACCAACCCATTGAATTTAGATGAAACAACACAGAAGAACAATGTCAGCCCTCCTCGTATGAATTACCAGCTTCTCAGCTTCAGTTATTCTTAATTTTTAAACTAAAATAAGAAAATGAAAATAGCATGATGGGATGAGCTCAAGTGTTAAAAGTATCCAGGCTTTCAAAATGGATCCCCAGGTTCAATTCTCAGGAGACATAATAAAGTGTTCAATTGAGTAAAATAACACATCCAACTCGCATTCATCACAGGTGCAAGTCTTAGGTGAATCCCAGGGTTATGATAAAGGTGCTTGGAATTGAAAATACTACATCCAACTTGCAGGAAAAAGTGCTAAGCAATGTAAGGAAGATATACTTCTGGATTGTGGCAAACAAAAAATGAAAGAAAGAAAGCAATTACGTAATTAAAAAAATACCTCGTTTATTTAAAAAAATTGAGATAAACTCCAGAATTACTATTATTATCTTAAAATAAAAGAAAAAAAACCCTACTCTTTTGTATCTTGTTTGCTGGCATCGTAAACGGTTGCGATCGTAGAGAAGATAATAGCGGGCAATAAGAGTGGTGGAAGATAAAAAAGCCAAGTGTTGAGGCTGCTTATGCAGTGGGCTTTAGTAGAGGGAACGTACAAGCGATACAGCCTCAAGTAAATGAGCATCATCCATAGACAACATCCTAGCGGAAGCTGCAGCCAAAACGTCCAAAGCGAACAGACCCCCATTATTCCTCTTCGGGAGAAATGCTCATTTGTTACAAAATTCACAGCAATCCATACAATACCCGCCACGGAGGTGCCCGCGATGAGATCCACTCCTCCCAGGGCATGAAAATAGTTCCTCTTCCGCTGAACGATTATAACCCCATTTGCCAAAATAAAAGGGATGGAGAATGCGATTGCTAACGACAGCATTGCATTGTCATATGGCGAGTCTGGTTCATCGCCAAGATCACCCATTTCAGATTTGGAATCTACATAACTTTGTTCCACCTGCAATTTCAATGTTAAAATTCATTTCAATGCCCATACTAGTTTTAGATATTCTTCTTCTGACTTTTCCAGTCTTTAGAAATTGTCAAACTCTAAATTAACTCCGTATTCGTCTTGCCTTGTTCGAAAAAGCACAAGGAGGAGGAGGAGGAGGAGGCGGAGGCGGAGGCGGCGGCGGAGAGAAATTAGATTTGAAATGAAATGGAAGACTTTAATGATGTCCACAATCGAGTAGTTTAAAGGATAAGAGTTAAAATATCAAGATATTTTTTGGTATTTTCCATATCAATTTTTTTATTATAAAACTTGATCAATAAATTAAATGTATTATAAAATTTAGGCTCTTCGAAAATCTTATTTAGGTTGTCTATTTTCAAACTATTTTTTATTGATTATGAATATATGTATATACAACATATTTAATGATGAAATATCTTTCACTTTCAACCACCTTTTTGGTGCAGAAAATGCAAGTTCGTTCTTACCACTTTTCCTTCAAAACCGTCCATCTACTAGTTTCTCACCTAAAATGATATAATTCACTCCTCAATTGAGCCACCAAAATCCTAACCTTGCCTTTAAGCGTAGCCCGTATATAAATCTTCTCACCATGCTCTCACGTGGGATTGAATTCTTTGATGTAATGTGTTTTTTTTTCGTCCATTCGGATTTGTCTACATGGCAACCCTGAATTTTCCTAACACAAACATCTTTTTAATATTTTCATAGTCCATATGAGTGAATGTTTTAAATTTATGGGTGTAATTGTGTGCTATATTTTGCTTGACACATTTCGAATCACAACCCGTGATTCATCCTTAGGAATAAATATCATGAGTTATGATTTGAAACGCATCAAGCAAAATATAGCATACAGTTACACCCAAAAATTTACAACATTCACAAACTTCTTTATTTCCTCGTTAATGTTAATGGAATTGGTTCAGATATGTGTACAATGAAAGAGCCGAATACATAGATAAATATTTCAACACACAATAATTATGTTCTGCATATATTTCGAATAATACATAGGCTATTAAATAGCCAAGATGGTTTACAACTTTCTATAGAATAGGAAGGCTAACAAACAACTAACCCGTTAATAGAGATACGGGTACAACAAGAATATATTATTTCTATAAACAATATATTTTACTAACCAACTAATCTATTTACGTGAGTTGTAACTCGCTCACACAACATTATATTTACCTCTCAGTAAATATCCAACTGTAAAAGCTAATGTAATAAACTAATCTCTAACATTCCCCCCTTAGTTTTTACATGGTGTAAAAACATTCACACTCTCACATGCAGTATGTTCATCCCTATGACATGTCATATTTGGCTCATGACCTTGATACAAAGAAAGGCTCACTCTTTCCATGGTTTTAAACAGGTTTACCACAAACCTTGACATGAACAGGACCCATCAACTGTTCACCTACGATGGTTTTCTGGATCTACCACAAACCTTTTCAAGATCCATGAACTAACTTGCATTGGTGTTTTTTGTCCTTTCACTATGTTTTCACATCGAAAATTTATGTTTAGAATTGCACACAAATTACATACTTGAATATGCATGTATTGTTATTCTTACTCAAACATATAGTGGAAACTATAAAAAAGCACAGCACACATAATATGTCACTAAATCATTTTGGACCTTGTCATTGGTGACTGATGAGAGGCTCTAAAACCTCTAGGCTTTGTTTCCTTTGTCCTCCAGTGTCTGAAACTTACTTAGTCGATGTGTCGATAAAGCTATACCTTTGCATGTCATTTTGAAAGGAATAAGGTCCCTCCACAAGATTAACTTTGACTCAGGACGTCATGTACAAATGAGAATGTGTCTTTGTACAAACAATTGATTTTGATGATACATAATTAATGACTCACTAAAAAACTTTTCGAGTCATTTTTTTCATACTTGACTCGACCCTAAAGTTGACAACATACCAAAAAAAAAATAGAACAATAATGATTTCAATGTCTAATACTAATGACACATGAAAAAGACTTGACACAAATAATACAAAAGTATTATATGATTACTTTATTACCACCTAAAACAACTTTTTAATACATATGACTAACACAATATTAAATCACCTATAGACTACTAAACACTATTGACTTTTTCAATCTATATACCAAAAAAACTTTAAATTAAAGAAAGACATGTAATAAAAAGACCCAATTATTAATAACTTTGAATTTGACTAAAAGACAAAGCTAGAGAGTAAATTAAAATGGTTTTGACCATACATTGATTATGACATACTTATATCGAATGACGTGTGGATGGGACTATCGTGAAGAAGCTGAATTATTTGTTTGCATGAATAATTATCCAAATATGAAGATGTGGAGATTGGAACACCTAGTCTTGTTGGATCTGATCCACCACGTGATCCTATTCAATAGTCGATGCTTTCTATTCAGACAACACACAAAGATTGTAGAATATTAATTGGTAGGTGCACAATGCAATATTATAGACTTCATTTGAAATTGTACCAACACATGCATAGCTTGTACGGCACAAAATGGCAGAGAAATATGTACAAACTGGCAGACCATATATATCCAGTCGATAGATGCATAGGAAAACCATGTTACATGAGCATCGAATATTCAAGTTGAAATGAATACAACTCAGATTTCCACTCCACAACGCCTATGAAATTCTTTCATCTATTAAATGTTTTCCTTTATTTTTTGTAGCTAATCATGCACTTCTCTTCACTATATACAAAAATTTGCATATGGATGCAAACAAACCAGTTAGGGTGTAGATACATACCATTGTATCAACTTTGGAGAACTGTCAGAACCTTGTCATAGACCAGTTTTACACACATAAAATCATGTGATCTACAAGTACAGGAAATATGTAGAACACTAATATAACTAGATCCACATTTAGTGGAGGGATGACTTAGTAGATTTAACTGACAACAAAGGATGCATGATTTTTTTATAATACATCACATCAAAGCCTTATTACCTATATGAATTTTATGACTATTGTATTAACCTGGACCTGTGTTCTAAATAGTGACATGTAGCTTCTATTACTTGGGAGATCACGGTACAGAGATCTAGACGACACTCTCAATAAAGGTTAATAGAATTTTAATACGCCAATATGCCATAATACGCCAAACATAGTTTGTACATTAATAGGATACAATAATACAATAGTTCAACTAACTCTCATGATTAATGACATTCTACTTCTTCACAAAGTTACTAGACCATTTGCCCGTTCTGATACCAGATAATGGAACTAGTTCAGATCTGTGTACAATAAAAGAGTCAAATACATAGATAAATATTTCAACACAATAATTATGTTCTGCATATATTTCAAATAATACATGGGCTATTAAATAGCCAAGATGGTTTACCAACTTCCTGTAAAATGAGAAGGCTAACAAAAAACTAACCTGTTTATAGAGATACGAGTACAATAAGAATACATTGTTTCCGTAAACAATATATTTTACTAACCAACTAATCTATCTATGTGAGTTGTAACTCACTCACACAATATTATATTTACCTCTCAGTAAATATCCAACTGTAAAAGCTAATGCAATAAACTAATTCATAACCAATGTTAGGACATTCTTGTAAATTAATGTCCCACTTGGCCATTCATTTGTTGTTCTGCTTCATCAATGTCTTCTTCCTCTGATCTAGTTTCTCCTCTATGACCATTTTGGACCAGCGATGATTATCCATGTTTTCAACTTTTTTTTAAGTAGCTTAGCAGCCTAATTAATGTTGAAGCCTCCTTTGGAAATGTTCTTGCTTCAATTAAAAGGATCTTGTAGGGGACCATCATTTTGACTTTGAAATTGCTAGTGATTAGGTGTTTTTGAATTCTTTATAACTGTTTCACTTGTAGTTTGACATGTTACTACCCTTATTTGACTCCACTTATTTGTGATTCCTTCAAATTCTACTCAGTGGGGATTGGGGACTCAACTCTTGAATTTTATAGGTTAATATATATCGATGTGATAATTTTCCTCGAGAATTTATAATTTTTTTATGATTTCATTAATTTAAAACTTAAATATTGATTTATTCTAATTTTTATATTGATGTGACAATTTTCCCCGATAATTTATAAAAAAAATCTAAGATTTCAATAATTTAAAACTTCAACAAAAATAAGGGTCTTATATTTACATTGAAATAAGGGTTAATCCCTATGTTTACATTAAAATTTGTTTATAGATGAGTTTATTTGTAAATTTGTAATCTAAGTTTAATGTAACAAATTGGTATTAAAAAAATATGTAGTATAATATTGTCATTGTAAAAAAGCTTATGCTATTATTTTTTCTATTAAATTGTAGATAATTGATGTAATTAAATCTATTTTGTAGATATGTACTTAATACAGTACATGTATCGTCTATGACTTTACAGTAGTTGTCTCAAACAAATTGTATAATTAAATTACTAAACATTGATAATATTTATTCATAATAATTAATAAAAATGGTTATAAAATTTATTTCAGGTACAAATTTATATGTTCCCATTAATATTCAATACATTTTTTTATAGATAAATTAAATGACAAATTGAAAAATATTGTTCAACTCCACAATTATAAATATTTTAAATCAGTGCAATGAAAATATAATAAATTTTAATTGTACTTAAGAAAGTCAAAACTATGATTTTTAGGGGCAAATAATTATAAAAAAGAAAGCAATAATAGTTGCCTACTATTGAGCTAATAAAGAAAAATCATTCAATGATATTGTTGAATTTCAATGATTGTCCCATTTGTGTGATTGCTTTTATAAGTTGTTTTGTAAGAAGCAATCTAATAATAATGTCAAATTACGAATCGCTAGTTTGATTTGCAAGGTTATTCCCTTTGAGTGTTAAACATAAATAATTAAATATTTTTTGAAAATGGTGTAGGAATTTTTAAGAATAGCTCTTCAATTTTTGTTGCCTAGGAATTTATGTTAACACAAATAAAACCCCGATAGAATAAGCCTCTCGAAATAGTTAAAAAAAAGAACACATGTTGGCTGTAAAAATTTTTAATTTGTCAATTTCATCATATATCACAATTGAAATTTCAATAAATAATCAAATAAATAATTATTATATTGAATGATAGAATAAATTAGGATTATAATAATTACATTTTCCTTATGTAATGGAAAAAAATTATGAGGAGTATATGTGGCATTGAGTGTATATATACCAATAAACAAAGTTACATGCCTTCATATTTCAATTAGTCAATTCTCACAAGTTGCTATAACCTTTTGTAGATGATATATTGTGATTATGTAGCACCTCACTCTTGTACACTTGGCAAACTCAGACCTTAGTTGTTTCTCTTAGTTCTACACATGTCTTGCTTATGCAAACATCACATCTACTCTATCTTGTACCCTTTGGCCTATCTCTTAGTCTAACCAACCTTATATTGATGACACATACATTCTATCTTGTTCATAATACTTAAAATGTACTTATCTTACACCTCTACAAGTTTTGATCCTTTACCCCTTTTGTTATTCCCTAGACACGAATCTTTGGGATAGACAGTAGCATCGACATTACTATCCTACCCTAACGCAAGTGTCTAGTGCCCCAAAGTCATCCAATTTGTAAAAAAAATGTATCCTAATGGTAAGCCTAAGTGATTTTATATGAGTTATGACTCCAAATATATTAATATATATACAAGATCAACCCTCATTCATTCTTCACCTAGCAATCAGACCAAAAGAGCACTCAAGATGCACTCAAGTTACCAAAAGCTTTCTTATTCTGCTTTATTCTGATATTAGTCAAAGGAATACCCCAATGACATTTGTGAAGTACTAAAGGAGTAGTCATAAGGTCTTATTTGCTAAGTTACAAGCTAGGTCACTGTTGTACTTATTTTACATACATTGTATGATTCACACACAAGTCAACACGTAGGGGAGAACTACATGAATTTTAGGCCCTCTTCTAGATTATTGGCTATGTAGGCAATACCCTTTGACAACAGAGTTATTATGGGTCAGCTCGACACCGTGTTTCCACTAATTCATTTTCCCCCAAGAATACATTGAAGATGGAAATCTAGGGTTTTGCCATTTCTCCAGGAGCGACAGTCCATGACCTTGTTAAGAACCTCTTATAACTGATACACAAAATACTAATTATATTAATATACTATTCCTTTTAGGGAAGGAATCACTCCACAAATCATAGTCTGCAATAACTTTTACAATACTTATTGAAATTAAAAAATTCAAACTATTATGGAAAGCTAGAAATAAGGCACACAAAACTCATAAAACTTTTGGTGCAATTATTTCCTGTTTGAGAGCAACATGCAGAATAATCAATTTTTTTACAATAGTGATAATTATTAAAACTATGATAACTTATACAATACTTAATAAAATTTAAAAATTCAAACTATTCTAGAAATCTAGAAATGAGGTGTACAAACTAAAAAAAAAATTGATGCAATTATTCCCCATTTGAGAGCAGCATGTAGAAGAACAGTCATGATTTTGAACGCAAAAAACACAAATCTGCACTTTGAAACTACAATTAAATGATAGATCCAACGAACTTCACAATAACACAAAACATGCACTTTTAAAATTAGAAACTCCCATTCAAAAAATATCTCTCAACCTACTTGCATAACCTCTTATAAAAAATAATTATACATAAACAGCCCTAGAAAGAGCTCTGATATCAAATATTAAGAACCTCTTACAACTGGCTCACAAAATATTTATTTTATTATTATAATATTACTTTTAGGGAAATAATCACTCTACAAATCACTTACCACTTCAAAGGAACTACCTCTTTATCATAGTAATACTCTAATTGAATTGATATTTGCTTAGATACATTACAATAGCCTATGCCCATCTATTTATACTATTATAATATACCTAATTCCTTGTTTTTATGCACGTGGTAATAAACTACTATTCATTATTCTACTATTTATGAGACTATTCTATCCCTCCCTAAGTATATTATAGACCTAGATCTGAATGCACTAGAGTGAACGCAAAGCCAAATGCAGAAGTATTTAGGTGGTCACATCCTATTTGAGTAGATATTTTGCACAGGATAATAGTGTCTAACCCAAACAATAATGTCGATGCAATAATAACGTCGATGCAACTATCCTAGACTAACACAATTATCCAAGGAACTAGAGGCACCAGATCTAGAATCTGATGATTGTTCCATAACCATCTTCCCATCTACTTTTTGTATGTTTTATATGCAACACTATATTAACATCAAAACTAGCTAAGTACTCTCTTTTATGTTATTTCCATATCTAACATAGTTGTGCTTTCTATTAATAGCCTATCTCAATTTAATAAAATCAACAGATTGTATACATGAGTTTAGCACACTAATTGGCATGTTATAGATTTGATATTCACGCTGTGCCCTATCATTTCTATAGCCTTAACTCTATCTACCCAAGTAGGATTTCACAATCTAAATTAGGGTTAAACATTTGGTGAACCTAATTTTTGAACATAAAATCATAGGCCACCTACAGTTTTCTAATTTATGTTCTTGTTGCTAATCTCTGATTGCTATAATATTATAATCATGTTTGCCATGGACACATTTGTAAATTATTTCATGGTCTAATACCTTATAGTTGTTATGGTTTGCTACGTTACTTGTCTTGTCAAAATTGTTATGTGAATTCATGCACATAATGATAGAGTGTTAAAATGGAGATATTATTTGATATCCCTTCAAAATTATTCTTGTAATGCAATAGAGTCAATATCTAGATGCCAATGTGCATGCTCTCAACCATTTGTTCTACCCAAGCCTTATTCGAGTGACAATTATCATCCCACGTCCATTATTCACCCATGGCTTATATTAGAATTTATAATCCATGTTGTTACGACTTGAATCTCGATAAGGTTAATCAACCTACATCGCCACATGTTAATATATGGAAGGTGCCTCATAATCACAAAATAATGATAAAATCTAAGGTATATGACCTTGTTGACCAATCAAGCAATACACATGCTAAAATTTCAATACTTGAGCTGTTAAAACAATCTAATGTTTACAAGGCCATCCTTTATGAGACATTGCATGAAACTCAAGTTTCAAATGATATTAAGCCTACTTATATTGTAGATATCATGAAATATCTCAAGAATAATGCCAAAATTATTACCTTTAATCCAACTGACTTACCATCCAAAGATATTATTGATCAAGACTTACCTTTGTTCATATAAGTGACAATACAAATTAAGGGTATCAAAAGGGTGCTCATTGATAATGGATCAGACCTAAACATTTATAGTATCAATTTTTTAACCACCATGGGCATTAACACCAATATGATTCAAAAGTCAATTATGCATATCCAAAGGTTTGATAATTTACATAGTCCTCCAGTTGGTTAAATTACATTGGATGTGACATTAGGAATAAAAACTATTTCAATTAAATTTTAGGTAATGTCTCAATCATTGCATTATAATATACTTTTGGGTAGACCTTGGATACATCAAATGGAAGTTGTCCCATCTACACTTCATAGGTGTGAAAAATTCATACATGATGGGACTTTATTAACAATGTATGTTGATGATGAACCTTTAAAATTTTGAAAAATTATACAATCCAAAATTGAAGGCATTCATATAGTAGTACCACCTAAATAATGCATTCTTATTGAGCACATACACACTTATGAAATAGGTGAGTCAAGTACAATGGCTACTTCACCTCTAGATACAAATAAGGTACCACATATTGAGACGCACATTAAGAGAAAGAACCTTTATTAAACAAACCATTAAAACCACAAGAACCTCCTTCATTTGAAATTCTTTTATTGGTCAGTACTGAGTAGAGTGATGGGCATGTTTTTGATTACTATGATAGTTGTTGGGTGAATATTTTATCACCAGCTAATTGATGAGCAAAATAGGTCTCTTCAACCATAGCATAGGGATATTGGTTGGCCAAATGTGCAGGTTTACCACATCAGAGGTGGACAAATCTCTCCTCTCATCAAGGGGAGCTTCCCTATAAATATGAGGAGCTATATAATATATATATAAACAGAAAATAACACTCAGGGGTAGGACTACACCATCCATCTCTTCTTTTTTAGAGATGATGTTCACAGACAAAGGAAAAATCCTGGTGATAATACTAAAGGCACTTCTCTTCTTTTAGAAGTGGTCTTGCAGCAGGGCATATGAGTTCTTTCTGGTGGGTAAACAACAGGTAACAAGGGCACAATAACCAATAGAATGAGGTGTAGCATAAAGTCTCCACCTCAACTACCCAAAGAGTGAAATATGAAGGATAATGGGGGCACAAAGTCGTCCCAAGATCCTTTACACAGAAAGAAACTAAAAACACACTGAAGATAATTGTGACACCACAAAGTCTTTCCACAATTGGCTTCAGGACACCTTCCTGATTACTTCCACTAGTTCTGCTTGTTAAATTAAATAAACAAGAAAGCTCCTAGGAAATGGACATAAGAACAATTTCTTAAAATAACACAAGCTATAACAACACAAAGTCTAAAAGTAACTTGCTTTCTCATTCAGATAAAGAAATATGATCAACAATCTGAGCTCAAAGTCTCAATAATCGCCTTTTAATTTGGGCAGAGTTTTGCTTCTATAATGGAGAGATCTCCTTTTGCATAAAACAAGAGATTAAAATATATAGTAGCCAAGAAAATCTTGGCGCTTTGTTCCATGGAACAACCCATGCTGCATTCAATGCCTTGAATGCATTTTCAGTTCAGTCAAGGGGCCATGCTTGGAACAGTGCATCAACCTTAACTATGGCATGCCAATTCATCTCATATGTCTCCTCCCAAGTATAGGCCGCCTGGTCCTTTCCTTCTTATTTGCACAGTTGTCCACTTTGCCTTTACTTCATGGAAGAAAAATAGGCCGTGTCCTTGATTTGGTGTGCTCAGATGACTACTTGGTGGACTGTTTCACCTACCGAAAGTAACTCTCTCATAGATATTTCAATATCTTCTGTAGCCTTCTCTTCTTTCCTGTTACAATTGGAGCTCTTGGGCTATCTTCTTCAACTAGTCACTTAGTTCATCCTTCAAGTTTCACGTTATATTTAAAAATTAATAGATATTCCATTACCTTAAATTTGACGTCTACGGGGACATCAATGGTTGTTAGTTATTTGAATCATATTGAACCATGAACCTTTGAAAGTTCATTGGTTCAATATTTCATCAGTTCAGGTGGTCTTTATTGGCTACTTGGTTCAATCGCTTCCTTGCTCTTTGGTTGAACCATCTTTTTGAACTGGTCTCTAAAATCTTTCGCTTCCTTTGCTTGGTGCTTTCTTTGAAACTTTGAACCTTTGAACCTTTTTGGTTTAAGGTTCAATGGTTCAATATCTTTCTTAGAATCCTTTGTTTTGGCCAAGTCTTTTGAAGCCTTGAAATTCCTTCAACTTTATGTCTTTGAAACACCCCGAAGGGAAGGTGTCCCTTTGGGTCTTTGAGAAAGGTCTATTTTTTGGGTGCTGAGAGCCCCCCCGCAAGGGTGCCTACCCTTCGAGATTCTTCAGGCGGCCTTTTCCTTCAAATCCTTTGAATAAAATGTCTGAAGGAAATCTTTCCTTCCCTTAGCCACTTTTCCATCGAACTTTTGATCATTCCTTTCAGAGAATTTGTCCGAAGGAATTGCCTTTGTGAAATTCTTCCATAGAAAATCTTTCTAAAGGAATTTTTTTGGTTTTTTTACTTGGTAATTTCTTCAGACAAAAAGTACGAAGGAAATCTTCTCTTTCGGATTTCTCTTTGATCTTTGAGCAAATGTTCCCTACCCTCCACAAGGGCACCTACATTTTGTTCACTGCCCTCCGCAAGGGCACTTGCCCTTTCGGCTTTGGGGCACTCCTTTGAACCGTTCGATTAAACTGACCAATTGAACCAACTTTGTTTCAACAGCTCAATGGTTCAATCTTTTGTTCCGCTCATTCAATTGACCACTTGAACCAATCTCTTTGAACCAACTACGTTGAACCTTTGAACCTTTTTGGTTCAAGGTTCAAAGGTTCAACGGTTCAATCTTCCTTCTTTTCACTAAGTCTTTTGAAGCCACTGAACTTACCGAAGCAGTTGAACTTTGAACTTTTGACGAAGTGCTTAACTCTTTAAGCTTGTCAATGTCGTTGAACCTTTGAACCTGTTGAACCTTTGAACTTGTTGAAAGTAGGGTTCAATGGTTCAATGGTTCAATCCTTTGTTTAAATCTTGTCGATGAACATTTTTGGTTGAACCGAGGCATTGAACCAATCTTGAAATTGCCCAAGTGCTGGGAACTTGTTCCTTTGTGAGAACTCACCTATTGAAGCCATTGAACCTACTAGTCCCTTAACTGAAAAAGCTTGAATAATGAAGAATTTGAATGCTCAAAATAATTTTTTGAGAAGGGAAGAGATAATTTTGGCTTGCAGGACCAAAATAGTTCATATGTTGTCCCAAAAATGAGTGACAAATTTTGGGAACAATAATTGGCTCCAGTTAGGGAACTTCCTTCAGTTGAAAACTTGGAACAACTGAGGGGAGTAAAAACCAAAATCTCCAGTGTCTTTTATTATGCCATTGGGTTACAAATTCATGCTACCCAAAAAGAAAGGCACCAGAAAAAATGAAAATAAACAACACAAAATAGAACTAAAGACTATACAAATATACATATGTATAGATGATCTTATTTGATACTTCAAGAATTAAAGTGCTTCAGATGTTGCCCATTATGAGGTAGAGAAAAGGGCGTGCCATCTTGATACTTCAATAGAAAACTATTTTCACCCTTGAGTTGATGGATAGTAAACGAGCCTCTCTAAAGGGAATCAAATTTCCCATGCATTTCCTTTGGTTCTCTTTTCTTATCCCACAACAGGACTTGATCTCCAATATGGAAATCACAATTTTTTGCTTTTTGGTCAAAGAGCTTCTTTACCAGACTTTGATACACAACAATTCAGTCCACCACCATAGTTCACTGCTCATCCATCTCAGTCAAGCACATGATTCTCTTATCGATGGAGCTTTCATATGTCTGATCTTGGACTGCCTTAGCCAATTTCAATGCTGGCAATTCCAAAGTGATTGGTATCTCAACATTGAGACCATAAAGAAGTTGGAAAGGTGACATACCAATTGCCCTCTTAGGTGTAATTTTGTCTACCCATAAAGCATCAACCAATGGTTTATGCCATGTTCATTGGTTGTCATCTACCAACTTCTTGATGATAGTCACCAGGTTCTTATTGCTTGATTCAGCTTGGCCATTCCCTTGTAAAAAATAATCAAAAGAGTGGGAGAGGGTAATCCCATAGTAAAAATAGAACTGAGTAATCTCTTAGGAAGAGAAACAAGCTGCATTATTTGTGATAATCTTGGTTGGGACCCTAAACCTAGAAATGATGTTCTCCTTGAGAAAATCGCACGCTACTTCTAAAGTAGCATGCTTGGTTGGAATAGCTTCCACCCACTCGGTGAAGTAATCTGTAGCTGTGAGGACATAATCATGTCTAGCACTTGAAAATGGGTTTACAACACTAATGAAATTGATTCCCCATTGCTGAAATGGCTCTTCTATCACCACTGGCTTAAGAGGCAAAGCAACTAATTTGGGTCTTCCAACGAACTGTTGGCATAGTTCACATCTTCGTATCCATTTGTATGCATCTTGAAATAGAGTAGGCCAATAATACCTAGCTCGCAGAATCTTATGGGCAATTACAGGAGCAAAAAAATGTCCTCCACAAGCCAGATTATGAAAGGACTTCAAAATCTAATTTTGTTGCTCTTTATCCATGTAGCGAAGGAATACTCCATCAAGGTTTCTCTTATACAGGCCATTGTCCCACACGATAAAATTGTCAGATTTTAACTTGACAGTCCTCCTTTCTTTACGAGACAGGTGAGCAAGATACTCACCATAAGTAAAAAAATGAGTAATACTTGAATACCACTCATTTGTGGTAGAGATAAAGAGGACTATTGGTGAGTCTTCAATTTGTTCTTCTCCATGCTCTGTTTCTTCTGGTTTGTTGTCAGCAATCAATTAACATAGGCCCCTTCCCCGCACTAGCTTCATTGGTTTGATGACTAGATCAAACTCCTAGATTTTAGCAATCCAATTGCCTATTTTTGTTTCAAACTCCTATTGAGTTAATATGGATTTGACTGTGGTGTCAGGAACCAGAGTAGTAGTGTGTGAATTCAGGATGTAAAAATAGAAATATTTTACTGCATTTACCACTGCATAAGCATGCTTCTCTATGTTTGAGTACTTTAGTTCATGAGCTTTAAGAGGACAACTCATGAAGGATATGGGTGATTCCATACCTTCTTTATTCTGTTGAACTAGAATTGCTGAAAGTGTGTGTTTAGAAGCATAACTATACACTGTGAAATCCTTGGTATAATCTGGACAAATCGGAATTGGGGCGTGGGTAATAGTTGTCTTAATATTTCGAAATGCCCATTTGCCTTCTTCAGTCTAGCTGAAAGTGGCCTTTCCCTTCATCATGTTCATAATGTGGAGAGTCTTCTCAGTGAACTCGGGGATGAACAATCGTAAAAAATTTACCTTTCCAAAGAAAGAGTAAACTACAATCTTACTTGTGGGAAGAGTAAGTTCTTGGATGGACTTGACTCTGTCTAAGTCAATCTTTATGCCTTCTCAAGATACAATGTGCCTGAGAAGTTTCTCTTTTGTTACCCCAAAAATAGACTTCTTAGAATTTAGAGAAATGCCATTCTCGCAGCATCATTCGAGCACTTGTTGCAAATAGTGCACATGATCAAGACGATGCTTGGAAAAGACTATTAAATCATCTAGGTACACTACAATGAACTTACCTATTTCATCTTTGAAAGCAAGGTCTATTACTCTCTAAAAAGTGGTGCCAACATTTATTAGGCCAAATGGCATTCTTCGATAGGCAAAGGTGCCCTAAGGGTGGTGAAGACAGTCTTACGTTGGCCTACTTCACCAACTTCAACTTGATTGTACCCTGAGAAGTTGTCCAACATTGATAACATTTTTGAAGGAGTTGATCCATGATGGGCAGAGGATAGTTATCCTTTAAGGATGTCTGATTTAAATTTTTGAAGTCCACACAGAGGTGAATTTCACCATTCTTCAATCTCATAGGTACTATGTTGGCAATCCATGTGGAATGATGGATTGAGAAAATTATTCTAGCATTCAATATTTTATATATTTCAGATAGAATAGTACTTGATATCTTCAGATTGTACTACCTAAATTTTTACTTGTGATGTACTAAATCACTCTTGAGAGGAATCTCATGGCAAATTTTTTTAGGCCTGAGTGACTTCAGATCATCATAGGAGTATGCCAAAACATCTATATACTGGTGAAGCAAAGCAGTGAACTTGAACTTCTCTTCCTGAGTGCAGCACTTCCCAATGTTCACCATCTTGGGATTTTCTTTGGTACCTAGATTTATTTGATCAAACTCCTGGGAGGAGATTGAATCTATTTGCTACTGTTTGATAAATCTGTCATGCTTGTCAAATAGCTTCTCAAGGGAAACCAGGCCTTTTGGGATTTTATTCACTTTAAGTTACAGGAATTCTTGACCTATGTCTGAACTTGATTCAGGGGCTGGTTCAAGCTTCTAAGGCTCACTGCCTTCGAAATGAAGCTGTTCAAAGCTATCTTTTTTACTCCAAGAAGATAATTATTTGGTTGTCACCATTGAACACTTGCCAATGATTGGTATTGTCAAGCACACTTGGTCGAAAGACTAGTTTGATAGTGTACTTGTCTCCTTT
Organism: Torreya grandis; assembly: GCA_037957365.1. Classification (NCBI taxonomy): domain Eukaryota; kingdom Viridiplantae; phylum Streptophyta; class Pinopsida; order Cupressales; family Taxaceae; genus Torreya; species Torreya grandis. The sequence continues at coordinate 63,496 of JARHVA010001156.1, read as the reverse complement.
AAAATTAGGGTGAGGAACCAAGAGAGTTACTGAAACAACCAGTACATCAGCACAGTCATTGAATTCCCTGGGTATGGCAGAGATGTCGAAAGCATCAAAGCTTTGAATTTGATCCCAGACTAGATTGTAGTAGTGGTACAATCTCTCATTTTTGGTTTGATATAGGTTCTTTATCTGACAAACCACCAGTTCAGCATCTCCTTTGGTATGAAGGAGTTTGATGCCTTTGTCTTGAGCAGCCTTCAATATAAGCAATAGAGATTCATACTCAACTGTGTTGTTGGTGTTGTTAAACTGCAACTTGTATGAAGAAAGAAAAATATCTCCTTGAGGAGATATCAACACAATCCCATCTCCTAAACTGGTAGAGGAGCAGTTGTCATCAAATTCTAGAATCCATACCTCATTAGACACTAATTTTTCTTTAGATTCTTCTTCATTTGGAGGGGGAGATTCTTCTACACTTGCACTGCGCTCCACCAATCCTTCTATTGTTCCATCTGAACTAATTTTCAAGTTGACACATTCAAAAATTTTATCAGACATTTCATGGACTTCTTCTGTGGATAAAAATTAATTACCCATGCCTGAAGACTCAAACAAAATTTGAACTTCAGGCGCTGATGTTTGAGTGATCACGTATTTTACTTCCTTCTCAGTGAGCAATCTCTGCATAATGCCTTTGACTGAGATCCCTGCCTCAGATAGGTCCATGCTTAATTTGCCACCAACATCCTTGCAGAAAGTTTGCCCAAGAAGGATCCATATGATGTTGGGACGTCAGCCACCAAGACAATCATCTTGATTCTCTTGTCTAGGAATGCTACAAATGCAAATTGGGCATCCTTGATTTGTCCCAACAATGACACTTATTTGTTTTCCATGGAAAAACATATTCCAAATGTCTTGGTCAGTGTGAGACCAAGAGATTCCACCACTTTGGCAGACATGACATTGTCAGATGCACCTGAATCTATGATGCAATTGTTCAATTGGTGTCCATTTATCAGTAGGGAGACATAAAATGGTTCAGTTCTACCAGGAGTAGAAGGAGGAGTAATAAAAAGGTTATTCTTGGTGGATGTGTTCTTGGGGGGATCACAAGTTACCTTCAAAATTGCTTGTCTTACAGAGATGGCTTGGTTCTTTACACATTGAACCAACTTATCTAACTACTTAGGGTTGGATTACAGAAATTTAAATTTAGACATTTGAATTTTGGTTTTCTTTATATGATCAATTATGTCAAATGTTTGAAATAAACTAAGAATAGAGAATGGGATTTCATCCCTTTAGTTTTTGTGAGGGGGAGGACTAGTCTGTGAATTTGAGGTAGGAGGTGTAGGGATGTTTGATGTACTTACCTTTCTTGCAATCACCAAGTCCTCTGGCTAGAAAGGCAGAGTGGTTCCTCGCTTAGCAATTGAAATTGATGGTTGAGGTCACTCCTCTATTTTTTTTTTATCAGCTTGTTGGGTTGATTGGTTTTTGGACCAGGAGAATACAACGTATGTTCCATCAACTACTTTACCTTCACTTTTGGGTTCATCCTAGTAATTTAAGAAACCAATGATGGAGTTGCCAACTAATTCTTCTTCTCCCTCTATGAAGAGATTAACATCATCTTCTGGGTTCAACTCAGGCTGAAAGGAGAAATCTGATTCTGCTTCAAGATATCTGACTACTGAATTGGTTGGAGGTGCTTCAATGACCAATTTCCCCTGAGGAGGAAGATGATTTGGCTGCCCTTGATTCTTGATAGCTTGGCCTTGGTATGAATGATTAGGGAATGTCTTCCTTGGTATATCTCTATATGAAGTAGCAGATGACATCCCTTGTGCCATTTGCTTTCTAAGAGCTAGTAACTCGTTTGCCAACTTTTACACCATTAGATCAGTGGTGACTGTAGGTGAGTATTCAGAAGATGAAGAAGATTTACCTCTGTTAGGATTTCTCCTTATCTTTCCTGCCAAGATAAGGTCATCTTCTACCTTAGTTGCCAAATCTTGAGTAGCAACAAGGTCTATGTGGCCAACCTATCTCAGCAAAAAACTCACTTCAGGCAGCTATGAGTTGATGAAGAAGCATTTAAGGTTCTCAGGTGTTGGCTGAGCAATTATAGGAATCTGGTTCCTCAGCTTGTCAAACTTGGAAATGAAGTCCCTCATAGGTGCATGAGGTTCCTTCTCCATCTGTGTAAGCTGGGCCAGCAAGGCATGCGCATCTTCTGCAGGCTTGAACTTGACTTCAAATTTAGCTTTAAGAGTGTTCCAGTCAGTCACAGTTTGGGCCTGTAGATGGTAGAACCAGTCTACAATAGCACCTTGCAATGTTTCCACAAACAGCCTGACTGCTACGTCTTCATACTCCATGCCTATCACACCACAGGCTATGCTGAAGGTAGCAATATGTTCATCAAGATGAGCTCTCCCATCACCAAAGAATTTGGGGAAATTCTTCCTTGAACTGCATGGAAGCTCATGTAGAGGTGGGGTTAAGTTGAGTGGGCTAAAAGAGTTACCCCAGGGGCCTTGAACCACCATGATTTGATTATGAAAAAGGGTAATAACAAATATGGGTGGAGTATGTATAGGCAAAGCTCTGCTAACAGTAGAAAAAGAAATTTTATCTTGTGTTGGTGACCTGGTATGGGTAGGAGGAACACTCCTAGATCATTGAACTTGAAGTTGGGGAGGGAACAAATTGAAATTACCCTACTGCACCAACTCAAAAATAGGGTCAACAACACCTTGGGCTCTTTAGCTTCTAGTAAAGCATGGAGTTGCTAGATTGTAGAATAAAAATGGGAAATAACTGGCCCTACTTCAACTTGAAGCCTGAGGCTTCAAACTGCCCACTCTTCCCCAATAGAGTCACCAAAAAATGTTGGGTGAATATTTTTTCACCAGATAACTGATGAGAAAAATAGGTCTCTTCAACCATAGCATAAGGAGATTGGTCGGCCAAATGTGTAGGTTCGCCATATCAGAGGTGGACAAATCTCTCCTCTCATCAAGAGGAGGTTCCCTATAAATATGAGGAGCTATATACTATATATATAAGTAGAAAATAACACTCAGGGGTAGGACTACACCATCCATCTCTTTTTTTTAGAGATGATGTTCACAGATAAAGGAGAAATCCTAGTGATAATACTGAAGGCACTTCTCTTCTTTCAGAAGTGGTCTTATAGTAGGGCGCAAGAGTTCTTTTTAGTGGGTAAATAACAAGTAATAAGGGCGTAGTAACCAACAAAATGAGGTGTAGCACAAAGTCTCCACCTTAACTGCCCAAAGAGTGAAATACGAAGGATAATGGGGGCACAAAGTCGTCCCAAGATCTTTTACATAGAAAGAAACTAAAAATACATTGAAGATAATTGTGACAGCACAAAGTCTTTCCACAATTGGCTTCAGGACACCTTCCTGATTACTTCTACTAGTTCTGCTTGTTAAATTAAATAAACAAGAATGCTCCTAGGAAACGGACATAAGAATAATTTCCTAAAATAACACAAGCTATAACAGCATAAAGTCTGAAAGTAACTTGCTTTCTCATTCAGATAAAGAAATATGATCAACAATCTAAGCTCAAAGTCTCAGTAATCACCTTTCAATTTGGGCAGAGTTTTGCTTCTATAATGGAGAGATCTCCTTTTACATAAAAGAAGAGATTATAATATATAGCAGCCAAAAAAGGCTTGACACTTTATTCCATGGAATGGCCCATGCTGCATTCAATGCCTTAAATGCATTTTTAGTTCTATCAAGGGGCCATGCTTGGAATAGTGCATCAGCCTTAACTGTGGCGTGCCAATTCATCTCATATGTCTCCTCCCAAGTATAGGCTGCTTGGTCCTTTCCTTCTTATTTGCACAACTATCCACTTTGGCTTTACTTCATGGAAGAAAAATAGGTCGCGTCTTTGATTTGGTGTGCTCAGATGACTACTTGGTCGACTGTTTCACCTACCAAAAGCAACTCTCTCATAGATATTTCAATATCTTCTATAGCCTTCTCTTCTTTCCTATTATAATTAGAGCTCTCGGGCTATCTTCTTTAGCTAGTCACTTGGTTCATCCTTCAAGTTTTGTGTTATATTTGAAAATTAATGGATATTCCATTACCTTAAATTTGACATCCATGAGGACGTCAGTGGTTGCTAGTTGTTTGAACCATATTGAACCATGAACCTTTGAACCTTTGAAAGTTCATTGGTTCAATAGTTCAATAGTTTAAGCAGTCTTTATCGGCTCCTTGGTTCAATCGCTTCCTTGCTCTTTGGTTGAACCATCTTTTTGAACTGGTCTTTGAAATCTTTCGCTTCCTTTTCTTGGTGCTTTCTTTGAACCTTTGAACCTTTTTGGTTCTAGGTTAAATGGTTCAATATCTTTCTTAGAATCCTTTATTTTGGCCGTCTTTTGAAGCCTTGAAATTCCTTCAGCTTTATGTCTTTGGAACAACCTGAAGGGAAGGTGTCCCTTTGGGTCTTTGAGAAAGGTCTATTTTCTAGGTGCTGAGAGCCCCTCGCAAGGGTACCTACCCTTCAGGATTCTTCGGGTGGCCTTTTCCTTCAAATCTTTCAGAAAAAATGTCTGAAGGAATTCCTTCATACATTTTGTCTGAAGGAAATCTTTCCTTACCTTAGCCGCTTTTCCGCCGGGCTTTTGATCATTCCTTCAGACAAATTTTTTGAAGGAATTCGTTCGAACAATTTGTCCAAAGGAATTGCCTTTGTGAAATTCTTCCATAGAAAATCTTTCCAAAGAAATTCTTTTGGTTCCTTTACTTGGTAATTTCTTCAGACAAAAAGTCTAAAGGAAATCTTCTCTTTCGGCTTTCTCTTTGATCTTTGAGCAAATGTTCCCTGCCCTCCTCAAGGGCACCTGCCTTTTATTCACTTCCCTCTGCAAGGGCAGCTACCCTTTTGGCTTTAGGGCACTCCTTTAAACTGTTCGATTGAACTGACCGATTGAACCAACTTTGGTTCAACAGCTCAATGGTTCAATCTTTTGTCCAGCTCATTCAATTGACCACTTGAACCAATCTCTTTGAACTAACCACGTTGAACCTTTGAACCTTTTTGGTTCAAGGTTCAACAGTTCAATCTTCCTTCTTTTCGCTAAGTCTTTTGAAGCCGCTGAACTTACCAAAGCGGTTGAACTTTGAGCTTGTGACGAAATGCTTAACTCTTTAATCTTGCCAACATTGTTGAACCTTTGAACCTGTTGAACCTTTGAACCTATTGGAAGCGGGGTTCAATGGTTTAATGGTTCAATCCTTTGTTTGAAGCTTACTGATGAACATTTTTGGTTGAACTGAGGTGTTGAACCAATCTTGAAATTGCCTAAGTGATGGGAACTTGTTCCTTTATGAGAACTCGCTTGTTGAAGCCATTGAACCTGCTAGTCCCTTAACTGAAAAAGCTTGAAGAATGAAGAATTTGAATATTTAGAACAATTTTTTGAGAAGGGAAGAGATAATTTTGGCTTGTAGGACCAAAATAGTTTATATGTTGTCCTAAAAATGAGTGACAGATTTTGGGAACAACAATAGTGATGATGATACTGCTCATGATATGATAGATGATAAAATGTGCAAACTAAAATTTGATCCACTTGATCACTTTTTGCATAACTTGTTGAAGGAACAGGTCATGGTACATATAGTATCAATCCACTTTAAAAAGAAGCAACACTAAATCCAAATAAGGGGAACACAACCATAACAAATGAACATGTAAATGCTTGTTACTCAATTCACCCCTCTTAGTTAAAAACATTGAGCCAACCTTACAAAGGTCACATACAAATATACCATGTGAACAATGTGGAGTCTTCTCCAGAAGCTTCATAACCTACCAAAAGGAAAAATCCTTACTATATTTCGAATGAGAATTATATTTCAAAATGACCAAAGCATGAAGAGTTGACTATTACTACTAATATTGATGTGGTATATTACCACCATCTTCAATTTGATACAAACAAGTGGGATACAACTTGTAGAATATAATTCCTTGAACAATTAGAACATACTACAAATGAATTCATATACTCTCCATTGATGTCAGAATCTCATGGATACATTTGGTTACCTGTTGCTTGTGGTACATGTGTGGTGACTGTAATCATACTTCTTATGACCCTACTACTCCCTATGATTACACATTGACTCATGTGTAGACTACCACACCTAATTATCCTAATTTGAGTCATTTTCCACTCGTATGGACCTTTCTTGCATCATACATCCATCCCCTATACATCTTCAGCATCTATTTTTCCTTTTGTGCATAGACATGCAAGCTAGATAGCTCTCAAGGCTCTTTCAAAGGCCTATTGACCACCTGAAGTGGCCATTGTACCCAATTCATATCTTAGGGAGGAAACCCATATCCTAGGCTACATGTTTCCTTCATAAAAGCCATGGTTTAGGCTGCGGCCCGAGTAGAACGTGCAAAAAAAAGGCTCCAATTTGGCCCAAATGGCTAGAAATGACTACTTTTTGGTCTTTAGCAGATCAGGGTTGACATATATGATGTTTCATCATTCATTTTAGCCCCTTTATCCTTCATTTTTTCTTTGATCATCACACTCAAATTTTTTTTGCCTTCTTGAATCTCACCTGGTTTATTCTTGGCACACTTAGCTTTTATTATGATAGGGGATGCCCTACTATTCTACAGCTAATCCTGGTGATTCACATTGCTCTCTATAATGTTCCTGAAGCTTGAGGGTTGCTCCTAGCTCCCTCAAGACTCCATTTCACCTATTCTTGTGATCCATATATTGGATCTCTCTCAGTTGGTATATTCTCCTTCACCTCTTCCACTGCTTTTGGCTCATAGTTTGGACTCAACTTACACACATCCTAATCCTCCTCCTTCATTGATTCCTAACTTGGATAATAGGTTGGTAGAAAGTATTCACATTATTCTTGAGTTTGATATGAAGGGAATTTTCTATGCAAATTAAAATTCCTATTTATTTTCAGTAGTATATATGCTAGGTTTTGATTATTTTAGTGATTTAGCTTATTTAGGGCATTATCTAGGATAGTTTCTAAAGGTTTATGTATTTGTATGTGGTTAAGAATATCTTTCATTGCTTGAAATATATTTCATTATATGTATGTTTTCTTTGGAAACATTTCTCATTACATAATAGAATCCTAAATGCTCAAAATAATCTATACAATTCACATAAATAATTTCCTCTCTTGCTAAACCAAAAAATTACATTATTAGGAAACAATATTGTTGAGAAACAAAGAGAATAGCTTAGGCTTAGATTAGGCATGCTCTTGCACCCTTGCTTGAAAATTTATTTACTTTCTAAAACATCTTTCATTTGGCCTAAAAGTGTGTTTTATTTTAAGTTTATGCATTACTTGATAGCTTTCTTTATTCGGCATTGTTATTTCTATAATCTGTATGCAAATAGTTTTCTAGTCTTGGCTACTTGATTTATTGTGGTTATATCCATTATAGATACATTTACATCCTTTATGCACTTGATCGTGCTATCCCTAACCTATTTTACAAATCTATCTATAGTTATGTGTAAGCTGGTAAACCAAATAGCCTTTATAGATTTCTAGTAGCCCATAGAAGCCTTGAGCCTTGTAGCCTTATAGTTATTCGTTTAAGTACCTTATGTATGCCCTACCAAACACTAGATTTTTCATTCATATTATTAGAGCTACATTCTAGCACACCTAGTGGGACCTCGCATATGATCTCATACTATTTATATCCTATTTAAAACTCTTTCAGCTAACTCCCCTCTGTTAACTGTTAGGATTTGCTTTCAGTTGTGTTTTGACTCTTGCCTTGGGTTATTTTACCCTAATTTGGTTTTGTATCATTCTCCCTATTGGTTCTCCATTTGTTTTCCTTTTCTATTATCTCATGTGTTTTTCTTACTTCATTACATCCATGGCCAACCTCCCTCCCTTGGGATGCCAATCCCATTGGATTTAGGGTCTTATCCCTAAGCTCACTCATAAGCAGGCTATGACTGTAATGGAATGTCATAGACACCATAGGATCTAGGAGGTTCCCTTGACCTAACATGGTGACTTAGACCCTCTCACATTCCATAAGGAACAAGATTGATAAGTCTATAACCAAAAAACTCGATCCCCTTTTCACTAGTCTAAGCTTCATTCATCTGAGGATATTTTCCCTCATCGTCATGCCATGATTCATTCACCCGTTCGAGGTGATGAGGACCCCCTTACATGATTGAGACTTTGTGAGATACATGATATCATTGATGATTGTTGTAGATGCCTTCAGGTGAATGAAGTTCACCTTTCACCCCCTAGGAGTAGGCAACATGCTTCTTTTGGAGATAGAGATCGCACCTATTCAATTTCAAGTGCTTCAACTAGTTCTTGTGTGAGTTTCCTACCTCTTTCTTGGCAAGAGATTATACAACAAGAACCCCCTTGTGTCCATCTTGTGGGACATAGGTACTCAAACTTGACAAGGCATCTTTGTCATGAGGAGTCCTCACATCCTCCTAGTCCTTATTTTAGAGTCTCAGATGAGTGTGCTAATTTGGATCACCACCTATAGACTAGAGATCTATGGGATACCTATCTTGAACATCAACACCCTTAGGTTTAACCTCGTCTAATAGCACATGACCAACATCATGGAGACCTAGGTCACCATGACTATTTCTATGAGTATGCCACATCATCCCTATAGATAATGGTATCCTTCCTGTGATCATTTCCCACCCCATGGTAAGGATGATTTCTAGCATGAACATCTTCCATATTAGGAGCCACCTCGACATCATCCCCTCCATGATCAGGGTTATGATGAGGTCTATTGACATAAGAAACATCATCACCATCATGAGCCTCCTCTCAGAGCTCATCACCAAATCACTATCAATCATGCCTACGAGGATCTTCATAGGAATCCTTTATCCCCTTGAGTACATGTTATTCTCCTTCTTACTCCTATCCCTAAACTACTTAAGTTCAATGGGACTAGGGACTCTAGTCCCATAGAGCATATTACAATATTTATGATGGCATGTATGGATTAGGAATAAGATGAAGGCATGATGTTGAAGATCTTCACTCATTCTCTATGAGCCAAAGTTCTCATTTGGTTTCAAAATCTACCTCTAGAATCTCTTTCTAGTTTCCAACTCCTTTTGGATGACTTCCTTCAGTACTTTAATATCTATAGATTATTTAACCTTGACATCCAATCACTTACTTCCATGACACATGCCAAGGGTGAGTCAAACTTTGATTTTGTATGTAGGTGGTGCTCAACCATCCATAAATGTAGGATACGGTTCTTAGATGATCAAGTTTATGACATGTTCATGTGAGCATTGAGGCTAGAGGTTCACCTTGAGGTCCTCAAGCATAAACCTACCTCGTATGATGAACTTGTTAATGAGTGTTTGAAGATTGAAGTATTTAAGGTGGGTGCAAGCATGTGTCATGTGCCAACCCAAAATTCATCCTCTTTACATGATCACAACCATAACATGACTAACAATGGTGCCACTAATTCTCCTCCTAAGAAGAAGGACAAAAAAATAGTTGTGAGGTGAATGCTTTGAGAAAAAATCTAGCTGAGAAAAAGGCTTTCAAATTAAGCACATCAAAACCATGAATGTTGTTTCCTTATGACTCTACCAAGTTTTATAATTTCCATCAAATGAAGGGCCACAATGATGTCATTTATGCTACCTAAAAATCTAGTGCACAAGCCTCACCTCCATCTCAGAGTTCTCCACTTGCAAAACCCAACTACAAATTAAATGTGTTAAAGGAGCCTCACCTCCATCTCAGAGTTCTCCACTAGTAAAACCCAATTGCAAATTGAATGTGTTCAAGAAGCCTCTATCTAACCATGATAAGGAGAATAAGAAGAATAAGAAGAAATCCAAGGCTAAGGCCCATAGTTCCCCTTCTTGCTCTTCTACCTCTTTTAACTCCTCTTCCCAGGCTGACTCGAGAGGCAAAGTGAAGTGCAAGAGTAGCAAGGTCATTATTGCTATTGACATTGTCTCTATTAGGTATGAGTGCTTTATCAACATGCACTCAGGTCAAGTCACCATCCCCATTGGAGAGACTAGTGGTGTTGGGCCTCTTGTCCAACCCACAGGGGTAGGGAACCCCAAAGTCAAATTTGACTTTATGCATAATATCCCTCCCTAGGCTAGAAAACATCCTTACTTCATCATAAAGGAGTTACAGGGCCTGTCAGTTGGGATCTCCATTTGGGACCTTCTTTGCCTTTGCCCTGAGTAAAGGGGCCTCATCTTTGATGAGCTTGGTCTCTCTCGTGAGGGCTCATTATTGGATGATGTTGAAGTTTTTTCAACTCTGATGCATTCAAGTACCCTCACTCTCTTGTATTATCTTTTGACCCTTCCTCCTTGTCAAACACTTTGGTTCTTGCAACAAGGGCTCATTTCCCTTTCTACATTAAGACCTTTATTAAATATTATCATGTTAAGAGATGCATCATTAAAAAAGGAACTACATTGAATATCATGCCCCTATATGTGTTCAATGAGCTTGGGATTAGTTAGAAGAAGCTTTCTAATTCTTGCCACAACTATGTTGGTTTTAACAATGACATGGTTGCATAAGTGGGAAATGTGAAGATCCAAGTCAAGTTTGGCCCCAAGACTATAAGGATTGAGTTTTCTATGTTAGATTTGGATCTTTCATATAATATGATTCTTGGCCATCCCTAGACCATTGCCATGTAGGCTGTCACATCGGCCATGTTTTACATAGTTTGGTTCATGTATGAAAGTGAGGTTTATACCATGAAGGTTGACCCAGATCCCTGAGCATTAATTTATACAAAGAGAAATCCCTTAGGTGAGGCTTTGGTTGTCTCCTCATGGGGATCTATGGACTCCCACACACCCCCTACTTTTGAGTCTCATTTTATCAAGGATGAATGTTATGATCCGTTGAGTATCAATCAACATTCACTCCTTTGGAGTTTGACACGCATCGACTGACTCCCTCTTCAACTCTATGATGCTAGGTTAGCTCTTCTTTCTTGGAGACTTATTTTAAGATGTCTCCTTAGATGTTGAGCTTCCCCTCATGTTGCACTTTTCCCATCAGAGTATAGGCTTTCTCAATGCATCTCTCGTTGAGACTATTAGAGTAGTTGAGTCTAATCTCAAATGTTATTTCATTCATGTTATGACATGCAACCTATTCAAGGAGAGAAAGACTTATGTCAAGCTCATCAGAGCCTATCATAAGTGCCATTATCCCACTGATTAGGTAGGTTTGGAGATCTCTCTCTCTAATAGCCCAACCCCTGGCATCCCCACAGTGCATGTCTTGGTAGTTGAGCCCGAAGAGTTATACTAATCATTCCCTCTCATGCCTGAGGGTTTCAAGGAAGGTAATGCTATAGATGTTGAAGGATTTGTAGATCTCAACCTTGGCACTTTAACAAGGCCAAAAATCATCAAGATCAGTGCTAGCCTTGATCTAGAAGAATGAGATGTCTTAGTTGTTTTTATGCATAAATATTTGGATGTATTCATTTGGGAATACATTGATATGAAGGTCATGGATCCCAATGTTGTTATCCATAACCTTGTTATGGATGATGGGGCCCATCTCGTTCACCAAAAGCAATGACCAATGGTGGTCAATGTCTCTCAATTAGTCAAGGTTGAGATTGAAAAGCTCATTCAAGTTGGTTTCATCCAAGTCGTTGACTACTTCAAATGGGTTACCAACATCATCCCTATTCTCAAGAAGAATGGAGTCATTCACATTTAAATCAAATTTTTAGATCTTAGTTTGGCTTATCCAAAGAATAATTTTCCCACTCTTTTGATCGACCAAATTGTAGACTCCATGGCTAGTTTTGAGATCATGTCCCTCATAGATGGATTATCAAGGTACAACCAAATATGGATTGCACTCAAAAACCAACACAATATGACATTCACTACTTGGTGGGGTACCTTCTTTTATGCCTTTCAGTCTAAAGAATGTTGGGGCCACGTATCAATGTGCCATAACCCACATTTTTCATGACCTCATCCATAAGATTATGGAGTGTTATGTCAATGACCTCTTCAAAAATATTACAATTAAGATGAGCATGTGTGAGACGTCAGGTTCATATTTGAGTGTCTTGGGGAGTATCACATTAGCCTTAACCCCAAGAAGTGCATTTTTAGTGTTTCTACTGGAAAGATTCTTGGCTTCCTCATTTTGTAAAGAGGCATTGAGGTGGATCACAAAAATATTGAGGTGATCCTTGAGATGCCTCCCCCACACAATCTCATTTAGTTGCAGTCCTTCTTTGGAAGACTCAACTTCCTTAGACATTTCCTCGAGGAATATGCTCATAAATCCATACCCCTCACACATCTCTTACGTAAGAATACCCTGGTTTTATGGTCTCCTGAAGTCCAAATGGCTTTTGAGGAACTGAAGTGCATGCTTCACAATCCTCCCATCTTGATGACACCCATTGAGGGTTGCAAGTTCATCTTGTACACCTCTGTCACTAATCTTTCCATCAGGGGCATGTTGTGTCAAAAGGATGAGTCTAGTAGAGAGAGTTATTTACTACATCTATAACACTCTAGTTGTCCCTGAGTTCAACTACTCTCTTGTTGAGTGGCAGTGCCTCTCCCTCATCTTCACCATGAAGAAGTTGTGACACTACATGTTGGGCCAAACCACCAATGTGATTGTCCAATCTAATCCACTCTGCTATTTTCTTGACAAGACACATCTTGTTAGCTAGACTATGAGGTGGAGCATGCTTCTAAAAGAGTTTGATCTCTATATTGTTAACCAAAAGTCCACCAAGGGTTTAGTTATAATTTATCAACTCACTGAGTGATCGCTACCCAATCTTAGCATAAAATTGGTTAATGATGCCTTCCCTTATGAGATGGTTTACTCGATTGATCAAATTAAGGTCTCTAAGTGTGATTGGTATCAAGACATTATATGTTACCTTAAGACTCAATCTTATCCCATCGACACTCCATACAAATGCTATTAGATCCTTAAGCTCATCACTTGATATGTCATCATAGGAAGAGAGGTCTAGATGGCATGTTGATATAGTTCTTAGCCCTTAAGGACACCTCTCTCACATTGGAGGAGTCTCATGAGAGTGCCTTGGTGGCCACTTGGGAGGGCAAGCCACCACTCAACGTATTATCAAGATGGGCTACTATTGGCCCACCCTTGTTAAGGATGCCATCCAATACATGAAGAAGTGCAAGATGTGCCAAGTCATTAGGGATGCTATCAATGCCCTTGAAGGCCTCTTGCATTCCATTTTATCCCCTTGGCCCTTCTTGATTTGGGCTATTGACTTTGTCGATGAGTTTAAACCTACCTCTTCTGATGGCCATCATTGGTTCATCACTACCACTAACTATTTCATGAAATGGGTTGAGACCACGCCTCTTAGTGGCATGTGAAGGAAGACCATTACCAAGTTTGTCCTAAACTAACTCATTTATAGGTTCAAGGTTCTCACTGTGATTATGGTTGATAATGGCTTGGGATTTTAAAACCTCAAGATGCATGAACTCATTGAACGCTTCAAGTTCAAGTTATTTTTCTCCTCCACCCATTACCCCAAGGGAAATGGGTAAAATGAATCTTCAAATAAGACTTTGAGGAAGATGAATCTTTGTACCATTGCTTAGTATAAGCATGATTGACATCTCATGCTCTATCCTACCCTTTAGGTCTACTAGACAGCCATGGGGGCAACCCCATATGCACTTGTATATGGGTCCAAGGTTGTTCTTCCTTTAGAGGTCTTAATCCCTTTCTTGTAGGTTAAGATGTTTAGATCCCTCTCTAATGATGAAGAATGTGCTGCTCACCTTATTGAGCTTGAGTAGATAGATGAACACTGCATTGATGCTCTTGAACACAATCATGCTTACCAACACCATCAATGTCACCAATTAAAGAAATTGGTGCACCCACGTCTATTCAAGGTAGGTGATACAGTCCTCATTTTTGATAAGGAACACTACAAGAAGGGCGAACTCATGCACAAGTGATTTGGCCCCTTCATTATCATTGCCTCTCTAAAAAATGGGGCTTATCATCTCTCAACCCTTAAAGGTGATCCCCTATGATACCCGATCAATGGGTTCTACCTCAAGACATTTCATGTTTAGGGCATACATGGCCCTCCAGGAAAGTCACCTATGGTGGTAAGGCAAACCTTTCCTCTCTTCTCGTACCACTAACCTCTATGTCACTTGTATATGTATGTGCATGTGGGATCTTTATTAGTAGTTCTTATTGTCTAATCACATGTATCTAGTAGTCTATATCAGATGAAACATACACATCACACACAAAATAATATACACATGTGCTAATAATGAAAAATGATTGTATATATATATATATATATTACAAAAAATACATATTTTTTTCTCTAGGTACATCACATGGCTTTCTCTAAGCCTGGGCTCATAGTCCCCAAAATTACAACATATGTGGCTACATACACAATACTATCCCAATCAGTCTAAGACTGGGATCTATCTATGGTATCCCTGATTTAGGTAGAGATCTTGATCTCTACCTCCTAACCAGTTGAGCCATGGTCTCCTCTAGGGTAGCTAATTGGTCTTCCCTCTCCCCAAGTTCCTCTACTCCTCTGGTCTGCTCTCGAGATAGCTTGAATCATAGTCAATCAATCTCAGCCTCTGCTCTAGCCAATTTTACCTCAACTCATTCTATAATTATCTCTTATTGTTCTATGACTACCTCATTTCATACTGACTCTACCTCTACTTGTGGTATCTAGTGTCATGCTCTCACAAGCTTGAGCAATTCTCGTGCACCCACCCACTAGAAGTGAGTATATGGGTCTTCCCCCACTAGTATATGTAACACCTACTCTATAAGTGGTGTCGCCACCACATCAAGGAATAGTTCCCTCAATAGTAGGTCTACCTAGGCTCTAGTCTAGCTAGGCCAGTCTCCTACACACACACATAGTGTATGTGTTAGTCACATGTCAGCTCTCACAAAAGGATGAGTACAAAATATTAAGTGCTATCTAGCAAATACACTTTTCTTACCTGGTCATGCTGATGGCCTTTATGGCCCTTTGGCAGGTCATGCTCCTCTTGGTGGTGGTGCTATTTATTGTGGTTATTTCTCTCTACTATTGGCTCACTCACTCTATCTTGCTTTCCCATCATGTTTAACCCCAACTAGCCTAGGCTATGCTTGTCTCTCCTACACTACCAGATCTTATCTCCTTGGATGTTGGTATGGCCCCTATGGACCTTGAAACTCCTCCTTTCTTATATGGATCTCCACCCTCGTATCCTTCAGCCATACCATGAATCTATATGGATCTTAGATGTAGCTACGCACTATATCCTAATCTAAGGTGTTTTGCATAGGCCCAACCCTATCTATGAAGTGTACAGCCCATGCGACACTCTTCTCTAGTGCAGGTTATGTATTGCTACCACATGGTACCTCAGTCATGTTAATGGGAGTCTCTTGTAAGCCCAAGCTAATAGTAGGATGGGTTATGTCAATCCTCTTGCCCCTATATGTCAGATGTGATCTAGCTATTGGTATAGTCCACCCAAGATATACTAGCCCCATGCATATCTATATCCTCCCTCTGCTTGCTGGACAAATCCTATCCAAGATAGTGGTAGTCTCCCCATACTTAGGCCAATGTAGAGCCTCTAAACTATAGTGCCTACTATCACTATTCATAGTGGTATAACTCATGGTGATAACTATGTTATCTATATTCCATGGTTGTTTTACTCTCAATAGGGTCCCACTAGGTAGAGCTCAATTGTGGTTGTGTCTTGTACTTATGATAGCTCTATCTCCCTCCCATAGGCTCCACCTTGTAGAGCTAGTAGATGTCCTCAATGCTTAAAATGACCTCTATCTTAGGCCCCAACTGGAATACATGTCTCTCAAGTACCCATGTGGTCACCAATGTGTTCACTAGGTCCCTAGAGTAATGTAATGAAGGCACATGTTCTAGTCTCTAAAGTCTTATAGTCTATAGGTGATCTTGGTCCTCCATAGGTAGAACATCTACCTCCTTAGCCAACCATGATGGGACTCTCTCCTATTTGGTCACCTCACATGGTCTATCTCTTTATACTAGTTACTCCTTTGCCTGTGAAGGCTCTCCCTTTACTAGTACACTAACTCCTCAGTGTGTCTATAAAATTAAGCAACATGTAAATGGATTAGTGTCACTAGCCATGAAATAATCAATTCAAATAAAAAACAAATGTTTTGAGCTATTTTTCAATTTCCCCTTCCTTTTAACCTATTATAGGCCCTTTTGGGCCTTCTCAAGCTCCCCAGGGTTTGTTTTGGGGCCTTTCTACCCTAGGCTACAAATTTCTAGGCAAAGCTGTAGCCTAGTAGTGACCCAAGCTATGACCCCTATAGCCTAGCAGTGTCCTAGACTGTGGATTTGCCTAACAAGGCTATAGCCTGGGGTGTGGCCTCTTGAGGAGCCCTAGGGCTCCTCATTTCTCTTTTTTGGGACCACCATTTGACTTCCCATTTGTTTGATGTGTTTCCCTTAACCTCTTAGTCATTTTGACTAGTTTTTCTATTCAATTCATCCATCGAATCATTTAGATTCAATAAAAATGGTCTTTGGGCCTTTCAAACCCCAAAAAATGAGCAAAATTTGACAAAATTTTAATCAAAGGACTTACTCGGACCATCATGTGCACCTGTGGAGTACTCCCGCATCCTTGTTTATTCTGGTTGGGCTTTGGTGGTTGGTGAGATCTCCCTAGGCTCTCTCAGAGTGAAAATAAGTGTGGAAATGATTCACTTTTCACTCTTTTCCCCCTCTTTTTAGCCCTTTTTCTTGCTTTTTAAGGGCCCTTTTTGGGCGTTTTACCCTTTTTTACATTTAAAACCATAAAACCTCCATCTTAAGGGTTTTGGCTCATTTTGAGCACATTGGAAGCCTCTATTTTTTAATTCGAGGCTTATTTTGGCCTACTCTAGCCCCATTTTGGTCCCTAAGACCCATTTCAAGTCTTTATTGACCTCCCTGACCTGTGCCCCATCTCATGGGCACCCAAGGATAGAAGTTGCTTATTGTGCTTCTTTTAGTTAGTCATTTCTCTATTTTTTGTAGTTAATCCAATATAACATCCATTTTCTCTTTTTTGCCATGGTTGAAGGTAGGTCGTTAGCTATTTATGGTAGTTTGGGACCTGCTATGGTCTTGTTGACTGGTCTTCATCTTCTACAAACTTCCCCCACTTTCTATTATTACTTTTTACCATGGTTTACATTGGTCAACTGCTTTGTTTGTGACTTGGTTTCATTGTTCATTTTCCTTGTGCAACTCACTTATCTTGCCTTGTTTTGAGATCACCTTTTTACAGTTACTAGTCTTGCATCCTTGACCCCCATCATGGTGCACCTCTCAATGGTGATTCACATAGATGATAGTAGTCGGGGCAACCCAAGACTGGCTACTATGATTTGGGTTATCAATGATCTGTGGGGATATGATCTTATTTTAGCTAGTTTCTTCCTTACCAATGAGATGAATAAGGTCATTGAGTATCATGTAATTATTGGTACCTTGACTGATGCTCATGAGTTAGGCATGTGCTATGTGTAGTTATTATCTGATTCACTCTTAGCCATGTCTCAACTCACCAGTGCCTGGGTCATCCTTAGCTTTGAGTTACTCCCCCTTTTCAAGGTGATGTGTGATATGCTCTCATTCTTTAAGGATGTCTTGATCACCCATATCCCTTGCAAGGAGAATACTAGGGCTGACACCTTAGTGAATGTCATTCTATATTATATGATTTGATTTGATATCACTTATGTCCCCTTCTTTGTAGGAGTTGGCACTGAAACTAGAGTTGGATTATGTAGCATTTACACTCTCACCCATGGATCACACCATTGACTTCTTCTGCCACCATCCTTAATTGGTAAGTGTAAGTAATATTCTCTTTTATCTTTTTAGTTCTTCTTTTACTTTACTTTTTTGTGGTTTTCAGGTGCTATACAACACTCTTTGTTCATTCTAACATCGACTGCTTGTAACTTAGGGGCATATGTAATCATACTCCTATGACCTTACTCCTCCCTATGATTACACATCAACTCACATGTAGATTATTGACCTTGGTTATCTCACTTTGATTCATTTTCCACTCACATGGACCTTTCCCACATCATACATCCATCCCCAACATCTTACTACCCTTTTGCACATAGACAAGCCCTCTAAATACCTCTTGGGGCCCTTTTGGAGATCTGTTGACCACCTAGAGTGGCCATTTGACCCAAGTCATAGTTTAGGATGGAAACCCATGACCTAGGGCACATGTTTCCTTCACAAAATCCATGACCTTGGTTGTGGCCCAGGTAGAACATGCAAAAAAAGGCCCTAGTTTGGTGCAAATGGTTAGAAATGGCTACTTTTTAGTCTTTGGCAGATTAGGGTTGACATATATGATGCTTCATCATTCATTTTAGCTCCTCTTTCTTGCACTTTTTATCTAATCTTCCCATTTATTCATCACACTAAAAGCTTTTTTGCCTTCTTGAATCTCACCTGGTTTATTCTTGGCACACTTAGCTTTTATTATGACAAGGGATACCCTACTATTTTGTAGCTCATCTTGGTGATTCACATTGCTCTCTCCAATGTTCTTAAAGCTTGTGGGTTGGTCTTAGCTCCCTCAAGACTCCATTGTACCTATTTTTGTGCGGCATTTATTAGTTCTTTCTTAGTTAGCAAATTATCCTTCACCTCTTCCACTACTTTTAGATACTAGTTTGGACTCAACTTATACACAACCTGATCCTTCTCCTTCATTGCTCCCTAGCTTAGATAATTGGTTGGTAGAAAGTCTGCATACTATTCTTGAGTTTGATATGAGGTCACTTTGATATGCAAAGTGAAATTCTTATTTGTTTACATTAGTATATATGTTAGGTTTTGATGTGTTTAGGGCATTATCTAAGATAGTTTCTGAAGCTTTATGCATTTGTATGTGGTTAAGAATATCCTTAATTTATTGAAATATTTTCCGTTATATGTCATGTTTGCTGTAGAAACATTTCTCATTACATAATAAAATCCTAAATGCTCAAAACAATCTATACAATTCGCATAAACAATTTCCTCTCTTGCTAAACCAAAAAATTGCATTATCAGGAAATAATACTATTGAGAAACAAAGAGAATAAATTAGGTTTAGATTAGGCATTCTCTTTCACCCTTACTTAAAAATGTCTTTACTTCCTAAAAATTATTTCATTTATCCTAAAATAGCCTTTTCTTATAAGTTTACACATTACTTGATATCTCTTTTTATTCAACATTGTTATTTTCCCAATCTATATGCAAATAGTTTTTTGGTCTTAGCTACTTGATTTATTGTGGTTATACTCATTAGAGATACCTACATACTTTGTGCACTTGATCGTGGTAGCCATAAATTGGTTTAAAATTTCATCTGTAGCTTGGTGTAAGTTGACAAACTGAATAGCCTTTATAGATATCTAGTAGCCCATAAAAGCTTTAAGCCTTCTAGCCTTCTAGTTGTTTTTTTAAGTACCATGTGTATCCCACTGCCAAATGCTAGTGGTTATGTTCAGATTATTGGAGCTACATTGACCACAACTATATGGATACCAAACCATGATCCCCATTTGAAATTAAAGTTTGGGCAATATTGGCTAGTTGAATGGTAAGCCAAGTTGGATACTACAAATATGTGTGTTACTTTTCTTGATATGGGCACAGAGATTTGTATACCACATGATGGATATGGTTATCTATCCACATCATTAGCTCCAGGGATGCCATTGGACAAGTATAATGAATAACATGTAATCCATCATGATAAGCAACACTTTAATTATTTTATAAATGTTCCTACATCTTTCGATGATGAAGACTTCCTTGATTGGAACTCTTAAAAAAAGCACAAATACCAAAAAAAATAAAAAAACATAAAAAATCCAAAAACATTTTCGGCACCTACATGTACTATTGGCTCCCTGACATCTATGTGTTAGTTTCATGTTGAGGGCTAGCATATCATTTACTCCTAAATACACACATTCATGCATACACAGATACATGATACACTTATGGGTGTTGGGATTTGCATCTACTCACATCACTAGGATGTTGGGGGCATCCATCTTCTACGATCTTGATACACACAGGTTATATGATTAGATGATCACTCTAAGCTATCATGTTTGAGCTTACATATATACTTACACATGCCTATTATCCATGATTATACATCATATAAAGTTCTTCATAGACTATGTACTTGAGATTTTTTGCTAACACATTTGATCCATGGGCCACTATGACATATTTATGTTGGTTGTTTATGTTTTTCCTTTACACACTTCCTTGAGTTTTTTTCCTTGATATTGCCTTGCATTTTTGAGCATTTGAACATGTTCCATTGTATATAGCCCTTGTGCCTATGTTTACCTTCTTGGACATTTGAAATTGTCATTTCTTATTGTATGGATATTTAAATATGTTATTCTTTAATTTTTGGACATTTGACTAAGTCATGTCCATTTGATTTTGTGTTGTTTGAGCATGCCCCTTCTTTGTGATCTCCTTGGCCCATTGCTTTTTGACTTGTTTTTGAGTGCTGTTGTGTGTGTGCTTGTTTGCTTGTTGAGTTTTTACTATTACTATCTGGATGTTGCCATGATCTTTATCATGCATTTTAGGCTTACATGTGATCACATTGGTTTTATGTGCTTCAATGATACATTACATAGACATGTTTCTTTCTATATTATACATGGTTAAATTCAAATATTTTATAGTTGTCTTACCCTTTGGAGGTGAGGCAAATTCTAGGTACTATTTTCCCTCACCTCAGAGGGGGGAAATATTGGTGCGTTCATGTTTGGGAAGTATGTTCTCCACACTTTGCACAATTATCTAATTCAGTGGGGGCATGCTATATGTACATGGACTCCATACATTCATAGTTTCTAGATTACAGTGGGGGCATGCTTTAAAAGCATGTTCTCCACATTTATTCAATATCTAATACATATACCAATTTACAGCTTCAGTGGGGACATGTCATATGGACATAACTTCCACATATTCATAGTTTTTAGATTCAGTGGGGGCATTTTTTGGAAGCATGTTCTCCACATTCATTCAATATGGTACTTATATCGATTCACTTATTCAGTACGACATGCTTTGGAAGCATGTTCTCCACACCTACTCAGTATTTAATATCTCTAGTTTATAGTGGGGACATGTTTTGGAAATGTATCCTGCATATTATTAATTATATCAATTTTAGATTTCTCCATATATGGTATAGACATTATTTGGAAGCATGTCATTCACACTTACACAATTATCTAAATTGGCCAAAGCATACAATTATATGATTCTGATACACATTTGTGGCAAAATTATATGCATAGTACTATTAATATGCACAATTTTGGTATGAGACATATCTAAGGTGCATATGTTATGCAACATGTACCTAATATTTCAAAATATAAATTAACAGATTCTGAACTATTGCAAGTACTGATAGGCATATACTTTCATGAACATTAGCAAGCCAATCTACTAGAATAGTTGGTTCACCTTTTGGTATGGTTAAGGTGATTAAATCACTCAATCTTTCTAAATTTTTAGTTTGGACTTGATCATCCAAAATCACTAGGTTATAAGTATCATTGGGTTGTATGGTTGAGCTAATATCAACTACCAGGTGGTAACTCATTTTTACTCCAAAGTTAGGGTGTGTGCCTTCCAACCTCTCTCTCTCTCTCTCTCTCTCTCTCTCTCTCTCTCTCTCTCTCTCTCCTTGGATATATGCACTTTAAATATTTATCTATATTTATCCATATCTCAATTTCAAAGTCTTATAATGATACATCCTCGTAAAACAACTTGCTAATAGACAAGGTAGTTACATCGATACACATGTGTACTCATAAACCTTGCTATTTTAATTTCAAACTATTTCAATTAATTTTTATGAACTATTAATTTGACATTAGATGGGAGGTTAGTTTTGTCTTAGTTTTGTAAAACCAATGAAATGAACACACTAAATTCCTAACACCTCTAGCCTAGACACTAGGGAGATCTTAGGTATCATAAACTAAATGAAAGCATAATAAAAACATCAAAGACACAACTCTTTTACCTTCCTTGGAGCTTCAAATGGCTTTGTTAAATGGTTTTCTTGGCTTGTGCTTCAAAAAGTCTTCATCAATGGAGGTTTCTTGGCTCCTTCTCTCCTTGGCACCTTGGATTTAGTGTTGCTTGGCTTAAGATTTGGGCATGGTAACTTTATTTGCATGAGTCACATAGAACAAATCCTGCATAATAATTCTACAATATCCAAACTTAGAAATGAAGAGGTATGGTCTTGTATTTATAGCCTTAGGAATTAACTCTTACCCAAGGTGAGTTAAGGTTGAGTTTAGGCTTAAAATGGGTTGAAACTAAACCTCAGTGAGTTAAAACTAACTCTAGTAGAGTTAATAATTGTCAAGTAATTATGATTTACAATTACTAAGCATGGCTCTCAAATTAGATATTTAAGGATATTTTCAAAGAGCTTGATAATTCATAAAGGCAATGACGAAAGGCTTTGATATTTTGAATTTTTGAATTTTCTTTTTTAGATATTCATTAATTTCAAATGGATAATTCAACTAGGCATTTAAACTAGTTTAGCTTGTTAATTGATTTTGATTAGCCTTTTTACTCTTTCAAGATTTGATTAAGTTTGAAAGTGCCCTAATTAATAGGTTTATAGGCCAAATTGATAGTTGTGATGCCACAAGGTGATTATGGATGAATCTGTGAGAGGTTATTATTGCATATGATAGGATGCCCCAATTAGGGATGCCTCAACATGATTTGGAGCTTTGATGAATGATGCATAAACAAGTTTAGGATGTTTAATAATTCTTAGGCTTAATTTGTAATGGTTGGTAGGAATCGATCTGAAGTCTGATTAGAAGCCAATTGTGGCCAATTTTAGGTGTCTATAGTTTTCCCTTGTTTGGGAAGGTGTTGCAATCTATAAGCTTAGTAATATCTTCTCAAAAAGTGAAAAGGTCATGTATGCATATGACTTCAACTATAATAGCTGAACTGTAGATGCCCCCTAGAGGGAGTGATTGGCAAAGATGGTCGAGGATCCATCCCTTAGAAAAAAGGAAAATGATGGGGCCAAAAGGTACAATGGGGTGGAAAAGACTAATTTACCCATAAGTAGTTATAATCAGTGGCATGATGAGTTGCCCCAATTGGGCAAACAAACAAGATGATTTTCCCATAGGTGGTTATAATCATCGACATAGGTGGGACAAAAAAGGTAATGATTTGCCTAAAGGTGGTTATAATCATCAACATAGGTGGGACAAAAAAGATAATGATTTTCCCAAAGGCAATTATAATCATTGAAAAAATGAGAAGGGTACCAAGAGAATGATTTGCCCAAAGGCGGTTATAATCATGAAAAAGGAGAATAATAATTTGCCCAAAGGTAGTTATAATCATTGGTAAGATAAAAACATGCCTCAGTTGGGAGGATATAGATAATGGTTTGCCCAAAGGTGGTTATAAACATTATCATAATTAAAACATGCCCCAGTTGGGCAAAAGAAAGATAACGATTTGCCTAAATATTGCTATAATAATTAACCTCCAAATAAAATGAAACATAATGAATTGCCCATAAGTGGTTATAATAATTGGCTCTGTGGATGGGATGGTACACAATGATTTATCCAAAGGTGATTATAATCACAGGCAACACAAGTGGGATGAGACATAATGATTTGTCCAAAGGTGGTTAGAATCATTGGGACTATGATGGGCATTTGATGGCAAATGGATAATGGGGCTTACTTACTGAATCTGTACTCATGGAGGAAGATTAAGCTTGTATAGAGGAGAAAGATGAATTTTGGTAACTTGCTAGCATGGATATGCACATCCTAACTAGCAAGGATTAAAATTCTTTTGTGACTTAATTAATTTATGTTGGGTCAATGATTTGGGTAGATTGGGAAGTTTTCAGGTGCTAAGGAGAAGTACTATGACCTCGTTACTTGTAAGATTTCATGAGCTAATTTTTGTTGTAGCACATGATGGTATGCATCATGATAAAAAACCATGATAACTTAACCAAAATATGCATAAGGACTGACACATGATCCAATAAACAAGTGAAAATAATGCACTAATGATAAAAATCATGATGATAATGTTGATGTATGAATATGGATGGATTCAAGAATAATGCGTAAGGAATTACCCAATGAATGCACATAAACTGAATCAAGGCACAAAAATGAAAGCAAAAAATAGACAGATGAAAAAATATACAAAACATAATATAAAGAGTGAATAAAAACAAAGAAAAGAACATGATACAAACACAAATAATGGTTAATCACAATGTTGGTGCAAACAAAGAACACACAAGACGATAATCATTATCCCAAGGTTATAGGAGATAATGAAACAAATAAACAAAATGGGGGGAATAAAAGAAAAGGAATGGGGTGGACGAGCTAACTCTAGATGCACTAGGCAAGTGGACATTACCTACATACTTTTATGGATGCAAGGTCCAACAAAAAAATTAGGCCAAATGTAGTTCTCCCAGGAGATGGGATAGAAGAAAATAATGAGAAAGAAAACATGATTGATGTTATAGAGGAATATGGGACTGGACTCACAAAATGGTGAGAGCATGGAATGCTAGGCTAGCAAGGATGGGGAAACTAAATGATAAGTGGTCTCTTGTGAAATAACTAGGGATCCCAAAATCCTTAAGGCAAAGAAATGGTTGATGTTGTGATTTTTAGGATTTTCTATATTTTTTACCAATGTTTTTGGAATTTTCTATGTATCTCAACTCATTCAATAATGATGAGATACTAAAAGCTCCAACTCATAAAATGATGAGAGCATTCAAACTTGAAATTAATCATAAAAGGATGAGAGTGTGGCAAAGGATGACTAAGGTAACCTCAACATGAATCAAGAAATACTTACATTGTCCTAGGATTAGACCTCAAGTCATTATAGTTTTGCCTTATAGCGGAGGAATTTGACTAGGTAACAAAAAAATCGTAAACGAGGCAAAGTAGGCAAATGGCACAGTATAGCATAAGAATGGTAAGGTAGTACTTCAAGACATGATAAAGTTATTGTTCTTAATTTTCCCATAGGCAATTATAATTTAGAAACAATGACATATATCAATGATACTAATTTGCCCATAGGTAGTTATAATTAGTAGCACAGTGGTGGTACGTTGATTTTCCCAAAGGTGGTTATAATCAGTAGTAATGAATGGAATGAAATAAGGAATGAAGGATGCAATTGGCAAACCATTATCATACCGCTCCAAAAATGGTCATTGTTTAGAATGTTGAAGCAACTGTGAAAACTTGATCTGAATCCTCTTGTTGAAGGTACCTAGAGAACCAATGGAACAAAACTAAGGTCAAAGGGGTTAGGTAGGGAGGTTAAAAAAAACTTGGTCAAAAGGGAAGGTATGGTAGAATGGTATATGATAGAACAATATGATACAAAGAAAATGTCGATATTACAGTATAACATAAACATGCCTCATAGACAATACTTCAAATCTCTCAAACAAAGTAATGCTTGAGGTGTATAATGTTCATTAGCTAATCAAGTTCATCCCTATTTGGTGTAACGAGCTTGTATGATCAGAGCCATAAATTTTAATAATGATATAGGGGCCTATCCAATTAGGTTTGAACTTGCCTTTGTACTTCTTCTCAGTTATCATATTCTATTGGTTTTTTTTGAGAACAATATCACCAAGTTTGAATTCTCTATGTTTGATGCATCGATTGTAGTGGCCATAGAGTTAGTTCTGGTATGCTCGAAGGCTATTAATTGTGGCCATGCATTTTTCATCAAGTAACTCCAGCACTTACAAGTGAGCTACTTAGTAATCTTCATCATCTAGAACATGTTTCAAAGAGATGCACAAAGATGGTAACTCTACCTCAATGGGAATAATGGCTTTAGTTTCATTAACTAGGGAATATGGAGTGGCTCCCATTGGGGTGCAGTAATTAGTCAGATATGCCCATATAGCACAGAAGATTTGGAGGTACTAACCACAACCCGCATCATTGAAAATCTTTTTAAGGATGCTGATAATGGTTTTATTGGATGCTTCTAATTAGCCATTACTTTGAGGGTAATATATGGTAGAAAAATGTTGAGTAATGTTGTACTTGACATAGTGATTTGACATCTTTATTATTAAATGATCTACCATTATCAAATATAATGTCGGATGGGATACCATAGTGGCAGATGAGATGGTTAAAGATGAATTTGAAAATTTATTTTCTAATCACGTAAGTGAGGGGTATATCTTCAACCCACTTAGTGAAATATTCGGTAGTGGTAAGGATGTGTTTATGGCCATCAAAAGAGTGGGGTTAATATTTCCAATGATTTCAAGGCCCCATATAGAAAATGGCAATGGTGTAAGCATTGGTTTGAGTGTTTCAGATTTGTATGCCTTTGACATTTGTTCACCTTTTGATGTAAGCAGTTGCATCTACATCCATAGTTGGCCAATAATACCTAGCATGTAGGAGTTTTTGGCTAGGATGGCCTCACTTGTGTGGGATCCACATAGTCCTTCATGAACTTCCCATAACGCTAATGTTTTTTATATCGAATTTAAACAATGAAGTAGAGTTCCATCAAAGTTTTGGTGATAAAGGATTGGTCCAAGTAAGGTATATCATGCAACTTGGTGGGTAAAGGATTTTGTTGTTTACAAGATAGGTTGGGTGGCATAATTTGGTCATGAAGGTAGTTATAAAGGTCTGAATACCATATAAAGTTAGGACCAAAAATATCACAAATCATTGTGAAGGTTGAAGGTTCATGAGTAGGTGCTATAAGATTTTTAACGAGGAATTGATAATTTTTTGCCTTGTCTAGATTACAGATCAAAGAGACAATGGTAGCCATGGCATCTGTTGTTATTTTTCTAGCCCTTGGTATATGTTCAAATTATATGTTAGTAATCTATTATTTAAGAGTGTTAACCATGGCCTTGTATGGTACCATCTTGTCATCTTTGGTTTGAAAGTTTTTTGTAACTTGATTGATGATTAATTAAGAATCACCATAAACCTTGAGATGATATATATTCCATTGTACTACGTTATAAAGCCCTATAATGAGTGCTTCATATTCATCCATGTTATTAGTATAAGGAAAGCTGATACAAAATGATTTAGGGATAAGATCCCCTTATGGTGTAATAAATAATAGGCCTACCCTCGAACAATGTGATGTGAATGATCCATCAGCTTCCAATGCTAGTTTTGAAGAGGTGTTTCAATGATGGTCATAATGGACTCATCTGGGCACTAAAAAGTTAGAGGTTCTATATCTATAAGGGGATCTTCAACAAGTTGATCTGTAAGTACTTATCCCTTGACGGCTTTCTAGTTGACATATTTTATCTCAAACTCACTGAGAAGCATGATCTATTTATCCATGTGGCATTGTAAAGTTATCTTGGATAGTAGATACTTGAGTGGATCTACTTTTTAAATAAATATGGTCTTGTTGTTTAACATGTAATGTCATAGTTTTTGAGCTATAAAGGCCATAGCTAAATAGAGTTTTTCAATGGGCATATAATTATGTTCATATGCAACTAGTATATGGATTAGATAGTACACAACATGTTATTTCCCATTATCATCATGCTAAGCTAGAAGTGACCCCAGGGCTTTGTTAGTTGTAGATATATATAGTAAAAATAAATTTCTTGGCATAGGTGGCAATAAAATAGGTGGATTGGCAAGCTAGTCTTTGAGGTGCTGGAAGGCTTTCTGACATTCTTCATCCCAATAAAATGTGTCACCCTTCTTCAGTAAGTGTGTAAATACATGGAATGTATTAGCCAACTGAGAAATGAAATGTCTAATAGACTAAATCTTGCCTTGTAAACTATATAGATGCCTTAAATTAGAAGGTGGTGGCATCTTTGTAATGGTGTGTACCTTGGCTAGAATGACTTTAATGCCTTGGAAAGAGACAATGAAGCCTAGTAATTTGCCTGAAGTAACTCCAAGAATGCAGTTCTTAGGATTGAGTCTTACTTTATATTCAAGTAACCTCTCAAATATCTTTCTTAGTGTGGATGAAAGATCAACCCTGGTCTTATATTTTCCTGATATGTTATCGACGTAGTCTACAACAATATCATGCATCATATCATGAAATATGATAGTCATGAATCTTTGATATGTGGCCCCAATATTCTTGAGACCAAATGACATAACCTGATAACAAAACATTCCCTATGGAGTGGTGAATGTTTTATTATGTTGGTCTTCTGGTGCAATCCATATCTGGTTGTATCCTAAAAATCTATCCATTAGTGAAAGCATTTCATACCCAGATATGGAATCAATTATCATGTCAATGTTTGGCAAATGAAAGTTGTCCTTAGGGAAGGCCTTATTTATATCTCTAAAATCAATGTGGATTCTAATGCCTTTTGGTTTTTTGCTAAATAGCACAACATTCAAGATCCACTCTGAATAGTTGATCAATTGAATACATCTGACTTCTAAGATTTTTTCCAAATCTTTATTTACTAATATAGCAATGCAAGGATGCATCTTGCACATTTTATGCTTCATGGGTTTGGCATCAAGATGTATAATAAGGTGGTGTACAACCAAGTTGGGGTCCAAACCTAACATGTTGGAATATGCCCAAGCAAATATATCAATAAATTCTCTCAAAAGCGATGTAAAAATTTCACATTCTTCCTTAGTGAGGGATATGCCTAATTTAATCCATTTCAGGTTGTCTAGAGTTCTGATGTTGACTTCTATAGTGTCCTCCACAAAAAAAGTTGAACCATCTTCTAGAATGGTTGGTAATGATTAAAATTGGCTTGCAACAGTAAAGTCCTCTATTTGGACTAGCTATTTAAGTTCCCCAAGGCAAGATGAATCATAGTATCCCAATGGTAAGTATGGTCATGTGACAAACACTGTTGGAAACTCTTGAATGATTAGGTCAAAGGCATGTTGTTCTTCAAAACTAAACTTGGACCCAAAAGCAAGTTTGTCATTGGTGGTCTCTTGAGCTATATTTGAGGAAGGTTGAATGCTCCCGTCTAATGGCACCTAAAATAGATTTTCACCAGAAGAGTAGCCTTTATCTTTACTTCCAAAATCACCTCAAAGATGTTTTCACTTTGGGACCTCAATGTTTTATTTATTTGTTTGTGGTTAAGAATGTTTACCCATTCTCTAAAATAGGTTGTATGATCTAGTTTGATTGAGAACCCTTGTTTATAATCTCCTAATGGAACATTATCTCTTAGGCCTAGAAAATTACAAAAGGCCTCATTATTCTCAAAATCATCTATAGGCACTATGGATTATTGTTGGTCGCAGGCTATAAGTTGAGGGTGATATAGAGAAGCAGATTGTGTCAAACAACTAGTCTAAGGGTACAAATGACATGGGTGTCAAATAGATTGGTATTAGCTAGGTCTTCATAAAGGCTATGATCAGACTCTACTTTAATATTGACATCATCGTCACTAGTCATTGGTGTTGGAACATGAATAAGATACGTGGGGTCACCCCCAGGTAGTTTAAATCTGAGACCATAGGTTCTTTTATATCAAGTAATGAAGAATGGCTCAAGAGTTCCCTATTGATTTTTCCTAAGGCCTCCTCCTTGATAGCCATGATTCTCCATGATCTTGTTAGGAATAAGATACTTGGCATTTTTATATCAATTAACTAGTTTGTCTTTATATAACCAAGATTCATCATTTGCAAGTGGGTTAGTCCTATTCTTGGCCAATGCCCAGTGTGAAGATGTTAGGAGCTAAAATATGCAATTTTCCTTTTCCCTTTCATTTCCATTCCATGCAAGGTGGCTTGGCCTTAGGTCTTCCATAAAAGTTGGGGTTCTGTGAAAGCTTGACAATGTGGAATGTGCCATGGGTCAAAAATTATCATAGGCCATTGGTTGTGATGGTAAAATGATTAGAAATTTTAGGAGGCAACATATGGGAAGATGAATGAAGGGTATTTAGGTCTATGAAATTGGATCTAGAAAATTAAATAGTATTTCTTTCCCCTTGTCCTTCTTAGACACTAGATCCAAGCCAAAATGATAGTTATAGATTTCATACTCATCCTACAAATGTTTACAATGTTCGTAGGGATGCAAATCTCCATGGATGGTGACTTCCATGCCTAGATGAGAGAACTTGAGACACTGGTGCAATGTTGATGGAATTACATGAATTTCATGTACCCAAGGTCTACCCAAGAGAAAATTATATGAAAAATCAAGGTCTAACACATGACATAGTGTATCATGGGTCAAAGGCACAATGATAACTGGTAAATTGATGCTGCCCTATGATTCCCACTCTTCATTATCATAGGCCTTGATAATGATCATTTCTAGATGGAGATTGATTGTTTTGTATTCGAGATGCTTGATGATCTTTAGAGATACAATATTCAGGCCTGATCCGTTGTCTATGAGGAAACATTTCACTTTGTGATGCATTATGATAATTTTGATGTATAACGGATTATTATAAAGAGGGCCAAGGGATAACATGTTACTTTGGTCAAAGGTTAATTATTAGCCTATGGCTAGATGTCTAACCAAAGTTTATAATTTATCTAGGGTTATGTTATTTGGCACTTGTGAATGGCCAAGGAACTCTATTAAGATGTTCTTGTGGATAGTAGATGTATGTAAAAAATTCAAAATGGAAATTTATGTAGGCATTTTTTGAAGTTGTTCCATAATATCGAACGTGTTTTCTAACATAGTGGTATATGGCTTGTTCCTAGCTAGAATGGTGGGTTGGATGAGTGTGGTGGCAGATGGCTATGGGCCTAGGATGTTAATCTTTGACCATAAAGTTGTGATTGCATAATCAAGATTAGATATAGGAACAATGTTGTTAGCAAATGATGGTGGAGGGGGGCCAGATAGGATAAGTCTTAATTGCCAATATATTTGTATGTGGTCATGGGCCAAGGATGAGTTATTGGTATAAGGTCCAAAAGTAGTAATCCCTTCTTTTTAGTACACCTGTATGTGGTCCTATGTCAATGAAGGATCACTAGCATAGTTTGGTTGATTGGAATGGTTTAACAATGCTCTTATTCTATTTGCACTTGGTCTTGGATTGATGGCAATGGTGGAAATGTGACCTCCCACTATATGACCTACAACTTTGTTATAGTCATGTGTAATTACGTGGTAATTATATTGGGTATTAGCATCATCCTAGCCTTAGTTCCATCTATTTGGTTAGCAATATTATTGTTGTTGTTGGTATTGGTATTATTGTCTCAACTGTTATTGTTATTACTTTGGCCTTTGTTGTTGCTATTGTTGTTCTAGTCATTGTTGTTGTTGTTGGTTATTATTATGTTAAGGAAAAGGGTTTTGATAAATACCCTAGTTTTGATTGGATGTAAACACTCTATTATCTAATTTTATCTCCCTATTTTCCAACATATTTTCAACCAAGTGCTTGATCTGCATATAATGACATAAATTTTGCCTATTAACCTGATGATATTCGTATAATTCATTTTGTCTACACCAATTTGGATAAGAAATGCCCTTAGGATAGTGCTTTAGAATCAACCAAATAATCAGATTAGCAGTGGATAACTTGTGAAATATAGATTTAATGGGATCTCCAAGGTCAATAAAAACATGATGAGTAGGCACATTTCTCCTTGGAGGAAAGGTTTTTAAAGGGAATGGTTGTTATGTTTGTTGAGTTGGTCTAAGCTGCTACGATGGCTATAATTACTAAATAGCTTATTGGTGAGGAGTAATTCACATTTATGGCATTTGCTGAGCAAATGGTATTTGCACCATTTGGACATGTCGTGGCTTGGTTACTCCATTTTCAACAACATTCTTATTGTGGTTAAATTACTTTGAATTTTCATAATTACTAGCTTGGGATGGTGCTGATGCTTGTGCTTGGACTTAGTTTTGGTTCTGATTTTGTCTATTTCCTTGGTTTTGACTCTGATTTTGATTCAATAAGGTAAGTTTGATAATCCCTTTATTAATAAGGGCCTTTTAAATTAGCAGACCCATCTTACCAGATAAATAGTTAGCCATTGTGTTTACCAAAAATTTGCATAATGAGATATCTTACCATCTAGAGTTGTACTGCATGCATGCTTTTCAATTAGCAGACCTTTATTAATGATTTCCTTAAAAGTGTGTATGTAATAAAACTCTAGGTGGTAAGATATCTAAGTATGCAAATTTTTGGTAAACACAATGGCTAATTATTTATTTGGTAAAATATGAATGAAGTGACTTGAAAGTGCTCTCCATCGCTATAGCTAGCTTACAAAAATTTCATTGATATTCTGTTTAGGTTGAGTCAAATCTACCAATAAAATTTCATGCTTGAGATTATTAGAGAATTATTACACAAACTTGTCTGAAAGGTCATCAAAATGGGATACTAAGTTCTTTGACAATTTCATAAATCACTCCAAATCCTACCCTACTAGACTCTGAGGAAATAAAAGTAGGAGGTATATGTCACTGTTAGCCACTGGCTAGTAAGCAATAAAGAATTCAGTTAAATTGGCCTTAGGGTCTCCTTTACCCTTATATTTTTCAAACTTTGGTGGTTCGTACCTTGAAGGAAATGGTAGCTGTAGATACTCCATGTTGAATGGGTAGGAACACATGTCATCCAACTTAAACTTCTTGGTCTATTTACCAGCTTAGATGGTGGCAATTGCATCTTTCATTTACTATAGTTCTTATGTCAAGATACTAGATAAAATATTGGCCTGTGGTGGAAGCTAGGTGGTCAAAGGTGGATCACCTTGATTGGGTATAATGGAGGCATGGTTTATTGTGGAATGTTGGTTTCATTAGGGAATTGACCAAGAATATGCATTCATGGATTATGATGAGCTTGTTGGAATTGCACGCATTGTGGTAGGATATTTTAGTTTGGATTTGGTATATAGGTCTTGTTTTGGGGGAATTATGGTTGAAATGGAAGGATATGGCTCAAGGTGAAGTACTATGCTTGTTGAGGTTGAATAGGGACTTGCTGCTGACTAGTCAAACTTAGCTGAATAAGGGGAACTTATTGTGAAATAAGGCTCTATCATTGAATTTATGGCACATTTGGAACAAAAATAATTGTTACTTAATTGGTATGTATGGGATAGTAGTACCTGATTACATAATACTTATTGTGAATTAGATGCTTGTTATATGTTTGACATTGGTTGCTGATCAATAAACATACGTTGTTGGTTAGACAATGTTTATGAAGGTATGCTAGTCTATGATTGTCAAGGTATACTTGTTACTACCTGACAAGGTGAAACATTACTTGCCCCCTATTGAGGTGGAAAAATTTTCAATCTCTGCTACTTTGTTATACTAGACTGTGCCTGTTCTTATGGAATGTTAGTCGTCACCTATTGTGGTGTAGTAACATTCATCAAATTTTATTGAGGCAAGGCACTAGTTTACATTTGGATACATAACCTTGAAATTATGTACTTGATGAAGTATCTGGTTGAGGATTAGAGGTAGCTTGTTGTAATTAGAAGGTAGAATTTCCTACCCCTATTGTTGTGAGCCACTCATAGTGTTAACTAAAGGCACTTGTTGTGGACTATTTGTTAATGCATTTACACCACTTTTTCCTGGGTTGGACAACACTTGCATGTTATCGACTATATTTGGCACATTTGTCTGTATAGAAGCAATAAACACTTCTTCAATAGTTAGGAAATTGAACATGTCTCTAAATAAAGTGATTTTATCTAATGGGTATATACCTAAATTTTCTTGGCTTATCAATTTGATTAAGACTCCTATTGAAGGAGATAACTTGATAAGTGGAGCATTTGACATGGCCAAGTTATTGAAATTTTATGCTAAGTTTAAATAGGTCTAGTCTGTTATCTACATATATATAAAGTGGTCCCCCATGAGGACCTTTCCTATGATAAGCATATGTGGATCTTGGTATGACATCAACACGAGGATTGCTAGTAGAGGTGTGTTTGATGGTTTGGTTGTAAGGCATAGTTTAAGGCATTCTAACTAGACTAGGCAAGTTTTCATGGGGGAAGTTTGTTAGAAACTTGGCCCCTACCTATGCGGCTCTAATTAAAACTTCATCCTTATTTGAAACAAAGTGACAATCAAACAAATAGGGATAATATGTCGATGGAATCATAACATATTATGGTTATTGTTTAACTTATTCTAAAATCGAAGGTATGTTAACTAAGTACTGCATTATTTGTTCTTGGTCCTACTCTGGGTATGGAAGCGTGTTGACCAAAGAGTGGGCTAAAGGATATTGTATTTATTCCCTGGATTGAACATTGTAAGGAGGATAAGGATCCATCTCATAAACTACATCATCACCATAAGGGCCTTGAACAAAGTCATCTTGTGCAACCACATTATCATATCCTAGATTGTACATGGATATGCTATAAGTATAATGAGACATATTCAAATCAATGATGAATGTTCTTCAAAACTAGGCTTATAGTTCTATAAACTCTTAAAAACAATGTCCAAAGGACAAATGGTCCAAACTTGGTCTAACTTGGTATAAAAAGTGGAGTTGTATCTCCAAAAGGTCTATGCTAAAACTTGGCAAAAACAATCTGATGTCAAATGTCTAACGTCAATGTCTTACACAAAAAGGTCAAGTGGAAGAATAAAAAATAGAATGCCAAACTCTAGGCTCAAAGTATTCCAAACGAGTCTAATCTAAAGAAATAAAAAATTTCTAGGTCTTTCGAAGAAGGCATAAAAGATAGGCTCAAAATATGCATGTGTTAGGTCTTTTGGAAAAGGCACAAAAGCTAGACTTTTAAATAAAACAAGGTAAGAGATTTTAATCAAACAAATTTGAAACACTTTGGCTTAAACTATGCATTCATATTTAAATATTAACTTGGTCCGTTGGTATAATTCATGAAATAATAGGAATATGGAGATAGGCTACATCTCCAATCTAAGCACAAACAATAGTTTTCAAGTTGAATAAAAAATTAGACTAAGCTACACAACCCAAAAGAGAAAGATTGATGTCTAGGTCAAAATTACATAAGGTATAGGCAAAAATAAATCAATGTTTGGATTTGAACTTGTCAAGACTAATTTTGAACTTAACTTAGAAAACTAGGCTTCTTTAAACAAACAACAAGCTAGACAATGACAAGCAGTATAACGACACTAGGTATAGATCCAAAAGGCACATGTGGGTTTGGTTCTAAAAAAAATTTGGACATAAGGCAAACAAGTCTTTGAAATGATTCAAGAAGCATAATGACATTATCATGCTCTAAAAATGTGATCAATGTTTGTTTCAAGACTTAAAGGCATAAGATTTGAAATGAGAAGTGTAATGACACCCTTTTTAACCAAATGACACATGCAAACAAGATTGATAAAAATACTAAGGCACATGTACAATGTCAAATGGGTAGTGTAATGTCTCCTCAAATAAAGGATTAATGTATAAAAAAGATTTTTTTGACGTGTTAAGATAGATAAAAATAGATAGTTTGACTCAAGACTATGTAAGAAAGGATAAAATGACTAAAACACCTAAGTCTAATAATTTAAATCCTAAAATTGACAAGGCTACATAATACTGTCGAATTCTATCAATATACACACTCTTGAGAGGCTTTTAATTATTAATCCAAAAAGTAAAAGTGCATGAAAAGTAGGGTTTTTAGGCCCCCTCTTCTCTCAAGAGTTTGTACTATGACATGGAACTTCAGACTACTTGCCTTACAGTAATAGTATGTTCACAATAAGTGGGGTTGTTCTAAACTATCAATTTTTGCTCATTTCTAGATGGTCCCAAGTGTGGCTAACACTAGAGATGCTCACATCAATTAGATCCATATCAACTAAATTTTTGTGAAAAGGTCATATCCTTTTCACAACCACTACATCCATCACTTTCTCAACGTAGTGTGATGTCCGAATTGATCATACATCTTGAGGGTAGTAGTCGTTAACAGAGGTAGTTTAACCACTCAAACTACCATCCCAATGATTCACTAGCTCAATTTATTTATCCCACCATGGATTGGGATTGAAATGATGCTAGGAGATGAATTTATGGGTCAAAACATGCCTAAAGAACTCGTGAGGAGGTGATGAACTCCTGATCACAAGCCAAAATACATGAAAAAAAGGACAAGTGAAGAGACTTTAGGGTTGTATTGGAGTCACCCAAATGATATGAATTTGGGGAGGGCCTTAACAAATTTATTTTCATGCTTTTGGACTCAAGAAACCAAGGCAAATAATGAACACTTTTGGTCACCTGAGTTCCCTAAAGGGGATGGAGGGAGAACATACGCGCATCACTAATTTTACTAAAAACAAATTACTTTCAATAAACAAACAACTCTTAGGAGTATGTAACTAAATTTGAAAGTTCATTTTATTTCTCCAAAATAAGGTATGTTACAAAATTTGGGCCCTTTGGCATTTGTTTATTGAAAACTTTTGAAAAATAAAAAATAACTTAAGCAAAAAGATTATTAAAACACCAATTTGAAATGTGAAAATTTACAAGTTAGAAGTGTTTTAAATGTCTCCTTGTGGCCTTTGGGTCCTATAAAACATGTTAGAGGGTCCTTATGCTTAGAAGTAGTTCATGAATGAACAAATGACTTCCCAAATCTTATTTTTAGGTTTACACAGTGCAAAACCATAAAATACAGAGCAATACCACAACTCACTCTACAAAAATGCAATTATTAGCACAATACTATAAGTTGTGGGAAAATAGAGTATTAAAATCAATATCGCTACTCTAGTGCAAAACCAATGAAAAAGGCAAAATCTCTATTAGAAAAATAGTGATGTTACAACTTAACACAAAATAGTCAACCTAACCATTAGCAGTTTAAAGGAAATATCACTAAACATTAGGCAAAATCGCCAATATTATTATGATATTGTGACTTTTAAAGTTGTGATATTATAATACTATGAGTTTTAAGGCAATACCATAATTATCAGAGTCATGATATTGCAATGTCACTGATTACCTTTTAGGCATAAAATAGTTAGCATAAACCTTGATAGTTAACTACAAAAATGCAGTAAAAACTACAAAACTTTGACTATGTGAATAGTGATATTACTGTAATATTATGATTCTAGAGAGCAAAATCATGACTTTACAAGTCAACTTTGTGACTCATAGAAAAATGTCTTTTAGCCTTCAATTTTTGCCTATTTTAATCAACAAGCTCAAATTGTTACATGAAAATCATTAGTAGAATGCTCTTAATGGCCTTAGGAACAACTTTCTGGGTGTGTGTCCCATTGGGCATGTGAACATGTGAACTAGGAATTTGACATTAGAGGGGAGGTTAGTCTCATGTTAATCTCATAAAATGAATGAAATAAACATACTAAATTCCTAACACCTATAACATAGACACTAGAGATAGCTTAAGTAATAAAAACCAGATGAAATTAGAACAAAAACACAAAATACACAACTCTTTTACCTTCCTTGGAACTCCAAATAGCTTGCTCAACTTGTGCTTCAAGAATTATTCATCAATGGAGGTTGCTTGGATCCTTATCTCGTTAACACCTTAACTTTTATGTTACTTGTTTTAATATTTGGGCATAGTAACTTTACTTTCATGAGTCTCATGGAGCAAATCCTGCATAATAACTCTACAATATCCAAGCTGAGAAATAAAGAGGTATGGCCTTAGCCTTGGGAATTAACTCTCACCCAAGGTGAGTTAAGGTTGAATTTAGGCTTGGAATGGGTTCAAACTAAACCTAGTTGAGTTAAAACTATCTCCAGAAGAGTTAATAGTTATTAAGTAGTTATGATTTACAATCACT
Organism: Torreya grandis; assembly: GCA_037957365.1. Taxonomy (NCBI): domain Eukaryota; kingdom Viridiplantae; phylum Streptophyta; class Pinopsida; order Cupressales; family Taxaceae; genus Torreya; species Torreya grandis. The sequence goes on along the minus strand of JARHVA010001156.1, from coordinate 25,423 downwards.
AGGCATGGCTCTCAAATTAGATATTTAAGGATATTTTCAAAGAGCTTGACAACTCATAAAGGCAATGATGAAAGGCTTTGATATTTTGAATTTTTGAATTTCAATTTTAGATATTCATTAATTTCAAATTGATAATTTAAATAGGCATTTAAACTTGTTTAGCTTGTTACTTGATTTTGATTAGCCTTTTTTCTCTTTCAAGATTTGATTAAGTGTGCAAGTGCCCAACTTAATAGGTCCATAGGCCAAATTGACAATTGTGATGCCACAAGGTGATTAAGGATGAATTGTGAGAGGTTCTTATTGCATATTATAGGATACCCCAATTAGGGATGCCTCAACATGATTTTTAGCTTTGATGAATTATGCACAAGCAAATTTGGGATGTTTAGTGATTCCTAGGCTTAATTTGCAATGGTTGGTAGGAATCGATCTAAAGTCTGGTTTGAATCCAGTTGTGGCTAGTTTTAGGTATCTACACTTTTAATCTATAGATTATATGTATTGATTATACACTATAACATGCTCTTGGTTGTGGGTTAGTCACCAACAAATCACTCAAATTCAATTATAGCAAAGCACTCAAATTCAATTCAAGTAAAGATAAGGTGTGCACACACACCCAAGTATTTATTCCTTTCTTTTAAACTAAAAATTTCATTACTATATTAAAGTGGGGGAATGTATAAAATATTTAGTGATTATATATCACCTCAGTCTTATATGCTTGGAAAATTTAGACTTTGGTTATTCCTTTTAGTTCTACATATGCCTTGCCTTTGCAAGCCTCACATATGCTCTATCTTATGCTGCTTGGGCTATCTCTTAGTCTGACTAGATTCATATTGATGACATATACATTCTATCTTACCTAGAATACTTAAAATGTACTTATCTTATATCTCTAAAAGTTCTAATCCTTTACCTAATTTGCTATTCCTTGAACATTAACATCTGAGAGAGATAGTAGTGTTGACATTAATGTCCTACCCTGATGCAAGTGTCTAGTGCCCCAAAGTCATCTAATTTTTAAAATGAAATGTATCATAATGTTTAGCCCAAGTGATTTTATTTAATTTATTACTCTAAAAGGATTGATATAAATACAAGATTAACCCTCATTCATTACTCACCTAGCAGTCATACCAAAAAACACTCAAGAAGCACTCAAGTTACCAAAAACTTTGTTATTCTACTCTATTTTGATATCAGTCAAATGAAGAACCTAGATACAGGTCTGAAGTAGTAAAGGAGTAGTCATAATGTCTTATTGTCTAAGTTATAAACTAGGTCATTATTGTACTTGGTTGACACTCATTACATGATTCACACATACTGAGGCCCTCTTCTAGAGTATTGGCTATGTAGGTATCACCCTTTAAAAGTAGAGTCATTGTAGTTCAGCTCGACACCATGTGCGGACTAATCCATTTTCCCCTAGTGTCACATTGAAGATGGAAACCTTGGGTTTTATCTTTTCCCCAAGAACAACAGTCCATGACCCAGATCTGAATGCACCAAATCAAAGGTGAAGTCAAACCTAGAAGCATCTAGGTGGTTGCATCTTGTTTTAGTAGATATTTTATACAGGATAATAGCATCAAACCTAGATAGTAGCATCGATGCAACCATCCTAGACCAATGTAACTATCTAGGGATCTAGAGACACCATATCCAAAGTATAATGATTGTTATAAAACTATCTTCCTACCTACCTTTTGCCTATTCCAAATACAACACCATGTTAACATCCTAACTAACTATGTACTCTCTTTTATGTCATTTCTATATCTAGCATAGTTGTACTTTTCACTAATAACCTATCTCAATTTAATAAATTTAACATATGGTACATCTAAGTTTAACACATTAATTAGCCTATTGTAGATCTGATATTCACATTAACACCCTATCATTTCTATATCCTTAACCCTATCTACCCAAGTAAGATTACACAATCCAAATTAGGGTTAAACACCTTTATAAATCTTTCATATGCATATAGAAGTAATTTGGTTATTGAAATACTTTACAGAAACCCTTTAGGATTTAAGGGACTACAAAAAGGGGGGAAATTAGAATTTTGAGTTTTGCTAAATCATATTTTAGTTTTGTGAGCTTTTGGCCATAATCATACTCATATTAAAAGTATTTTTATTGTATTTTAATATTTTATGGATGCACAAAGTCTTTGTGCCTTCTGTAACACTCTTCGTGAACACACATTGAAGGTAGAAGGTCCTCTCTATAAGATGATTATGATGAACACATTTAGTCTTAGGTAGTTTCCAATCTATTGGCCCTGATTCCCAAGCATTAACATTTCATTTATTGTTTTACAAACTTTTAGTATTGATTAGACACAATGCTCAAGGAAAACATATTGTTACGACCATTTAATTAAATTTAAAACTTTAATCAATCATAAAGTTGTGTCGTCTATTGTACTAAGCATAGTTTTAATTATAATATTGATATTTATCACTTTTCAAATGAGTTTGTAATTATTATATTGATATAAATATAATATTCCATGAGAACATTTAGAGGAATATTCTTTATTTTTTGTGCTGAAATTTAATATTATTAAAGTGATATGTCTTGCTAAAGTCTCTCATTGGCTAGAGCAGATAAAATATTTGCTCAAGTGATTCCTATGGTAACATGCCTTAGAAATTACTAATGAATATGATAATTGTTATCAGAGGTTCCTGATGCAATAGAACATGCTAAGGATGAGGATAGATAAGTTTTATTATACTGCATAGGATAGTATAGAGAATTCATATTTAACAAAAGCATGACAGAGATGAGTTATCATAGGAAAGATAGAAACTAAGATTAACCAAAGTTTTATTAAGGTTTTTATATCATTAAGATTACTTTAGATAAGATTAAACCAAACAATAAACATGTTAATGCATACAAGGAATAACACAAGAAATAAGATAGGTAACCATAATCAACAAGTTTATATTGATCTCAACAAAGGTTCATCATCTTCTTCATACAAACATCCATATTTAGTCACTACAGTTTCCTGACTATTCATATTCTTCTCATATATTGGTGCCAAAGAGATGAGACTATTCATCTTCTATCTCTTTTACAACTTGTGAAGGATAGGATAAAATACATATAGTTGACAATTTCATACATAACAGATGAATATTCAAAAAATATATTGCATAACTTTACTTATCTATTTTCTTCTCCCAACACTTTCACAGAATTAAAATGTTGTCTCATCCTAAGACAATGTCATAGGCTCATCTGATTGTGCGCTGAGGGTAGAAGCTAAAAAATTGCATAGACTAGTAAGAGTCACAGTACTCACTCAAGGTGCTATTTCTAATTTTCACCTCTTATGCACTACTTAGCTGCCCTTTTGGGTTTTTAACTAAGTAGTATACCAACCTACCACTCTTTTAAGTTTTTAATAGGATGGCATAACTAGATGGCTTCCCTTTATAGGTTTTCAATCATCCTAACACTGGTTATCTTACTAATCATCTTTAATATAAAAACTTATTTAAAACTTTACAAATTTTTTCAAAAATTACGTATTACACAGTACTCAACTAGAAGGAGGTGGCATTGCTAAGGAATAATACTAGCCATTAGGATACTTGGCCCTAGACTTATTAGTCATGCATTGTATAATTTCTTGTTGGAGTTTTGATGTTGACTTATAAATAAGAAATTTAAGGATCTAGGCTACCCCACTATAGAATAGAGCTAGGTTAGTTTTGAATGCATACCAGTCGAGTATCAATTCCTAGACCAGATGAATGAGTACATACATTGGTGCATAACATCTAATAAGTTTCTTTAGGTCTACGTCCTTAGTGCTACTCATTTTTACCTTTCTATTGTTGACCTTAATTTGATTTTTTATGCTCAACTGCTCTAACTTTTCTACATGTTATGCTTGGAGACCTATAAATGCACTATGCCATAGGTCTTACTGGTAGTTGAGGAGTCAATCACACATATTATCCCTAGCATTTAAAGATTATTAGAGAGAAAGGTTAGTTTCATCAGTTGAGGTAGTCTGGTTGTCTATGGTTGTGCTAACCATGGCAACTATGATGAAGTTTACATTAGAGCTGTTAAGGGAATTGTCAAGATATTACTTCTAATCCAAAAGATTGTGTGTGACCTAATGAGCTTGGAGAACTACAATGTCAATCATGCTCTGATACTCCTCCAGTAGAGTAACCAAAAATGTGGTGTTAGTCTTCATATTATAGCCCATAGTGCCAATTGTTCAAAGTTGTTGCATTGTGTACTAGTCTTTTGTGAGCTCCATAATCAAGGTCTTGAGCCTACTAGAATCTGACATCACTTGGTCCTTGATTACTTGAGAGGCCAAGTATAGGCAAGTGTCTGTAATCATCTTTATTACTTCACGAAGATAACCTCTAAGCTCCACATTCTCTTCCTTTACCTGATCTTGTTCTTTCTCTAGGGAGGCAAACTTTTGTGCGATGGACTCCTGAAATGTTGCAGCACTCTCCAAATATTTATTTAAAGGCAACCAAGAGACATCAAGTGAAGCCTCCTACTTGATTGAGAATGTGGCTAATGTGCTTATTGAGGTTTCAAGGTCAGGGTATGACATGGTGGCTAGTGGGAGTAAGAAGGTAGTGCACTGATCAATGACTGAAGAAACATCCTAAAGCCAAACACCTCTTAATGGACGCTGTGGCATCTGGGATGCTACCTATGTTCTAAATGGAACTTGCTATTGTGCAGTGGCCTTTGCTACTAGCTTATTTTACTTTAATATATTTTTAGTTGTATTCCTTTTGGCCTTCTCCTCCTGTACATACTTATTCTTCATGTCTTCTTCCTCCTTTTTCTCCTCCTCTTCCTCTTTCTTTCTCCTGTCTTCTTATTCTTTAATCTTTTTATCTTGTTCTTAATTCTTCCTCTATTCTTCTTCTTATCTCTTATTCTTTTCTTGTTTTTATGTAGCTTGGGCTTGTGCCTGGGATTGTGATTGTGCATGTACTTATTGTTGCCACAAGACTTCATAGTCTTCCTCTTTTTTCCTGACAACTTCATTTGCTTGCTATTGTACCTAGAGTACTATGTCTTATTTCTTCTTTTCTTCTTCTTATTTTTCCTTCTTCTCTCTTTCCTCCTACACATGATTTAATATGTCAATTTCTTCCTATGATTATCTCATGATATCCTTTGCCTTTTCTATGTTTGCCTCTACATACTTAGCCTTTTGTGTAGCCTCAACTTCTTCGATGTGCTACATTACATGATGTTACTTGACTTCTTTATTTATTTTCTTTTCCTCCTTGAGTTGGCATTCAACTATGTGATCAACTTATTCCTTGGTGTCCTATTGATATTTTGTGGTTGACTACTCTGTATCAAGTTTCTCAATCTCCTATGTATATGGTGATGGTGAGGAATCATCTAGTTATACCTCCAAACTTGGAACCTGTTTCTTCCTCCTGTCAATTGTGACTAGTCTATGTTGTAGTGGTGGTGAAAAAGATTCAAGAGTAGGTTGTGCTTCTTGTGAAACATTTGGTTGAACAAACATGCACTCCTCCAAGGTAAGCAATACTTTTGTCTCCTACCATGTTTTGAGCCTATGCACAAGTTGTTATGGTGGGATCTCTAGTAGGGGTGCAAAGATGACAATAGGTAGAAATGTTAGAGTAGTTAAAGGATAGAAGAAGTGCATTCTTTACTAGAGCTACTTCAACAGTTCTTAAGATATGTCAATAATGATAGATGGTGGGAAAAGTAGGAGTTTTACCCATTTCTTAAGAGGAGCCTACTTTCGCACTTATACTATACACATCACTTTCGAAATGAATAATTCTTTTTCCTCCTTCTCATAATAGTCTCTAGCCATGTTTGCCAACATGACCAGGTAAAATTCTTGTTCATCTATTCCCATTTCCAAGAGGTCATAGAATTTGGCTATTTGTAGCACCTTTAGGTCATCCTTCCAGGGCATAGTGATAGATGTTATTCACTTTACAGGAGGAGACATCGAATGTGGATCTATTTTGCACTTCCCCTTCCGTTGTTACAAGCTGGATGCTGGCTCTAGTTATTATATAGTGGGAATATTTACACCAGGTGGAATAGATTTCAAGGGGGTTATACACCTAGATGCACACTCTTTTTTGTTTATCTATTTTATCTTGCACCATATCATGATGATGAAGGAGAGTTCTTTGAATACTGAGTGAGATAGCTCATGGATTGTGATAAAGACTTTTTTGGGTAGTAGAGTGGTTGTGGTGTACTGACCCAAGTACTATAAGACATTAGGTGGCACTTAAGGATGTGTGGCTATGAGGTCCAAGCACTCCTCCCATAAAAATTTGAGCTTGTCCTCATATGTTATAGCTCCATGATCCTACATCTAGATTATGTTGCATAATTACTGCACTAGCTAGTAATCCATATCTGGGTACACTTCTCCATCTGGTGATTTCTACTATGTGAATAAAAGCAAGAAGATTAAAAATTGATATTGGAATGTATACCTAGGAGTGGTGTAACACTTTTCAATGTTTGTGAGAAAGTCCTAGATGAAGTGCTCGGGCTAGTTAAACTCTTTATTTTAGTGGATCATCCTATGAGCAATGTCTACAATGCCCTTAGGTATTTACTTGGTAGACTTGGTTGCCTATCAAAATATTTTGGTGATGCACTGGATGAGAATGCACATAGATTCATCTAGAATTTTATTGATGGGAATCCCTCAATTGCCTCACATATACAAGTCCTAGACTTATGGCAAAATGAGCGACATTTTAGTCTTGTAGGGCAATAGGAAATTTCCATACATAGGCATGCCCAAAGCTCAGGCCATGACTTGTATGTTGATTACCATAGTCTCATCTAGGCCCAAATAAATTATGCCCTCATTATATCACCCAAGCAATACTTGAAATATCTCTCCTAGGTCACCAAATGTCAACATAAGTAACAAGTGCTCAACATCTATGTTCTGAAATTGGTGGGGTGTTACGAGGGTGAGTGGTTATGCAACATCAATAGGATTAGGGTGTAAGAGATTTTTATTAGCTTTGTAAAGGTACTAAAATGACTCTTGATCACTGTACTTGGTTTATAAAAGTGCCATGTTGATATCCATGGCTTTATTTTGTGCATCAAAGAGGGGTCAAATTAGTTACATGGTATCCATGTTTATGTAGGTGAATGAAATTAAAATTCTCTTTATTTCCTATGTAAAGTAATAGATCAACTCTTGGTAGCTACATCTCATAAGGATGTGCTCAAAGATGAAATGCCAACTTGGTGTTCGAACTTGACTTTTATAGATTTGGCACCTCTTGGATTCTATGTCTAGGCTATACTTAGCAATCTACTCATCTTGAATGTAATGGTAGATGTGGAAAATTTTTATTTGATCTAGCCATTAAAGTAATTAGTCATTGGCACATGTGTGGAGTTATGCCATTATCCTCTTTAATGTTCATACAAGGGGTACGAATAGCTAATGTTGATGAGTTATCGATTTGTTAAAGATCACATTAATCAACCCTTGGTTCTTGCATTTACTTCTAGTGGATGACCATTATCTGATGGATATCTTGCTAATGGGATATTTTGACATCTTTTCTAGACTTAATACTTTTTATTTACTTCTCTTTGACTTTTTTGGTGGTACACATAGAGCCTATTGCACACGTCTGGTGCACGTGATGTATGGTCTTTGTACTTCACAAATGTTGTTGTTGAGATCATCTACAAATAAATATAATAGAAAACAAGCACACACACAAAACTTTAAAAAATAGATAAATCCTAATTTATATGGTGCTTTTCAACACCCACTCAGCTTTCAAAATGAGATCCATAGAATATTGGTGGTAGGGCTTAATCCTACATCCATTTACCTACCCTAGTAACATGGTTCCTTGAAGAACCTTTAAAACCATTTTTTTTTACTATGTTAGGTCATGTATAATGTAGGGCCCTTTCCATATTATTTGTAGCTTGCTTGAGAATGCTCTAAACTAACTATCATATAGTAAAATTGGTTGATCTTTGTGAAATTATTTATGGTGTAAGTTCCTATCATGCCAAGTTTTCTAGCTATACTTATGCACTTCCTGTGTCCAGGTTGCTCTGTGTCTGAACTCATCCATCTGATTTAGTTCAAAGTGCCAGTTAGTAAGAGACTCTCAATCTTTGAGTCACATGACCATGGAAATGTGCAGACTAAGTACTAGATATTCTGTTGGCATGACTACTTCTAGACCATACACCAACCAATATGGCATAAATCCTATAGCCATTTTGTAATGTGTGTGATATACCCACAATATTGTAGGAATGCAATCTTCCCAGTCATCCCACTTGATATTATATATTTTGGTCAACATTTTACCAAGTATTTTATTGGATACTTTAGCTTGACCATTGGCCTACAAATGATAGGTAGTGATTTTATGATGATAGATCATAAAATCTTTCATCAAAGCCTTGATGGTGTTATTTAGAAGTGCATTCATCTATCTATGACTAAATTTATAGGGTATTTGAACCTAGTAATGATATTTTCATATAGGAACTTCATTGTGTCCTTTGCATTGTAACCGAGTGTGGCATCAGCTTCAACCCACTTAGTAAAATAGTCTATCATAATAATGATATACCTTGCTTTATTATGTTTGTTTGGTGGGTTGATTAGTTTGATAAAATCAATACCCTATTATTTGAAAGGCTAATCTGCTAACATGGGATGCATGGCATCTCATGCTTCTAAAGTGGTTTACCCATGCATTAATAAACATCATACTATTTCATAGTTATTTGTGCATCTTAGAATAAATTTGGCCACCATAGTCTACTCTGTAGAATATTTCTAGTTGTAGCCTCTCTTATGAAATATCCTCTTACAACTCCTTAATGAGCTTCCTCCAAGAGTTGAGGTCGTTCATGTTTGAAGACAACCCTACGTAGGACTTCATCCTTTCCCAAGTGATATAAAAGTTCATTAATAATGGTATATGGTAGTGCTCTAGTCACAAACAACTTTTTATCCCACTCCTAAAAGTGCACAGGGAGGATTCCTTGCTTGAAGAAGTTGGCAATGGCTTCAAATTTTACAAGAATCATAAAGACATAGAAGAGATGGTTGTCAGGAGAGTCTTCTTATAATTCTTCTAGCTCTTACCCATTTAGGATGTAGATGAGGTGGTCTGGTCCTACATTCTCTTTTGCTATTTTTATATTTATACAAATTGAAACTCATGGAACAACATCAACCATCGAGAAATACATCCTCCTAGAATTGACTCGTTGATTAGATATCATAGGTCTTGATGGTCAGTGAAGACTTCAAATGGTGTTGTGAGTAGATAGTGCTAAAATTTCTAAAGTGCAAACACAATGGCCAATGCTTCTCATTCTATAGTTGTATAATTTTTCTCTATGTTTGACAGTTTCCATCTAGTAAAATGAATAAGATGGTCTAATGTACCATCTCTAAGCTGTACAAGCACAACTTCAACTACAATACTTGAAGCATCCACATGTACATGAAAAGGCTTGATCTAGTTTGGAAATACAAGTATGGGCATAGTAACCAGGAAATTTTTTATTTCAATAAAAGCTTCTTGGCATTTTAAAGTCCATACAAACTTGACATTCTTACGTAGTAAGGATTCCAATGGAGACAAAATAGTTGTATACATTTTATGAACTTATGATAGTAGCTTGTATGCCCCAAAAAAGAGCATACTTTGGTGGCACTACTTGGTAGAGGCATACTCAGTATTAATGTGACTTTAGCTTGATCTAATGGAATACCTTCACTACATACAAAATGTCCAAGTAAAAAATCAAACAATGTAAAAAATAGACATTTATTTAGATTCAAAGTAATGTGCAGAGCTTGGCATCATTCCAACATCAGATGTAACTTATAAAAAGTGTTCTTTGACTAAGGAGAAACTACCCAATCATCCAGATAAACTTCTAGGAAATGATGAATAAAATCCTTGAATGTTGTAACCACTGCATGAGAGAACACCATAGGTGCATTCTTGAGGCCAAAAGACATAACCTTGTATGCAAAATAACCCCACTCTATTGAAAAAGTTATTTTGGATCAGTCTTCTTTTACGATCAAGATCTGATGATATCTGATGAAACCATCCATGAAAAAATATACTTTGTGTCTTGCCAAAGACTCCAAAACTTTATCTATGAATGGTATTAGAAATGGATAATTTACACAGGAATAATTTAGGCTATGAGAGTCCCCACATACTCAAATTTTTCCTATTTTATTGGGATGAACTACCATGGGGCTTACCCAATCAGCTTTTTCTACTGGATAGATTATCCCTGCATCTTACATTCTAACCAATTCCACCTTTACTTTCAGCTTCATATTTGGATTGAGCTTATATGGCCATTTCTTAATCGATCATGTGCACTCCTTTAGTTCAATGTGCATTTCACCTAGAGATGGGTTGAATCCTCAAAATTTTGAGAATTTGGTAGGGAAGATGTCTTGGTAATCCCTTAGAAGTTTTAGAGCTTCCAAAATTTTAGTTTTCATCCAATAGTCACCTATGCTTGTTAGTTTTAGAACCTACTTGGTTCTAATGTTAATGATGTGCTTCTTGATTGGGTACTAATAAATATTATGTTTTTCTTCATCCATAGATTCTTGCATCCTCCTTTTCCCTTCTTGTTTGGGAATCTGGATGCTGTGGAACTTATCTTCTTAAGTTAGTGCAATGCTAGTGTCCTTGAGTGGTTCTACAGGTCATTTTGGTTTGAATAAATCATTCAAATCTAAAACACCATCCAAATCAAAGTCCTCAATGTCTTTTACTTCATCTTGGATATGGTGACATGGATGTGTCAAATATCTTTTACTTCATCTTAGATATGGTGACATGGATGTGTCAAATATTGTTCTTCATTCTTAGCATCCTTATACCTTTGCAGCATTGAGTTAAGATTAGAGGCTACGTTCTTTTGTGCAGTAGATTTTGTTGTGGTGATGAAGTCTTCTATGCACCCATGAAATAAAAAATACTTGAGTTTATGTAGTGCATTGTGGACCAGTGGATTTTCATCTTCAAACACAAATGTTTGTATAAAATCACTCTACACTTGTGCCTAATGCTTAGTCTCCCTTCTGCATTCTTGGTGCATATACTAGGCTACTTGTAGTGGAGCCAATGTATAGTGGAATATGTGAACCCAATATTTTTGTGTGACATGTTCATCATTATTAAAGTCAACACAATTATGGATATGTATTTTGGGACACTCCCTTTCTTGAAATAATGGCCAATTAGTGCAGATGAATTTTGGTAATTAGAATCTACTGATCATGAGCTCGCAAGCATAATCCCATTCAAGTTGATAATCTCGATGAGTTGCCCACCATATCATAGAAACTCCCTTTGAGGCATAATTTAAAGCACTAATCTATTAATTAATGGTCAAAACATGGACTTAAAAGCACATAATGAAATCATTGAGGTCCTCAGTTGTATAATATACAGACAATTATCACTCATGCACAAAGACCATTCACATCGACCAAAGTTCATGATCTCCTCGATCCCAATTGAGGAGGTGGATATTTGAGTCACCACTCATAGATGAAGCTATTTCCCATGGTAAAGTGCCTTCCATTATTGGTTATATGTGATCCTGAATGTGATCGTCAGCGTGATACAAGAAGTCAAATTTTGATTGAGTAGGAGATTTTGCAAACATAAAGGCACATTCTTCAATGATATACTGATCTACCATAGACTGTGTAGAGACTGATTTGGGCCTCAACTATTCTTATGTGTTGAGCTACTATGTGAGTTGTGATTGTACCTAAGGTTTGGCATGCTGGTATAAGAAGTTGTATTTAGTTACATGCAAAAATTTTAGATTCTCCTTAGTATTGATCTTCATCCAACTAGTTTATTGTAGAACATAGGGGGAGTCTAGTTCAACTAGAATTATGTAAGGCTTATGTGTTTTGTTGTGATAACAACTTTGTCACCTTGATGTGCCTCAAGCTAGTTGTGCATTATATTGATAGTCATTTAACCATCATACACCCATTTTATCCTATAAGTGCAAGGTAGTGCATTGCTATAGTCTTCATGTCGATGACCTCAAAGTCACCTCATAGAGACAAGTTCACAACTTTGATCTTGATGTCTTTTAGTTTGCCAATAGGCTCAACTTTTTTGTAATTAACTAGGCTGAGAGTTACTAGACTATAGCTGAGAGTTGGTCATCCAATAGCTTCCCATGTGGATCTGGGAATCATATTAACTGTGATGCCAAAATCAAAGACAACATTTGGGATCTTGTAACCAACAACCTCAATATCAATACATGCATCAACATCCTATGGTTTCTTCATTTTAACATACCAAACTAGTTTTTATGTCTTTTATTGGCTATGCTATGCACATTCCAAAAGATTATGCAGTAGATTTGTGATGTTTTATATCTTTGTTGCACAGAGTACTCAAAATTTTTAGGGGATATATGAGTGCAATGACAACTCCATCTTATCATATATTACACATAATTTGGCCATACATTTGTGCATCAATTACTACAACATCACCATCAATTTTATTCTGATGTTGAATGCTCTTCAACAACTGTGTAGCTTTGTATATAAGATTTTTTCTATAGTTGGATCTAGATATTTATACTATTTAACTTTTTTGATGCCCTAATCTTGAGGCATCTCAAGTGGAGGTAACCCTTTCTCTGCATGTTGTTGTCATGTCATAGCATTCACAAACACATTTTCTTTACGCTTTGCACTTACCATATTAACATTTTAGATGGCTTTGTCCTTTCTCTACTTCTCTAGAATAGGGCAATCTTTTATGTTATGTTGATCAAAGATTATACATTATGCATAATATGACTATCTTTGTGGATTCATCAGGAAATTATATTAGACATGATTGTATTATTTGTATAGGTAACATTTTAGGGTAGGTCACTGATAGTTTTTTCCTCTACCACCTTGGCATCCTCCTCTATAACCACCGCGACTTCCTCCTCTATTAGACTGATATCCACCTCGATATCCTCCTTGTTGCTACATAGTGTTCCACTATTGATGTTGCTAATTATTATCTCCTATTGTGAATTATTATTACATAGCTTGTGGATCCAAATTCATTTATTATTGTTATGTTATGGTTGAGCTCCAAGGTGCTACATAATGGTACTAAGGAGATGGAGGCATCCAGCTTGGTGAAGAAGGGGTCCATCCAGCTAGACCTCGAGGCTAATATTGTGGTAAAATTGGAATCCATTGTGGACTTGTCTGGGTCACATAACCCTTATCTACCTCTTGTCTTAGGATTATCGGCTTCACCAATGACAATTGCTGCACTGTAATGACAAATACATTTTTAGAAATGTGCTCTTTAAGATCCTGCAAAGCTCTATAGTTATTCTCATCATGGTTAGTTGACCTATAGAAATTACAATATAAATTCTTTGGATTTTTGATATATTGCTATAGAAGATGGCATTGTGTCATAGCATGCCCTACTACTTGGTAGAGTTCACATAATTCTATCTTGACTTTAGAACAATCATTTTTGTTGTGTCATTTTTTCCATACTCTTTACACCATAAATTCAATTTAGGCGTATCAACCTCATGGTATTGATCCATTATTTTCATGAAAGCCTATAGTGTGTTTTAAATTTTATAATTAATAATAGGAGCTTCTCCATAATCCTTAATCTATTCTACACACAATGCATCAGCTGTGACATCTCCTTTTGTATCATATTGTGCTTGCATAATGGAAAATCAAATCCTTTTTCATGATCCTTCAATGAATCATGTTGATTTGTCTTTATTTGTTAAGACAAATTCTACCTTATTCATCACATTAGCAAATCTATGATCATAGTCATAGACAAACTCTCTAGACTTTTGCCTTATCTCCTATAGGTCATGTATAGTTTGAATGGTGCATTTCTAAATTTTAAATTCTATGATGAGCCAATCCTATACGTATATTAAACTTGCCTACTAAATGTCTCTTTTATATATGAACTCTAGTGCTCTCCCATCTAGGGTCCTTACTAATTTTCACTTTTGAAAAATTTCATCAGTTATGCCCTCAACTTATCATTTCATTTTGCAAGTGAGTAGGTACTATTCAGTATCCATAGACCCATCATAAACGGATAAGTTTAGGAATCCTCCTAGGTGGGCCATCATGTTTATTGATATATATGGAGTCTTCTACATAGCTATTATCTAAAGCATCTATGTTTTAAGTAATCTTGCCCATGTATTACTCTATGCACTAAAAGAATTATCTTGTGCACTTTTCTTATCTACACTTCCTTCATTTTATTGCTTTGTTTCAACTAAATATAAGGTATTCAAAATGTTCCTAATTGATTTTGTATGAATTTACATACCCCAATATTTTATGTGCTCTAAAAATGGTATTTCCCAACTATTATCCTCCTATTCGCCTGGTTGCAAATTTATACTAGAATATAAAAGATTGGGTTGTGGGGATGCATACACTTCCAGTGAATAGTTCTTCATAGTAACTTATTCTATTATGCTTGAACCTATGATTAACCTGTGACTATGATGTTTTAATTTTCATAATTATTCTTCTTTGGATAATACCCCATTCCTGTATCTACACATTACTTGTATCTTCAATCTATTCCATTAATAAACTACTCTCATCTTCCTCTTCGTACATCTCATTTTCATCTAGTTCTTCATCCTCTCATTTTATCTACCAAAATTTATCATCCTGTTTCTTCATCCTTTGCTCATCATATCACTCATCACATTTTCACACACATTCATCATTTAATCTACTACTACTCTTACTTTTATTCATAGGTTCTTGGGTATTTTTCTATTTACTCCATCTATTTTGTTGTCACAATTGTCATTATGAATCTAAGGTTTTATTTTGACTCTTCTTTCCTCATGTATCCATCATGGATTTAGGTTTAAGATCTACTTACTCATTTATCCATCAGTCACCATCATGTGCACACATCCCCATACACCCAAAGTGACTACTTTATATTGGCTGGAGTAGGCACCGTGGCCTTATCCATGACCAACACCTTTAACTAGAGAGGTAGTCACTACAAAAATTTTCCTCTAATTCATTATAAAAAATAGTCCTACATAGATTTGAATGATATATACACTTGTATCTCAAATTTAATGATATATCCTAGTGGTGACCTAATAGTCTATCACTCTTATCCAACCAGTTTCCAATTTTAATAACTAGTCTATCTTCTCTTCAATCTAGGTAATAATTTCTTTCATTTTGGGATTGAAGCAATAGTATTCTAGTCTTGTCAACCAATTAGTCAATAATTCATGCAACTCACACCAAAAAATTTCATATATTTCTCCATAGATGTGGTCCTGAATAGTTTCACTTGTGGTAAGACCAATCCTTTTAGATTCTTCTTCTGTGAAGTGCCATACTTTCTAGTTTAACCATGTTTCAATGTCTCACTGTCTCGATAACCATATTAACATAGTTTCCTTTGAAAGAGTGTTTCCATTCTCACCACACCATCATTAGAAGAGGTTGTTGATGCAACATAACATGTTAAGGATGATGATAGCTAAGTTTTATTATACTATGTAGGATAGTACATAGAATTCATATTTAATAGAAGCATGATAGAAATGAGTTATCATGTGAAAGATAGGAACTAAAATTAACCAGAGTTTCCTTAAGGTTTGTAGAGCATTTAAATTATTTTAGATAATATTAAACTAAACATTAAACATGTTAATGCATATAAGGAATAACATAATAAATACGACAGGTAACCATAAACAATAAGTCTTTATTGATCTCAACAAAGGTTCATCATCTTCTTCATAGAAACATACATATTTATAGTCACTACAGTTTCCTTATCATTCATATTCTTCCTATATATTGGTGCCAAAAAGTGGAGACTGTTCATCTTCTATCATTTTATAACTTGTGGAGGATAGGACAAAATACATATAGCTAACAATTTCATAGATAATGCACGAATATTCAAAGAATATCCTATGGAAATTTACTTATCCATTTTCTTCTCCCAATAATAATCATATCATATCATGACAAAATAATATAAGTTTTTTTATAATTTATAAAAATTGAGAAGTAATGGGCAAGTGACAATCTTTTTTTTTTTGGTTTCCATAGAGGAATCAAGGTTTAGCCCAATGATCAAGGCTATCTACTCTTACATAGGGCAAGCCACTCCTATAACCTATGAGGGTGTGAAATGGGGCCCTCACTGAAATATACATGTAAATTGACAAGTGGCAATATTTTTTAAAACATTGTATTTAAATTAGTTTGTTACTAAATTTTGTGTTGTGGTACTTATGGAACCCACTTGGCATTTTATGTGAATTCTAAACTCTTATATTCAATGACTATCATGTATATCCAATTATCCATATAATGACATTTTTATGAAAGATTCAAAGATTTTTAGAGAAAAAATTATTATCACTCAAAACGTACACCCATGTGTGAATGTATATTATGCTTGATTATACATGGCTCTTCTGCACCTGGTGACTTGGACTTGCATACTAGAGAGTGATTCAATGTCTCACTATAATAATGGGATCATCCACCAAGGTGTGGGACTCTTGATCTCCTTAGGGTGAACCTATAGAGTATGCCAACTTATTTCTATTCTAGATGCACCTGTTTAGGACCAACACGTAGACCTACAAAGAGCATAATGAAATCTATATCTAGTGATGAACCTAAATTGATAGAGGGGAAAAGGGAGATAAAAGGTAAGAAGGTTTATATAATTTAAAATGTGATGCACTTAACAACATAATAAAACTAACAAATTGAATATGGAAACTTCAAAACAAGCACACTGCATAAGTGTTTTGCATGGAGGTAAGGGAACATAACTTAGCATTAGGAGGGATGACAAATGATCCACCAATAACACTTACATAGATTCATGTATACACAACATGAGACCTATAGATATTTTTAATTCTACATAGAGGTACAAAGGGAGGATGAAAATGAGAGGGGTGAATATCCATAGACAAAGATCAACAATCATGAATGCACATAATACACACAACATGAAGAAATTAAAATAGTTCCTATTAATCACAAGGTCTAATTCAATATTAAAAACTTGAATAAACAAAACTTTGATATACTAAGAGAGGCATTTTGAAGGGCAAATTTTGGTAGTGTTATGGTGCCTAGAAATGTTGACCTTTAAAAAAAGAAAAATCAGGGTTTATATATCACTGGGCAAGGCCCTACATAATAAATTCACCATTGAGGTGGTAGATAGGAACTTGAATTCAGAAGATATGTCCAAAGCTCTAGTTTGATTAAGGGCATCAAGATATTCATCATAACTACTACAAGCCATGCTTATTCAACCTAGGCCTGACAATTTGATCATAGAAGTAGTTATAAGGTCATTCATGGATCTATGTGTGCATATGAAAATGAAGGGTGTTTATGAAACTAAGGGAGCTATGTTATCATGATATGATAATCTGATAGTCACCTTTACATTTAATTCGATTTGGCTTCACCCTCTTCGATGTCTAATCTGGCTCAAATACCATCCTTATTTATGGTGGTCACCTATCAATCCACCTGGACTAGCCTGTTGACGTGGAACAATACAAGTTCATCTTTGGGTTCTACCATATTACCTTACACATGGTAAAGGTTAGCACACATTCATATCTTCTGGAGACTAGGTGTGCATTGAACTATGATTAATGAGTTCTATGTAGTTAAGAGTGCACACTTAAGGTTGTGTAGTGAATTGGTTGTGTAGTGAAGTTGTGATTTTGTGGATGGTCTTGAGGGTGATATTTTGTAGAAATTCATAAGGCTCCAACTCTTTCTATGCCTTTTATATTTTGATGGGATTTGTAGTTTAAACCTTCATCTATAACTTATATTAGTATGTGAAGGAAATGGTGCACAATCTAGATCATAGACTGTATTTTATAAGGTCACAGATGTGAAACTCTACAAATTGGTGTGGGACTTTATCATTTAGGTGTAAGGAAGTCTTTGAATAAAGGAACATAATAAGATTGAATATCTTGAGCATGATTTTCATGATTTAGAATTGCTCCTTGTGCACTTATCTTTTCCACTATTTGGAGCTGGGGAGAAATGCATGCTCTAACTTGCACATCATGTTTATGTGATGAAGGATATTTACATAGGCCATCAATTTAGGAACTCCTTATGAGTGTGAATTGACACTTAGTTGATGTGTGAACTTGTGAAAACTATTGAGTGTAGGTGCAAATGGAATGTGCCTATGCCTAGACTCTTTTTTTAGGGAACTTAATAATGCATAGGCATGGAAACCTTATTTACAACATCCTATGAACTTTGTGCAAGCTAGGGTGACTTAAAAGTTAACACTTTTGGCAACCACTATGAACCATTTTCTTGTTAAGTGGGAATCCAATAGCCTATAAGTAATTCATTGTGTATGGAGTCACTTATAATTCCTTGCTCTTATTTTTCCTGATTATGATTAGGTATGAGAAGCCCACTCAACATTATAAGTAATTGATATACATTTCACAAGGATAAATGAAGAAAACATCTACGTTGAATGATGCTTAGAGGAAAGATAAAACTAAGCTAAAAAAATATGCACAAGCACTTGGAGGAAATGAAACTACTCTAAACAATAACATGTGCACATGATAATTAGGGAAATTAAAACATCTAAACTACTATTTAGAAGGGTGTTTATGATCATCATAGATAATGCTTGAGATGAATATTATTGAGAGGGATAGGTAATACTTGTCCATTTGGTCTTGCAAGCTGGTATGCATTAGCTTGCTTGTAATTGGCTATAATATATGTGCCATAGCATTGAACTTTATATGCTTCCTAACATTTACACTTTATACATCCCATTTGAGTACCAAGTCTCCTTCATTAAATCTTATGTCAACAACCCTTTTATTGAATGTTCTTTTGGTCTATGCTTATTGAAGCTCCATAGTGTGCATGACTTATGCTCTAAGTTTTTCATGATCCATTCACTCAACTAACCTTATGATCATGGGATTGCTCTTGAGTAATTCCAATTAATGGGCTAACTCCAGTGAAGGCAACTCAAGAGACATGGGAAATCTTGCTTCCCTTTTATATACTAACATGAAGGGTGAATTCCCCAACACTTTTTTTTGACTTTATTTGATTAGGTCAAAGAGTTGTCTTGAGCTTGGTATGTGAGGATCACTGATTATTTTTTATGGTTCACTTAATGATGCAAATCAATTTCTTGTTAGTTAATCTATCTAAACCATTACTTTGGGGGTAATAGTTTGAAGAGGTAATCAAATGGATGCTATGTCTGATCACCTATTCACTGATCTTGGCTCTAAGGAAAGCCAACACATTATTTGAGATAATAGTGGTCGAGACACCAAACCTTATGACAATGCTTTCATATAATTCTAGAATGAAAACCTCATTAGCCTCTTTGAGTGCTATTTCCTCTGTCCACCTTGTGAAGTAGTCAATTTTCATGAGGATATAATTGTGTCTTGTGCTTGATGGTAGATTTATCATACTAATGAAGTCCAAGCCCCACTATGCAAAGGGTTGATCAAATTGTATTGGGTATAAGGGAAGGGTTACTAATTTTTTCTTACTTACAAAGAAGGTAGACATATTACAACTTTGTGCCCATGTATGTGCATCCTTGAATAGAGTTGGAAATAATAGCCAACTCGCATGATTTTGATGGTAATGGTTTTTGGTGAGTAATGGCCTCCTAATGGCCCATCATGGAATTCTTCAAAGATCTTATCCACCTAATTCTATTCTATGCATCGTAAGAGGATTTCATTGACATCCCTTCTTATAAGTACACCAATGACAAACACATAAGGAATAGCTTGTCATCTAAAGTGTCTGCACTTGGATTTATTCAACCCTTGTAGATACATGTTGGTCTGAAGGAATATACTCATGATATTAGTATAACTTGTTGGGGTGCCTTGGTATTCTGGTTGGCTCTTGCATAGTTGAATAACTATGTAGTATTCATTATTCACATCCTTTTCTAGCTATTCATAGAGTCCCTTGCCTTGCACCAACTTAGTGATTTAGATGTCTATGTTTTATTACATCACCTTTGTGACCTAACTGGCTCTCTTCTCACTAATGTCCTTATTGAGTAAGAACTCCTTTACACTCGAGTGTGATACCATAAGCTGGATCTTATTGTTGGAGAGCATATGCCTAAAGTTCTTGAGTGCTCTTATTATTACATGGTTGTGATTTTCTACAAAGATGTAGCATAACTCATGATCCTTAAGCACCTAGATAAAAAAGCAATAGGCTTCTCTAGTTGATCATTGTTTTATTGTGCAAGGATGGATGATATACCTTTAGCTCTACCAAATGCATAAAGGATGAAATCCTTACCATAATTTAGGTTTATCAATGTGGGAGCTTATATGATGGCACATTTGAAAGCCTCAAAATTTCTTGGTCTTATTGGGTCCAACTCAATAGAATACTCTTCTTGAGCATCATTATGAGGGGCTTGGCTAGAGTTTCAAAACTCGACACAAACCTCTTGACAACGTTTATTTTCCCTAAGAATATCTGGATACCTTTATTATGACCTAGGAGAAGGAGTGATAGAATGGACTCAACTTGTTCATGATCAATGACAAGTCCCTCTTTTGCGATGATGTGTCCCAAAAAATTGCATTCATATATTATTGATACATGCTTGGGTTTAGGGAGATTCTAAACTCTCAAAATTATCAAAGACTTGCTCTAGGTGACCTAAATGATCTATTGCATGCTTTGAAAAAATAGTTATATCATCAAGTTAAACCAAGATTATATTATTGAGGATTCCCTTGAATTCCATATCCATGGCCCTTTAGAAAGTGTCTCCTATGTTTATCAAACCAAAGGGCATCCTTTGGTGTGTGAAGGTGCCCAGCTTAGTGGTGAATGCTATTTTAAATTGATCACATTTCTATATAAGTACATAGTTATATCCCAAATAACCTTCTAGAAGTGAAAACCTTT
This sequence comes from Torreya grandis, assembly GCA_037957365.1. NCBI lineage: Eukaryota > Viridiplantae > Streptophyta > Pinopsida > Cupressales > Taxaceae > Torreya > Torreya grandis. Next base: position 4,287 of record JARHVA010001156.1, on the reverse strand, counting down.
CTGTGCCTAAAACTATTTATAGAATTTGCTCCATTGATAGGAAGGGGTAGTGGTCTTTGAGGGACGCTTTGTTTAGGTCCCTGAAGTCTATGCACAAGAAAATCTATCCATTCTTCTTGTGCACTGGGACTAGATTGGCCACCCATGAGGAATGTTTGATTGGAAATATTATGCTATCCTTGATGATATTTGAGATTAATTCCTTGTTAAAGGCTTAAGCTTAGGGTTAATTGGCCTTTGCTTCTGTGTGACTAGCCTGGTATTAAGGTTAATCTCAATTATAAACTATGCTAAGTATGGATTAAAGCTTCTGAGGTCTTAGTAGCTCTATGTGAATATATCATCATACCTTTAACTTAGCTCAATGAATTTATCAATTTTAGATGGGAAGCATACCTTACCATATTTTAGGAGCTTATCATTAGAGATATCCACCAACTTGAAGATTTCCTCCACTGTCATCTTTCTTCTTTCACCCTTTAGCTAGTCATCAGAATTAAAAATTATTTTAAGGTGAGTAGCCCTTTAGGTAGCTTATTTCACTTCAATTGAATGATCTAATCGTCATATTGAGCTTAGATCCATGGTTGATTATTAGCACAAAACTTAGCTTTATCTTGTAGGAAGTTGACATTTTATTTGTTGTTATCGAACACCTACCAATTGTTTGCATTATTTAGGATTGTTGGTCTAATTATAAGTTTTACAAGCTAATCGAACTCATTCCTTATACTCTGTAGGAGGTCATACTATGAACCCATAGTGGTGAGCCTATTGGAATCATCATTGTATGCCCTTGGTATGGAATGGATATGAAATACATCAAACCCTTCGATCATGTCCCATGCCTTATGTTTATAAGCCCTTAAAAAATTATTTTTGGACATGTTATGCACTCTGACTTAGTTTACTACCAAATCACTATCTCTAAAAAGATTACAACACCTTGATTCCTTTCTTATGCATCAATTGGAGACCCTAGATCAGTGCCTCATATTCAAAAACATGTTTATGGAACTAAACTATAATATGAATGCATGAAATATTTATCCTTATGAGGGGATATATTTATAATGTCGACTCTTGCACCATTTTTGCTTCAAGAACCATCAAAGTATAACTACCATATTCCTTCAAGGTCCTCTTACACCTTTACAAGGTTAGGAATTAAGGTGTCCTCCTTGATAATTTAGTATTTGGCTAGCCCTATTTCTTCTACATTTTTGTGTGGGTCAAACTTGTAGTTATCGCACACCTATTCATCAAACAAGTTATCTAAAATTCCCTAAAGAGGTGTGGCAATCTCATGAAGAATTAAATTCTCCTCTTGGTCAAACAAGGTGCAATTTGTATCAACCTAGCTAGGAGTGCATGGCTCTACATTATTTTTCAAAATAGGCTCAGCCTTGATGGTCACCTTGGTCCCATATTTGGTTTTGAGTGTCATGTGTGACCAATCCGAGGATAGATACCTACCCACCTTTGCAATGAAATCCTGGGGCATGCATATAAAAATTAAGGGGGTAAGTCAATGATTGTGATGTCTTGTTAAATGAAAAGGCTTGAAAATGCTTGTAGAATGAAACTCAGATCTTTAAAAATTCTCATAATTTTAACCATTGTTTCATCTAATTGGATCACCCCTTTTGAGATGGGAGAATTTGTTATACCTAGCATGTTTATGATTTTATTTGGCATCGCTAATCTGCTCATGCCTGAATCTATCATATAATTATATATGAGATACTTACCAATAATTAGAGATTTATATAATGGGGGTAGTTTATTATTTTTATGCATCTCCTACTTTGGTTAACATAGACTTGAGTGCATAGTAGGCACAATCTATGATGGCTCACAAGGTTGTAAGCTTCTTAGGGTGTCCTATAGCAATTTCCTTTGGGAATGAATAGTAAGAACATCCTACATGGAAATGTTCAAGTCAGTCTTCTTCATTTGTTAGAATATGGTAAAGGGGATTTGAGTCCCTTTTATATGTGCCTTTTGAATCATATCCCCTTCTTACACTTGCACACTAGTCTTGGGTTGGTTCTCTCTGCATAACCTATTTCATACACATTAAAGGTTATGTAAATGTTTTGACTTGGGTATTTGCATGCTAGACATGGGGCATATAAGTTAAAGGCACTAAAAAATAAGGTTCATATACTATTTCTCTCTTTCTAAACCTTATTTTAAAAAGCAACTAGGTTGTTTATTGCATTCAACACCTCATTCTGATTCACATCATTTAATTCACCCTCCTACCAATTTAAGAGGGTGGATTTGCCCTACTCTTGCATTCATGCATGCGGTTCATCCCTTGGTTGTTATGAAGTATATGGAGGCTCTTGAGGGGGTGGTGCATTTTACATTGTAGGTGCCTCATTCATCACTCCATTCATGCAGACAACTTGATCATGTAATTGATCACATAGATAACACCATTCATATTTACGTGCCATATTATTTTACATGGGAATGAGAGTTCTACAAGTGCTTATAGTGTTAGGATTTACACATAGGGTGGTCTATTGTATGTGAGCTGGTTCTGAGCCTATGTAACATATTGGTAGAGAGGCCTATTTGATTGATATTATTGGGTTTAAGGGTTGATAAATATTGAGATGTTGCTATTGCTACCCTCTTAAGCACTTCTAATGCATTTCCAAAACTCTTCAATAATGACTTGAATTCATGCAACTCAATCAAGGGCACATAAGTTAAAAACATTGGTGGGCTGATAGTAATAAGAATGGGGGCTAGAGTCAGAATAAGGGGTAAGGTAGGTGAAATTGTACATGGGGGCTCATATAAGGGCATAGGGGGTATGGGCACAATTTTACTTGCTTAAATCAAGTAGTTTTCTATGTACACAATGACCTCATATGCATCTAGTAGTATTGTACCACCCATAGATTGGATCATTACAACCACATCACTATTCAACGCTCTCAAAAAATATAAGAACATAGTGTTAGGATTTGTCCTTTCCAAGAGTGGAACTTGGTCCCAGTCCTTTGGAATCTAAATTTTAAGTCAATCATTTTCTCATGTGGAACCCTTTTGATGGTTGTGAGCTACTCCATTAGTGACAAGTGGTCACTCTTTTTTTCAAATTATCTACTTAGTGTTGCACCTAAATCATCCCAATTTTGAATAGAAGTCAACATCAAACCTCGATACTATTGGATCACCCTCCCTTTCAAATAAGAGGCATGGAGTCACACTGTGACATTGTCTTTAGTCACATTGTGGATGGAACAAATATTTATAATGTCTTATATATTCTTTCTTAGTGTAATAGAATTTTCTCCAATAAAGTAGGGGATGCTCTTAAGATCAACTATAGTAATATAATCATACTTGGGAAGGATCAATGGGATACCTCCATTAAAGGGAATAAAGTGTTGGTTTTTATAGGTATCCATGAATGGGATGGGGTATAGTCTTCTTTTGTGCATAGGAAATTTACCAAATGGGGGTGTAGATTGAACTCTAGGAGAATGTTGTCTTACATTGCTATCCACTTTTATAGGAGATAAGGATACTATAAATCTTCTTATTTTAAAATTATAGGTATCTCAATGAAATGAAAATTAATGTTCCTTAAAAATGATCTCATCTATCTTAGCATATAAATGAAAGGATGATATTTACAAACCAAGAATGCTTGGATTCATCAAGTAATCTATACAATGTCTTTAACACTTGAATCACTAAGAGTATCACCGATCTCTCAACCAAATTTTAAACTTAGTCCCACTAGGCATGTCATAAACTGTTATCACTTGAAACATGCACCTATATGTGAATGGCTCTCATGTTTGATTATATACAAATCTTCATGCCTTACCCCTTGCACTTGGGTATCAGAGAGTGATTCAGTGTCTCATTGTAATAATAAGATCATACCCCAAGGTGTGGGACTCTTTTGCTCCTTGGGATGAATCTCTAAATTAGGTTGGCTTCCTTTTATTCTAGATGCACCTAGTTTATGACCAATGTGTAGACCTAGAAAGAGTATAATGAAATCTACAACTAGTGCTAAACCTAAAATTATAAAAGGGAAATGGGGGAGAAAAGGTAAGAAGGTTGTTGGAATGTAAAAGGTGATGCACCAAGAATATAGTGAGTATCTCACTCATTTAATGACATAATAAAATTAATAGACTGAATGTATAAACTTCAAACTAAGTGCATTGCACAAGTGTTTCACATGGAGGTAAGGGAACACAATGTAGCATTAGGAGGGATGATAAATGATGCACATATAACACTTGCATA